>CM033472.1:25313867-25349404 GCA_019447015.1 Hymenochirus boettgeri | reverse complement strand
TATAATGAGGGTTATACCTGTAACATATCAATTATCCCTTTATTACAGCTACTGTCCACAGTACTGACCACTGACCTTACACACAGTAACTATATATACAGGGATAGAAAGGAACAAGGATTTATATGGTAATATTGTTTATACTATAATGAGGGTTATACCTGTAACATCAATTATCCCTTTATTACATCTACTATCCACAGTACTGACCACTGACCTTACACACAGTAACTATGTATACAGGATAGTATAAAACAATATTACCATATAAATCCTGTTCCTTTCGTCCCTGTATACATAGTTACGTGTGTAAGGTCAGTGGTCAGTACTGTGGACAGTAGATGTAATAAGGGTAATGTATGTTACAGGATTAAACCCTCATTTAGTATAAACACATATACCATATAAATCCTTGTTCTTCTGTTCCCTGTATTATGTATATGTGTAAGGTCAGTGGTCAGTACTGTGGACAGTAGCTGTATAAAGGGGATAATTGATTGTTACAGGTATAACCCTCATTATAGTAAAACAATATTACCATATAAATCCTTGTCCTTTCTGTCCCTGTATTACATAGTTGTGTTAAGGTCAGTGGTCAGTACTGTGGGTGGCAGTAGATGTAATAAAGGGTTAAATTGATATGTTACGGTAAACCTCATTATGAGTATAACAATATAACAATAAATCCTGTGTTCTTCTGTCCATGTACTATGTTAGTGTCGTGAGTTCAGGGTCAGTATGTGGACAGGAGTGTAATAAAGGTTAATTGATATGTTAGGTATAAACCCTCATATAGTATAAACAATATCCATTATAATCCTGTTTCCTTTCTGTCCCTGTATACATAGTTATGTGTGTAAGGTCAGTGGTCAGTACTGTGGAAGTAGTGTAATAAGGGTAATTGATATGTTACAGGTATAACCCATTATAGTATAAACAAGATACCATATAAATCTGTTCTTTCTGTCCCTGTATACATAGTAGTGTGTGTAAGGTCAGTGGTCATTAGTGGATGTAGGTGTAATAAAGGGATAATTGATATGTTACTAGGTATAACCCTCATTATAGTATAAACAATATTACCATATAAATCCTTGTTCCTTCTGCCCTGTATACATAGTACGTGTGTAAGGTCAGTGGTCAGTACTGTGGACAGTAGGTGTAATAAGGGGTTAATTGATATGTTGACAGGATAACCCTCATTATAGTATAAAAATATTACCATATAAATCCTTGTTCCTTTCTGTCCCTGTTATACATAGTTACTGTGTGTAAGGTCAGTGGTCAGTACTGTGGACAGTAGATGTAATAAAGGATAATGATATGTTACTGGTATAACCCTCATATAGTATAAACAATATACCATATAAATCATTGTTCCTTTCTGTCCCTGTATATATAGTACTGCTGTGTAGGTTCAGTGGTCAGTACTGTGGGACAGTAGATGGTAAATAAGGGATTAATTGATATGTTTACAGGTATAACCCTCATATATAGTATAAACAATTACCATATAATCCTTGTTCCTTTCTGTCCCTGTTAACATAGGACTGTGGTGTAAGGTCAGTGGTCAGTACTGTGGACAGTGAATGAAGGGGTTAATTGATGTGTCGTATGGAGGGAATAAGGACAATACACATTAGTTTCCAATTTGTGTTACTGTGTATGCGTCTTTCACGGTCTATGTGATCAGTTTCACACCTTTCCCCGTAACAAATAAAAATTTCCGGTTCATGTCTGTCTTGGCTCCCATTGTTTTAATCCCCTTCACACTGACACTGACTGATTTTGTCTGGGATTAAAATTTTATTAGCTTTTATTAACTTTTATCTTGTTAGACTTTGCTGGAGCTTGGGGCATCTCCTGATTACAAGGACAGCCGAGGTCTGACCCCCTGTTATCACACTGCTATGGTAGGAGGGGACCCCAACTGCTGCGAGTGTGTGCTTCATGAACATGCACGGTCGGATGCAAAGATGAGAATGGTTGGCAGGCAGTCACCAGGTTCGGTCTATCTGAGAGTGTCTGTCATTGTTTTTGTCCTGTGGTCTGTGAATGTTTTTTAGAGATTCATGCGTTTCCAGTCTGCAGGGGGAAAAAATCACTAGATTCATAACTTGTTTTACCAATTACATAATACCATTTATTGCTCTTTTGTCTGTATTTCCGCGTGTGACTCATTTGAAATATATTACATTAACCCCTTATTGGAAAGATTACAGCAATTAGATTTTTCTAGGATGAAAATCTCGAGCTCAGGTTATGGCTTCGCGCTTAAAGGAGAACTAAAGCTTGGTGTAAATGAATGTGTCATATATAGCCTACAATGATTGCAATATTAAACAGGTATTTGTTGCCAGAAATCTGTCCAAAGATGTGACCAACTTAATGATAAAAAAGTGGAAAAGTTTAGCAATCAGGAAGTTACTTGCACAGGAAGTAGTTCCTTTCACCTTATTGGAGGACGCATGCGCCCAATCAGGGAGAGAAATAGGAACACACCCACGGAATAATCTTGTGACAGAACTATTAGGAGAAAAGGTGCTGGCATGGTCTTAATTGTGGTAATGCCAAAAATATAGGAATAATGAAATACAAAATAAATACTAATGGCTACAGACCTGTATGTACTATAAATGTACATAAACAACACACAAATGATCGGAGTAACGGATGTCTACCAGTCCTATTACTTCAACTTGTCTTGTACAATCTTGTTTTATAGAGCAATGTGGATAATGTTTCCCTACTGTAAATTATAAGGATTTAGAAGCACTGAGGAGTTCCATATAAAGGTCATTGTAAATTTTAGAGGACTTCTAAATCTTAGATTGTTCCCAAGCGTCCTGCCAGTAAACAGCACTTTTACAAGCATGCTCAGTGTAGAAGAAGAGAGACCACCATTTGGGCAGTGCTTTTATTGTCCTCTCCAACAAGGTGAGGGTAGCCGATTTTTGTAGGAAGACTAGGAAGTGAATTTACTGTATTTGCCTTAAATTGGCATGCTCAACTTCAGTGAGCAGACAGGTTGATTAGAACAGCACCGCCATGTGGCCATACATAAGACGTTACAGGTTTTTTTTTGGGAAACAATTGAGAGCAAAAAGACAGACTGCAAAAACTCTGTACTTATAAAGGTATAATAAAAACCGTCCTTATTAGATGATTTGTTTGGGACACAATATAAAAACATTTAAAAACAATGTGGCTCCCCTTAAAATAGGTCAGATATAATAGCAGAATGGTGTAACATAATTCAACTTCGAAGCTCCAGATACTCTGGATCGGAGCGAAACGCGTTGTCGTCGTGCGCGCCCCCCCTGTGCCTGTCTCCCTCCACCAGACTGGTTGTATTGTATTATTATTTTTGCATTTATGTGATATCAGTTGAATTATGTGTACACCATTCTGCTATTAATATCATGCCTTATTTCTAAGGGGGAGCAACAGTGTTTTTAAATGTTTTATATGTGTCCCAAACAAATCATCATAATAAAGGACGGTTTTATTAACTTATAAGTACAGAGTTTTGCAGTCTGTATTTTTTCCAATGTTCTTATAATTTTCAGAATAGCATTGTAATACAGTGGTGTAGTATTGCACTTCAGTGCCCTGACTCACCCTCCTTTTGTCACAGTTTTTTATTAGTCCTTACCTAAACCAAAGAACATAATTCATTTGATAAAATGTCTTTTATCCTGCTAACCTATAGATTTATACCTATAGTATTTCCACGATGGGTTTTTGAAATGAAAAAGTACCTGGGGTAGGGTGGTAGGATGGGATTTTCCAATAAAGATCTCCTGTCTCTGGGATGAAATGCCAGCTATGTGGGCAAAAACAGAGTCCACTCAAAACACCAAAGCGGCAATGGCCTATAATGGGCAGGGTGACAATCCTCACAGACCTCTACCCAAGGGACAACTGCAATTCAATATATGTAATGGAGGCAGGGGCACACTACATTTCACTATTAGTGATATTTATTGGCAAATATTGTCCGCTTCCTCAGGTATTGTGTGGGCCACCTTGGGACAGTCATATAGAGGGCGTTTAAATAAGCAAATCATAAAATATCAACAGTTTGTCTGGTCCCATGTTGTGTATATCGAAGGACATGAGTCAACATGTTGGGAGGTCAGAAGTTCGACAGTCCCCATATGTGATGTCACAAGTTACGTTCTCCCATTTTGGATAACAGAAGTACGTTCATCCCATTGTGATGTCAGGAAGGTACATCCGTCCCCATGTTGATTTGTTAATATCTGTCTGTCCTGTGAGGTCAGAAGGTTCATTAGTCTAATTTGTGATGTCAGGATGGTTCTTTGTCCCCATGTTGTGATTGTCAGATGGTTCTATGTCCCAATGTTTGTGATGTCAGAAGGAATGTTTTCCCAAGTTTGTGCTGTCCAGAAGGGAGACCCCACAGGGTGGAACACATCACGATTATTAAACCTTCCAAAACATCATTTCACCAGGTCCGTCAACCCAGTGTGCGATGAGAAGGAGTCCAATGTTCTATTTTATGGATTTGTCAGCAACCTGCAACCTCCTTATAAAACTCTTTTCACCAGTGTGGTTGTGGATATAGTCTGGAATATGTTAAACCACCAAACAAAATCTGAGCATTTAATTCCATTCGTACCATGTGGACCAGGCCAATGCATCCACATCAAATCGGATTTGTTGGCGACTGCCGAGTTTAACATTATGGAACGAACCGGATCTTTCCTGCAATCCTCTGCAATGTTAGTAAAATGTCATACGTGCACCGAGCACTTTATCGATGGTCAAGGCCTACTCTAGGAGGTTTCTAGAAAACCACATACAAGCACAGGGCTCCTCTACTGGTAGGAGTTTAAAATTCTCTCTATAGCATGTGTACCCGGCGTTGCCGGTACACTTGTGGGTAATATCTTGTTACTGCAGGTGTGTGGTTGCGTAGATGGGAGAGACAGGCGAGGAAAAAGAGTTGCAACAGTGGTAATGTACTGTCATGTATTTTATGTTATGAGTGGGAGGGTGACATTGTGAGGGACGTAAGCAATGTGGTATTGCCAAACCTTATATACAAACGTTATTCAGTTTTTCAACTGGAGTGTAAATGTAACAATGTGTGGTGAAAACATGCTACATATTGGAATTGTCCGTTGGGGAAACATGTTAAGTGCAATGAAACGCAGCACTAAGCGATTGATGGGGGTCAGGTGTTCTGATCATGTGACGTGCAGCTCTGTCGTCTGTGTGTTTAAAGCCGGACTTCATTCTGTTGCGTTGTCTGAGCGATTCGTGTGGGTTATTACCTGGTTGGCTCAAGTTTTTTGAATAGTTAGCAGTATGTCACTTTGTTGCACTTAACACTTTAGTCCTTCCTCCAAGGACAGTTAATATTGACTTATAGATTCCCAATCAATAAAGTTATTTTCTGGTCCAAATCGAAAGTGCCATGAGGTCTTTGTTCTTTTAGTTTGTAAACTGTCTGTGAATCTGGGGGCAGTGTGTGTCTGGTTGGCTTATAGTCCGGTAATGCATGGTAAATCTCCTGTGTTGTCAGGCCCCCAACGTCACTAGGGTGTGGAAGTCTGGGGCGTGCGTTGTCTGCGATGTGTGGGTCCCAGGACTCCAGAGGCTGGAGTGACATTTTGGGGGGGTGTCTCGCATTGGGGGCCTATGTCCAGCTGTTCCAAAGCGTGGCAGATGCCATTTAGGGGTGGTGGGTTGGGGATGTGCTTGTGGATATTTTGGGGCATGGACAGGATGTTGGTGCATGTGGGTATGTGATTCGGGAACCGACCTGGGATGTTTGGGGGGGTGTTTTTGGGTTTTTGGCGGGAGTGACCAAAATATTGGTAGCATGGTCACAATATTTGTGGTCATGGTTGCAATGCTGCATGGCAGTAGACAGTAGGCAGTAAGCTTTAGGGGCATGGCCTGATGGTTGGGGTATGAGCGTGATTATTTTTGTATATAAATGTGGGTCATATCAATGGTAGATAAACATAGTCTTCCAGGGTTTATATTGTGTATATAAATGTCGTTCATATCACCATAGTAAACACAGTCCTTTCACGGGTTTTTATATTTGGATTAAATGTCATTCATATCCGCGATAGTAAACATAGTATCCAGGGTGTATTTGTATATAATGTGGGTTCATATCACAATAGTAACATAGTCTTCCGGTTTAGATTGTATATAAAATGTCGTCAGATCCACCAATCGTAAACAGTCTTTCAGGGGTTTATATTTGTATATAAATGTGGTTCATATCCCCAATAGTAACATAGTCTTTCCAGGGTTTATATTTCGTAATATAAAGTCGGTTACCTATCATGATGTAACATAGTCTTCCCAGGGTTATATTTTGTATATAAATGTCATTCATTTCACAATTAGTAAACATAGTCTTCCCAGGGTTTTATATTTGTAGATAAAGTGGTTCATATCATGTAGTAACTAGTCTTTCCAGGGGTGTATCATTTGTATATAAAAAATGTCGTTCATATCACCACTAGTAAACTATAGTTTCCAGGTTATATTGTGATAGAAATTTCATATCATATCACCAAATAGTAACAATAGTCTTCCCCGGGTTTATATGTATATAAATGTCGTTCATCTCACCGATTAGTAACATGTCTTTCCAGTTGTTTATATTTGGATATAAATGTCGTTCATATCACCATAGTAACATAGTCTATCCCAGGGTTTATATTTGTAATAGGTGGTTCATACCACCATCGTAAACATAGGTCTTTCCAGGGTTATATTTGTATATAAATGGGTCATATCACTGATAGTAACATTAGTCTTTCCAGGGTTAATTTGTATATAAAACGGTTGTTGCATATCACGGATAGTACATAGTCTGCCAGGGTTTATATTTGTATATAAATGTGGTTCATATCACCGATAGTAACATAGTCTCCCGGGGTTATATTTGTATAGAATGTGATTCAATCCCTGCTAGGAAATAGTCTTGCCAGGGTTTATCTTTGTATATAAATGTCATCAGATCAACCCATAGTAACATAGTCTTTCCAGGGTTTATATTGTTATAAATGTCATTCATATCACCAATAGTAACATAGTCATGCCAGGGTCTATATTTGTATATATGGGGTCATATCACCAATAGTAACATAGTCCTTTCCAGGGTTTATAGTTGTATATAAATGGGATTCATATCACAATAGTAACATAGTTTTCCAGGGTTTTATATTTGTATATAAAGGTCATTCATATCATCAATAGTAACAAAGATTCCAGGGTTTATATTTGTATATAAATGCATTAAATCACCAATAGGAACATAGTCTTTCCAGGGTTTATATTCGTATTATAAATGTCCGGTTCATATCACTGATAGTAAAATAGTCTTTCCAGGGTTTATATTTGTATATTAAGCATTCATACCACCACTAGTAAAATCATAGTCTTTCCAGGGTTTATATTTGTATATTAAATGTGGGTCATATAACCCATAGTAACATAGTCATTCCGGGTTTATATTTGTATAAAATGTCATTCATCTATCATAGTACATAGTTATTTCAGGGTTTATATTGGTATATAAATGTACATTCATATCACCAATAGAACATAGTCTTTCCAGGGTTTAGATTCGTATTATTAAATGTGGTTCTATCATGATACGTAACAAGTCTTTCCAGGGTAGTTGGATAAAAATGTGGTTCATATCACCAATAGTAACAGTCTTTCCAGGGTTTATATTTGTATTAATGCATTCATATCACAAATAGTAACACAGTATTTCCAGGGTTTATTGTTGGTATATAAATGTAATTCATATCAACCGATAGTAACACAGTCTTTCCAGGGTTTATATTTGTATATAAATGTCATTCATACCACCATAGTAACATAGTCTTTCCCGGGTTTATATTGTATATAAAGTGGTTCAGCACCACACTAGTCTTTCCAGGGTTTATATTTGTATATTAAACTGTGGTGAATCACCGATAGTAAGCAGTCTTTCCAGGGTTTAGATTTGTATATAAATGCATTTCATATCACCAATAGGAACTGTCTTTACGGTTAGATGTGTCATATAATGTGGTTCATATCACCAAAGTCTTTCAGGTGGTTTATATTAAAAAACTCAGGAGCAAATGGCCACACGGATGCCACACAAACGATTGCATGTGGTTTTCTGTACGTTTGCCGCTGTGATTTCTCAGTTTGAAATAGAAATCGCATGGCATTGCGTTATCGCAAACGGAAAGGCAATTGGCATTGCATTGTTGCGATTGTAATGTTAGCAAAAGATTGCAATGCGCAAAGCAAAAAAATCTGCACTAGAAAATGTCTGGTTCACTTTTATTTATAGAAGCTGTTGTTCTGCGTGTGCAGCTCTCTGAGTGTGTAAGCCGCTACATTACACTGTTGTCTGTGGTGTCACTGAAGGGGACTTGGTCTGGTGTTGTTGAAGTTGGGCAGGACACAGAGGCCCAGGCCCTAATCTGAGTTACTGAATTGGGGAATCACAATCCGCAAGGGAACAGGCAGGATTTTTATTTGTCAAACTGGAACTTCATGGGCGGTTCCATTTTTCAGCGGGGCGGGTCGCATTATGTTGAGTACATCAGGGGTTCGGCTGTTGTGGTGAGCACATACATACATACATAATACCTACAAAAGAATTCCTGCTCTTTATATATTAGATTCATAACTGCAGATTCCTTAAGTCAAACAGGCTCATACCCAGACGCCGCTATCGTTGGGTAAAATGCCCCTTCTGCGATTCAATACGCGAGCGAATGTGGGTAAATCCCGGAAAGGGATTCAAAGGGATTTACCAACGGCGGGATTTTACTGCCAGCTATTTGATGGAGTGTAAAATCCTGACACTAAATCTAGCGCACAACACGATATTGAATCGTGAAGCCGGATGTGCTGGTGATATTTGCGCAAACCATCCGAACGCAATATGGCGTTTTAAAGTCTTTGCTACTTGGTTAGCGCGACTTTTACTCCATTATTGCCCGCGAAGTCATGGGTCACATTGTTGGTAGGTCATTGTGGATACATACCTATGGTTTTTATTATTTATTGGACGCTTGCTGTATGTATATGAGTGGTCAACGCTGGTCAGTCAAAGCCTTGGTTTGCATCAACATCTGAAACCTACACAGTCCTTCTAATGGTCCAGATGCAGTACCCATTTTACCAATTAGGATGGAGAACCTGGTCAGTAAATGATTTTAAGAAGGGGAAGTTCAGTGCAATACATATGCTTTTCAGAAAAAAAAAGAGCAGTATTTTGCATTCCAGTGATCTTAATCTGCCAATCAGCATTTTGTCGGTTGTATAAATTAAATGCAAACTGAAATACGACTTCATGTTTTGAAGGGACCCCTAATGGAGGACCATTTAGTATTGCCTGGACCCATCCACAGCCACTCAGTAGTTGGCTGGGGAAAGAAAGAAGAAGGACCGTTAAAGAACCCCCTGAAATGTCAGATCACTAATGTCAACAGCAGGGAAAGCAAAGGGTTCTGAACATTCAACTAAGAGCATTACACAAACTAAAATTTAAACCAAATATTGATCGTTTCCACTGAACTGCCCTTTAAAGGAATTGTACATGGAAAAAAAATTCTTTGCCTCCTTGTACTCTATAAACTGAATACATGTAAGCAGCATTACTCCTATGTGTTAAGTTGATGCATGACTTCATTCAAGTACTTGTTTTGTTCAAGCTCAGTCCCTCTCCCTCAAACCCCCTGCCAGTCTATCTGACTCTCTGTGAGGCAAGCATGCTCATAATCCCCCCCCCCTATGAGGCAGCATTGGGCGAGGGGAATTTCCCACCGTGCGCTTCATTGTACAGCTGTCACCATTCCAGCTATAGCAGAACATACATTACAGAAAAGTTTCTTATAACTAAGGACTTGATTGACAGATGAAATGTACGGTTAAAGATGTTTCGATTGGGTATCTAAAGAAGAAATAGGGGACAGAATCAACAATTTATAACGCTAACAGTGATAGTGGGAGAATGATGTTTCCAGTAACGGGCAATTAAATAAAATAAATTTCCAGGTGTGCATACCCCTGTAATAATAGCTAGTTAAAATGTTTCTTATACATTGGTTTGTGGGTTATTCTATTTTATAAGGTATCAAACCATTTCGCAATATAACTAGTGAAATGTGATGCATTGGATCTGAAGCTGGCCATACTGCTTCCTCATAAGCTGCTATTGCCAACTGGGGGTGGGGGGAATGCAGAAGAGATATCTGACAATGTGCTCGTAATCTGCGCCTGCTAATTGTACTTGGAAGAGCAAGTGGAAACTAAAACATAAGACTGTCAGTGTAGTAATTTTATATTCTCTTTTTTTTGTGTTTTTTTTGTTGTTTTTTCGTTTTCAGCGACGATTTATTGGTTTGGTGGTATTTTGTATTCAAGCTGTCGATATGGCAATTTCCAGCATTTAGAGCACTCTTCTGTGTCTAGGCGCCAAACATGCCCGATCAGAATGCATCCGGAACACAAACAAGACTGCATATCTGTGCTTGTATAATCAGGTGAGTGATGGCACTTTTCGGTGATATACCATCATGTTACCTTGTCCAGGGGGCACAAGGAAAGTGTATAACTATGATTTATTTTATTATAATCTAATACCTATAAACAAGCCTAGGATTTGTTCTAGCTGCTGTCAAGCCAAAGTTATAGGGCTTGTACAGTCTTGCTCTGTTCTCTTCTGTGAAGGCATATAAGCTGTGCCCAGTAAGCCCCTACCCCAAAAAATATTATCTGCCTGTTACATAGCTTGCAACCAATATCGTGCTGTTCTCTACAATTGGGTAACTTATGAGAATTTTCTTTAAATTATAACGAGGTTGGACGGGCGCGGCTAGAATACAGCTGATGATGCGATGCTGCTTTGTCCCATGCAGTATGAGCAAGTTTTTAAAATCCCTCACTAAATGAATACCTGTTCCCACACTGTTAAAGGAACCTTGTGAAACATTGTTGTGTGCAATAAGCTAAGAAATGCAACACCGAGAATTAAATTGGGTTGTTATGGAGTCCTTCTGTCTGTTGATTCTCTTGAATATTGCTCAAACTGTCCCCAGCAGTAGGGTACAAGTGGGCATGCTCAAGCCCAGGGGCTTGCTGGAGCCAGTGATGTCATAGCTATCAGTGTAAAGCAGGTAGCACGACTGCCATATCCAATATAATATGAGAACTCATTTATTCCCCTTTTTAAACAATACTGGAGATATGAGTGTTGTGGTAAATAATGGTCCTGCAAGTCTCTTCTCCGTGGTTGTTATTTTGAAGTTTACAACCTAAATTGGTTTTTGTTCGATTGGAATTATGCGTTCAGTGCAGAAACAATTTAATGAGAGACGTAAAGTAAGTAAACAGTTGTAGAGAGATGTCCCTGTGGTCTACACAAATAGGTGGAAAGATCAGCCAAAGGTGCCGTGCGCCGGATTTATTATTAAAAAAAAAACATAAATCCACCAGAATCCCGCGAATGGGATCGTTACATTGTCATTCCTGCCATTCAGCACAAAGAGCCAAAACCCCAAAGGGTATTTATTGTTTTACTCGATAGGCTTGATGGTATACTCGTGCTTCAGCTCTATTGTGCCGGGGAATATTAACGAGAGGAAGAAAAATCAATCTGTTTAATTTTAAAACATGTTTGCGGCCTAGAAAACAGAAATTAATGATAATGGTGCTTCCTACATAGGGACAATGAAAATACACCAAGGCTGAAATCAAGTGCGTTTAACCAAAGATGTGGAGGGTTTTGAGGTTGCACTATTCCGCTGACAGAAACGGTAAGGGTTATAAACAAAAAACTGAAAGGGAGGCCCCACCCAAAAGGCTTTACTGCATAACTTATTTATTCAGTTCTGAACAAAGTACCAAAAACACACAACATGAGAAAGGAGGACAACAAACCCGAAACGTGTGGTATTTGGGACTTTGTTCAGCGATGAATAAATAAGTTATGCATGTAAAGGCACTTTTGGAGTTGTGCTTCGGTTTCAGTATTTTTATTTATAATCCTGAAGTTTAATGTGACTTTCCTTATAGTGGGAGGGAGTTACCTTTTAGCTCAGGACATCTTTTTCTTCTTCTCCCTGAGTGGCACCCCAAACTGAGATGCCCGAAAACGTGGTAGAGTAGGATGGAGGATTGATTTTCACGGTGTGTCTAATTAGGAAGAACAATGATACTTGTTTGGCCTCCGGAAAAGAAGGCATTTTTGTTGAACTTCGCCTATGAGAACTGCAAATTTAGGACTGTCTGGACTGGACTGGCGTCAGACCTAGCCTTCTATCCCCGTATATCCTAAGTGTTATCAAATGGTAAATGAGGATTCAACAATGACCTGTATTACTTCAACAGAGGGGTCTCCACAGCTAAATCACATATTTATATTGCAGTTATTTTAGGGCGAATACGGGAATGATAAAGTGTAAATTAGCCTTTAATATACCTCCTTAACCCATCGACGTTTAGGAACTATATATAAGCTTCATGTTTTTTCTAAACATCTAGGGCTTTCACGTGAATATTAATGAAATGGGTGGTGATCTGAGCAAGGTCTGTTTATGGTTACACAACATCTACTTTCAGTCACGGGAACCACGTTCACAAGAGACGCCCGTGTTAAAAGCTTAAAAATTTGCAGCTGGCAAGGTTTTAAAGGAGAAAACTATGGTTTAGAACTTTTACGGTATACATTTAAAGACGACTACCAGATCCCAGGAACCATGGATCTTACAGTCAGTGATGTAATTGACGCTGAATAGAGAAGGATAATAGAAGTAGAGGAAAGAAAATCTAGGACCCCCATAACTGTCATTTTAAGAGACATTAGCGCTAAAACATGTCCTTGACTTACAGACCCCCCCCCCCCCCCCCAAGATTAAAAGCAAACCATCCCTGGTTCTATATTTGTTGCACATGAAGAACACAGGCAAATTTTGCGAATCATATTGAATAAGCCCAAAACATAATTTTGTGGTCACATTTTAAAATGTACAGTATGGTCATTCAGGTCCTTGACTGTTTAAAACCATTTTGTCTTTAAATTCCGTCTTTAACGGAAGCGTATCCATATGTAAGATACATTACTGAGAAGGATATTTAGATCATACAGCAAGCCAGAAAGGATTTAGTTTATTGTGATTACAGTTTGTTTTGCTTTTTAACCATTATTGATTTAGCGAACTTGCTGCTAATCCAGTCAGTGCAGACACCCTGGATCTGGTCCCCAAGTATTCCGGACCCTAATTGCTCCCTGTGTTAATGGTCCGTATCGCGTGAGAGCTAGGTCTCTGCATTATTTCCGCATTCTTAGATTATCAGTCTAATCTGCCCAGAATATGCAATGATTCGCTACACAGAAGATATCAGATGGGAGCTGAAATGGGGCATCGCATGATGATTGGTGTTATTGCAAATAATGTGTTGGCAATGTGAGTCAATGTGGTATTGTGTGTTTTAGGACACTGTGCCGGGGCCTGATATTTTAGAGAGCCAACAAAGAAATTAAGAAACTAAACAGTCAGTCTTCATCCAGTAAGCAGATCTCTGTGTGTGTCTTACAGGGGATGGAACACTTGAATCTCCATGTGCCAGCAAAATAGCATAGTCTTGAAAGAACTGTACCACGACACACTCCACACATGTACTCTCTGTTACGATTAACACACTATCTTTCTACACACACGCTCTACACCCTACGGTTCACTATTTAACACACTAGACTCAATTAGTAGGGTGTTAATACACTACTCTCCTATAATGAGGGTTATACCTGTAACATATCAATTATCCCTTTATTACATCTACTGCCCACAGTACTGACCACTGACCTTACACACAGTAACTATATATACAGGGACAGAAAGGAACAAGGATTTATATGGTAATATTGTTAATACTATAATGAGAGTTATACCTGTAACATGTCAATTAAACCCCCTAAATTACAGCTACTGTCCACAGTACTGACCACTGACCTTACACACAGTAACTATGTACAGAAAAGAACAAGGATTTATGTGGTAATATTGTTTATACTATAATGAGGGTTATGCCTGTAACATATCAATTAACCCCTTTATTACATCTACTGTCCACAGTACTGACCACTGACCTTACACACAGTAACTATGTATACAGGGACAGAAAAGGACAAGGATTTATATGGTAATATTGTTTATACTATAATGAGGTTATACCTGTAACATATCAATTAACCCTTTATTACATCTACTGTCCACAGTACTGACCACTGACCTTACACACAGTAACTATGTATACAGGGACAGAAAGGGACAAGGATTTATATGGTAATATTGTTTATACTATAATGAGGGTTATACTTGTAACATATCAATTAACCGCTTTATTACACCTACTGTCCACAGTACTGACCACTGACCTTACACACAGTAACTATGTATACAGGGACAGAAAGTCAATTAACCCCTTTATTACACCTACTGTCCACCGAACTGACCACTGACCTTACACACAGTAACTATGTATACAGGGACAGAAAGTGACAAGGATTTATATGGTAATATTGTTTATACTATAATGAGGGTTATACTTGTAACATATCAATTAACCCCTTTATTACACCTACTGTCCACAGTACTGACCACTGACCTTACACACACTAACTATGTATACAGGTACAGAAAGTCAATTAGCCCCTTTATTACACCTACTGTCCACCGTACTGACCACTGACCTTACATACAGTAACTATGTATACAGGGACAGAAAGTGACAAGGATTTATATGGTAATATTGTTTATACTATAATGAGGGTTATACCTGTAACATATCAATTAACCCCTTTATTACACCTACTGTCCACAGTACTGACCACTGACCTTACACACAGTAACTATGTATACAGGGACAGAAAGGAACAAGGATTTATATGGTAATATTGTTTATACTATAATGAGGGTTATACCTGTAACATATCAATTAACCCCTTTATTACATCTACTGTCCACAGTACTGACCACTGACCTTACACACAGTAACTATGTATACAGGGACAGAAAGGAACAAGGATTTATATTACCATATAAATCCTTGTTCCTTTCGACAGGAGAGTAATAAAGGGGTTAATTGATATGTACCGGTATAACCCTCATATTAGTATAAACAATATTACCATATAAATCCTTGTTCCTTTCTGTCCCTGTATACATAGTTACTGTGTGTAAGGTCAGTGGTCAGTACTGTGGACAGTAGATGTAATAAAGGGGTTAATTGATATGTTACAGGTATAACCTCATTTAGTATAAACAATATACCATAAATCCTTGTCCTTTCTGTCCCTGTATACATAGTTACTGTGGTAAGGTCAGTGGTCAGTGGACGTGGGACAGTAGTGTAATATATAATGTATGGGGCTATAATGACTTTCTGTACCTGTGTATACATAGTTAGTGTTGTGTAAGGTCAGTGGTCAGTACTGTGGACAGTAGGTGTAATAAAGGGTTAATTGATATGTTACAAGGTAAACCCTCATTATAGTATAAACAATATTACCATATAAATCCTTGTTCCTTCTGTCCCTGTATACATAGTTATGTGTGTTAAGGTCAGTGGTCAGTTCGGTGGACAGTAGATGTAATAAAGGGGTTAATTGACATTCTGTCCCCTGTATAAAGTTACTGTGTGTAAGGTCAGTGGTCAGTACGTGGACAGTAGGTGTAATAAAGGGTTAATTGATAGTACAAGTATAACCCTCATTATAGTAATAAACAATAACATATTAAATCCTTGTCCTTCTGTCCTGTATACATAGTTACGTGTGTGTAAGGTCAGGGGTCAGTACTGTGGGACAGTAGATGTAATAAAGGGTTAATTGATGTTACAGGTATAACCTCATATAGTATAAAACAATATTACCATATAAATCCTTGTCCTCTTTCTGTCCCTGTATACATAGTTACTGTGTGTAAGGTCAGTGGTCAGTACTGTGGACAGTAGATGTAATAAAGGGGTTAATTGATATGTACAGGATAACCCTCATTATAGTATAAACAATATTACCACATAAATCCTTGTTCTTTTCCTGTACCATAGTTACTGTGTGTAAGGTCAGTGGTCAGTAACTGTGGACAGTAGTGTAAAAGGGGTTTAATTGAATGTTACAGGTATAACCTCATTATAGTATTAACAAATTACCATATAAATCCTTGTTCCTTTCTGTCCCTGTATATAGTTACTGTGTGTAGGTCAGTGGTCAGTACTGTGGAGCAGTAGAGTAAAAAGGGTAATTATATGTTACAGGTAAACCCTCATTATAGTATAACAATATACCATATAAATCCTTGTCCTTCTGTCCCTGTATACATAGTTACTGTGTGTAAGGTCAGTGGTCAGTACTGTGGACAGTAGGTGTAATAAAGGGGTTTGAATGTTACTGGTATAAAACCCTCATATAGTATTAAAAATATTACCATATAAATCTTGTTCCTTCTGTCCCTGTATACATAGTTACTGTGTGTAAGGTCAGTGGTCCGTACTGTGGACAGTAGATGTAATAAAGGGTAATTGTATGTTACAGGTTATAACCCTCATTATAGTATAAAACAATATTACCATATAAATCCTTGTTCCTTTCTCCCTGTATTACTAGTTACTGTGTGTAAGGTCAGTGGTCAGTACTGTGGACAGTAGGTAATAAGGGATAATTGATGTTACAGGTGTCTATAACCCTCATTATAGTATAAACAATATTACCATATAAATCCTTGTTCCTTTCTGTCCCTGTATACATAGTACTGTGTGAAGGTCAGTGGTCAGTACTGTGGGCAGTAAGATGTAATAAAGGGGTTAATTGATATGTTACAGGTTAACCCTCATTATAGTATAAACAATATTACCACATAAATCTGTTTCTTTCTGTCCTGTATATAGTTACTGTGTGTAAGGTCAGTGGTGGCAGTACTGTGGACAGTAGTAGAGTAATAAAGGGTTAATTGATATGTTACAAGGTTATACCCTCATTATAGTATAAACAATATTACCATATAAATCCTTGTCTTCTGTCCCGTATAATGTTACGTGTGTAAGGTCAGTGGTCAGTACGTGGACAGTAGATGTATAAAGGGTTAATTGATATGTTACAGGTATAACCCTCATATAGTATAAACAATATTACCATATAAATCCTTGTTCCTTTCTGTCCCTGTATACATAGTTAGTGTGTGTAAGGTCAGTGGTCAGTACTGTGGAAGTAGGTTGTATAAGGGATAATTGATATGTTACAGGTATAACCCTCATTATAGTATAAACAATATACCATATAAATCCTTGTCCTTTCTGTCCTGTATACATAGTTACTGTGTGTAAGGTCAGTGGTCAGTATGTGGACAGTAGAGTAATAAAGGGATAATTGATATTGTTACTGGTATAACCCTCATTATGTATAAACAATATTACCATATAAATCCTTGTTCTTTCTGTCCCTGTATACACAGTTACTGTGTGTAAGGTCATGGTCCGTACTGTGGACAGTAGGTTAATAAAGGGTTAATTGATATGTACAGGTATAACCCTCATTATAGTATAAACAATATTACCATATAAATCCCTGTTCCTTCTGTCCTGTATACATAGTTACTGTGTGTAAGGTCAGTGGTCAGTACTGTGGACAGTAGATGTAATAAAGGGATAATGATATGTTACATGGTATAACCCTTCTATAGATAAACAATACCATATAAATCCTTGTTCCTTTTGTCCCTGTATATATAGTTACTGTGTAAGGTCAGTGGTCAGTACCGTGGGCGTCAGTAGATGTAATAAAGGGTAATTGATATGTTACAGGTATAACCCTCATTATAGTATATAAACAATTTACCATATAAATCCTTGTTCCTTTCTGTCCCTGTATACATAGTTACTGTGTGTAAGGTCAGTGGTCAGTACTGTGGACAGTGATGAAGGGGTTAATTGATGTGTCGTATGAGAGAATAAGGACAATACACATTAAGTTTCCAATTTGTGTTACTGTGTATGCTGTCTTTCAACGGTCTATGTGATCAGTTTCACACCTTCCCCAACAAATAAAATTCCGGTTCATGTCTGTCTTGGCTCCCATTGTTTTAATCCCCTTCACATGACCACTGACTGAATTTTGTCTGGGATAATAAAATTTTAGTTAGCTTTTATTTTAACTTTTATCTTGTTAGACTTTGCTGGAGCTTGGGGCATCTCCTGATTACAAGGACAGCCGAGGTCTGACCCCCTGTATCAACACTGCTATGGTAGGAGGGGACCCCAACTGCTGCGAAGTTGGCTTCATGAACATGCACGGTCGGATGCAAAGATGAGAATGGTTGGCAGGGATTCACCAGGTTCGGTCTATCTGAGAGTGTCTGTCATTTGTTTTTGTCCTGTGGTCTGTGAATGTTATTTTAGAGATTCATGCGTTTCCAGTCTGCAGGGGGAAAAAATCACTAGAGATTCATAAACTTGTTTTACCAATTACAATAATACCATTATTGCTCTTTTGTCTGTATTTCCGCTTGTGACTCTTTGAAATATATTACATTAACCCCTTATTGGAAAGATTACAGCAATTTATTTCTAGGATGAAAATCTCGAGCTAGGTTATGGCTTCGCGCCTTAAAGGAGAACTAAAGCTTTGTGTAAATGAATGTCATATATAGCCTACAATGATTGCAAGTATTAAACAGGTATTTGTTGCCATGAAATCTGTCCAAAGATGTGACCAACTAATGATAAAAAAGTGGAAGTTTAGCAATCAGGAAGTTACTTGCACAGGAATTAGTTCTTCACCTTTTGGAGGACGCATGCCCCAATCAGGGGAGAGAAATAGGAACACACCCACGGTAACAATCTTTGACAGACCTCTTTAGGAGAAAAGGTGGCTGGATCATGGTCTTAATTGTGGTTAATGCCAAAATATAGGAATAATGAAATACAAAATAAATACTAATGGTACAGACCTGTATGTACTATAATGTACATAAACAACACACAAATGATCGGAGTAACGGATGTCTACCAAGTCCTATTACTTCAACTTGTCCTGTACAATCTTGTTTTATAGGCAATGTGGATAATGTTTCCCTACTGTAAATTATAAGGATATTAGAAGCACTGAGGAGTTCCATATAAGGTCATTAAATTTTGAGGACTTCTAATATCTTAGATTGTTCCCAAGCTCCTGCCCAGTAAACAGCACTTTTACAAGCATGCTCAGTGTAGAAGAAGAGAGACCACCATTTGGGCTAGTGCTTTATTGTCCTCCAACAAGGTGAGGTAGCGATTTTTTGTAGGAAGACTAGGAAGTGATTTTACTGTATTTGCCTTAAATTGGCATGCTCAACTTCAGTGAGCAGACAGGAAGTTGAAGAACAGCACCGCCATGTGGCCATACATAGACGTTACAGGTTTTTTTTAGTGGGAAACAATTGAGAGCAAAAAGACAGACTGCAAAAACTCTGTACTTATAAAGGTATTAAAAACCGTCCTTTATTATGATGATTTGTTTGGGACACAATATAAAAACCATTTAAAAACAATGTGGCTCCCCTCCAAATAGGTCAGAATATAATAGCAGAATGGCTGATACATATTTCAACTTCGAAGCTCCAGTACTCTGGATCGGAGCGAAACGCGTCTGTCGTGAGGCGCCCCCCCTGTGCCTGTATCCCCTTCACCAGACTGTAGTTAGTATTACTTTTTGCATTTATGTGATATCATGAATTGAATTATGTGTACACCATTCGCTATTAATATCGACCTATGTTCTAAGGGGGAGCAACAGTGTTTTTAAATGTTTTATATGTGTCCCAAAACAAATCATCATAATAAAGGACGGTTTATTGACTACTTAAAGTACAGAGTTTTGCAGTCTGTATTTTTCCAATTCTTATAATTTTCAGAACTAGCACTTGTACTACATTGTGTGAGTTTATTGCACTTCAGTGCCCTGACTACCCTCCTTTTGTCACAGTTTTTTATTAGTCCTTACCTAAACCAAAGTAACTAATTCTATTTGATAAAATGTCTTTTATCCTGAACTATAGTATTTTCCTACGTGGGTTTTTGAAATGAAAAGTCCTGGGGTAGGGTGGTAGGATGGATTTTCAATATAAAGATCTCCTGTCTCTGGATGAAATGCCAGCTATGTGGGCAAAAACAGAGTCCACTCAAAACACCAAAGCGGCAATGGCCTATAATGGGCAGGGTGAATCAATCCTCACAGACCTCTACCCAAGGGCAACTGCAATTCAATATATGTAATGGAGGGGGGCACACTACATTTCACTATTAGTGATTATTTATTGGGCAAATATTGTCCGCTTCCTCAGGTATCTGTGGGGCCACCTGGGACAGTCATATAGAGGGCGTTTAAATAAGCAAACAAATCAAAAATCCATCACAGTTTGTCTGTCCCATGTTGTGTTAGTAGTCGAGGACATGAGTCAACATGTTGGGAGGTCAGAAGTTCGACATGTCCCCATATGTGATGTCACAAGTTACGTCTCCATTTTGGATATCAGAATGTACGTTCATCCGCATGTGTGAGTCAGGAAGGTACTCCGTCCCCCATGTTGTTGTGTATATATCTTGTCTGTCCTGTGATGATGTCAGAAGGTTCTTATGTCTAATTGTGATGTCAGGATGGTCTTTGTCCCCATGTTGTGATTGTCAGATGGTTCATATGTCCCCATGTTTGTGATGTCAGAAGGAATGTTGTTCCCAAGTTTGTGCTGTCCAGAAGGAGACCCCACAAGGTGGAACATACGTTATTAAACCTTCCAAAACATCATTTCACCAGGTACGTCTAACCCATGTGCGATGGTCAGAAGTGTCCAATGTTTATTTATGATTTGTCAGCAACCTGCAACTCTCTATAAAAATCTTTTCACCATGTGTTGTGGATTATTCTGGAATATTTAAACCCCAAACAACAATATGAGCCATTTAATTCCATTTTACTGTGGACGGACCAAATGCATCCAATACAAATCGGATTTTCGTTGGCGACTGCCGAGTTTAACATATATGACGAACGGGATCCTTTCCTGGCAAATCCTCTGCAATTTAAAAATGTTCATACGTGCACCGAGACTTTATCGATGGTCAGCCTACTCTAGGAGGTTTCTAGAAAACCACCATAAAGCACAGGCTCCTCTACTGGTAGGGTTTAAAATTCTCTTCTATAGCAGTTGTACCCGGCGTTGCCTGGTACACTGTGTGGGTAAATCTTGTACTGCAGGTGGTGTGTTGGCGTAGATGGGAGAGACGAGGCGGGGAAAAAGAAGTGAACAGTGGTAATGTAGTCATGTATTTTATGTTATGAGTGAGGAGGGTGACATTGTGAGGGACGTAAGCAATGTGTGTATTGCAAAACCTTATAACAACGTATTCAGTTTTTCAACTGGAGTGTAAATGTAACAAATGTTGTGGTGAAACATGCTACATATTGAATTTGCTCGTTGGGGAACAATGTTAAGTGCAAGACGAACCGCAGCACTTAAGCAATCTGATGGGTGCAGTGTCTCTGATCATGTGACGTGCAGCTCTTGGTCTGTGTTTTTAAAGCCGGACTTCTTCTGTTGCGTGTTCTGAGCGATTGTGTTTACTTGGGGTTAAGCTGGCTCAATTTTTTGACAATAGTTAGCCAGTATGTCACTTTGTTGCACTTTAACACTTTATCCTTCCTCAAGGACAGTTAATATTGACATTAAGATTCCCAATCAATAAAGTTATTTTCTGGTCCAAATCGAAAGTGCCATGAGTGTCTTTTTCTTTTAGTTGTAAACTGTCTGTGATTCTTGGGGGACAGTTGGTGTCTGGTGGCTTAAGTCCAGGTAATGCAGGTAAGTCTCCTGTGTTGTCAACTGCCCCACCCGTCCATAGGGTGGTGGAAGTCTGGGGCGTGTCGTGTCGCGAGTGTGTGGGTCCCAGGACTCCAGGAGGCTTGGAGTGACATTTTTGGGGGGGGGTGTCTCGATCTTGGGGGCCCTTTGTCCAGGTTTCAAAGCGTGCGGCATGCCATTCCCCTTTCGTTGCTTCGGTCTTTTTGGGTCTACTTTCTTGTTCTTATTTTGTTTTCTCCAAACCCATCGTTTTTGTTCTCTACTGTCCACAGTACTGACCACTGACCTTACACACAGTAACTATGTATACAGGTACAGAAAGTCAATTAGCCCCTTTATTACACCTACTGTCCACCGTACTGACCACTGACCTTACATACAGTAACTATGTATACAGGGACAGAAAGGGACAAGGATTTATATGGTAATATTGTTTATACTATAATGAGGTTTGTACCTGTAATAAATAATTGAATAATGTTTATTATTCCGCCAGGCGGACCAACGAACGACCCCACGCATACACATGGACAATTCTCGACGGAAATGGCCGCTCGTCTCATGTAACCGTTGGGGGTTGCGGGTCAGGACGCGCATTGTGTGTGTGTACGAACCTTTACAGTGCGAGACTAGGACATTTGAATCTACATTATATTGGCTGTGGTTACAAGATAACATCGAACTTCTGCAGAGAATTGTAGTTTATTAACATCAGGGACACCAATTAAAAAAATCCCTTATTTTACTTAATTGTCGTTCCCCGTGCTGTGGTCCAATGTAAATGGCAGGGTTATACCATTCTGTCCTATCAAAGGGGGGGTTATCTTCCACGGTTTTTCAATCAGTTTCTTTCTTACAGGGGCCATTAAAATATAAAATATTCCGAGTCACGGTGAAGCTAATGGAAGGCGACTCAGTAAAAAGGGAAAATATGTCGAATTAAATTCAGGCCACAAGAAATCCTGAAGGGGATTTTCTAAGAGACAATGATATTCCTACCAGCACGGGGGTCAGAGAGTGATAAACCGTCACTTTATCCATTTAGGGACAGAGAGAAGATGGAGGGTCAGAGTTTATACATGCAGCCAAGCGAGGGAATTGGGTAACTCTCATTTAACACTCAAATAGAGAAATCACTGTCCGTATATAGGGATCGATATGAAGAACGGAATGCAAGATCTCGCCTGTAGTTCCAATAGGGCAGATGTACAAATCCCAGCACTGCCTGCACTATGCAGCTTAGTTTACATTTCATAATGTGGACCGTCGGTCAAATCCCCTGCTCAATAGACTGTCCGTTATCACCGGGCAGTCTATCAAACTCTACATCAATGTTGCACTGGGATCTACACACAAACACACATTCCTACACATACTCACTACTATTATTATATTAGATTAAAGGGTATGATAACCGAAAAATATTACTTTGCCTTATCTATATAATAAAAAGCAAAGCCCTCACTCAATCACTCACTCATCACTAATTCTCCAACTTGCCGTGGAGGCAGACGGCTTAAATTTGCTAGGCGTCATTCATTGCACCTTACTTACAAAAGTTAAAGAGCATGTCCACCCTAATATTTATTTTTTATATGCCATTCCCCATGGGCTCCCAGCCCCAACCGATTATTTATTTTTTTAAAAAGCCCCCAAACTCTACTTACCTCCCCTCTTTCCTCCGACGCGCTCCCGGACCTCTGCTTGCGAGGAAATGCAAGCGAGGGACGGGACGGAGCCGGTCTGTGATTGGCTGAGCGGCAGCCAATCACGGACGCGGCTGCCGGCAGCTCACTTCCGCGTAGGGAAGCGGAGAGGTAAGTAAAAGATTGGGAAGCTTTCTAAAAATAAAATTATGCGGTTGGGGCTGGGGGACATGGGGGAAGGCTGCCATAAAGGGGTTTGAAGCTAGGGGGAGGGATAGCAGAACGGAGGGGGGAGGGATAGCAGAACGGAGGGAGAGGGAGGAGAGGGAGGGGGGAGAAGAGCTGCAGTACGCATGGCCAAAATCTCCGGGAGGCCAGGAAGCAGGCAGTGTCCTATATGGACCTGCTAGCTCCTGGTGGGCAGTTTTGGGACTTTGGGGGGGCACTACCGGAGAACCCTATGGAGCTGGGATGTGAGGTAAGGATTAAACTCACTACATGGTGGGGCCAGTAGTTGGGGGGATTATAGTTTTGGGGTGGACATGCCCTTTAAGCAGGTTTCATTTCGAAATTCCCCCTGTAACGGTGAGTATCTGATATTGCACAGACTTATGGTACCTAGCTTACAAGCTATACAAATCTATATGGTTGGTCCGATTTCAACCAAATTCTGTATGCATATACTCCTTTACCAGTAAAAGGTTAACGAAAATTTTTTTTAGGGTGGGGTGAATGGGGGGGAATAGAATTTGGAACTCCTGCACACTAACGGCTGGACGATTTTTACCAAAATTTCAGGGTGTGTGCGGGGAATGGCTGAGGTGTAAGGGGAAGGGTTTGGAGGGTGGACAGAGAGAATAGTGGGGGTATTGGGGGCAGATGGGGAGGGTGGGGGGTTATCACCAAAATTTCAAGTTGAATAAAAAATATAATATTCAATTAAAGTAATGAGTGTTGCATTATCGTAAAGCTTATTGAATGTCTTTCTTTTATATATCAAGTGCCGAGGTGATTACAGCAATCTTGATACATTATTGCTTTCTTACTAAAAAGGTACTTGAATACATCTCCGCTGGAAGGCGGGTATTTGCTAGTCTAATCTATAAATCTATAAATGAATACATGTAAGTAATATATACTCTGAGGTGTGAGTGTTGCCTTACAGTAATTGATTTGCTCAGGCTACGTTTTCCCTCTCCCACACTTAAACGACACCTCCTTATCAGACACACATCACTGTAAGCATGCTCAGTAATTAACAGGGAATGGAGTTTCCCACCGTGCAATTCACACATAGCAATTGTCACCATTTTACAGTAAAGCTGCACACAGCAGAAGAGTTTATGATAATAAGGCATTTGATTGACAGCTGAAAGGTAAGATGGTTCAGATTGGATTTCTAGTGAAACAGGGGACAGATCAATAAAAACAAATGGTACAGGGGTGGTTGGGAATTATAGTTAAGGGCAATTAAAAAAAAAAAAGAACAGTTAATTTTTATGGTCACCATTTTAAACACCTGGGAAGTTGTCCCAGTAAACAATCCATAGGGAAAGACATTGTGTGAGAAGGTGGAGGGGGCGAAATCCTAAGAGCCACCTGTTAACTTACAATGAGATTTGACTGAGCCTTCGCTCTTGCTGCTTTGTGCAGAGCCGTCATTCCATCTTTAGCCCTGAAGTCCAAGTGCGCTCCTCCATTCCGTAGAGCCTTGATCACTTCAACAGCCCCGTCCATCTGTCCAGCCAACGTTATAGGGCTCTCTACAGGACAAGCCCATGACAGGTGTTTGTTATTACAATGGAAAATAACTCTTAACCCATCCAATGTTATTCATAGAGCTGTAGACACAAGTCAGATTCTACCAGAACAATATCTCCACCTTGTCATTTCTAGATATGGATGGATGACTTTATGGATACCCTCTTGGCATAAAAAGAGAATAGATGCAGATTGACAGCTCAGCGGACCAGTACACTATGTCCATACTATTATTTTATATGTTTATACTATTTTTATACTATTATTATTATATATATGCAATATATAATAATATATATATTACCTCAAAGTAGTCCAAAACCCACGCTACCCGATGTAATATTGGGTTAGTGTGCACCATCTCCAAGAGCTTTTGGAAATACCGCTGCGTAGTAGTAGCTAAGTTAAGATTAGCGCAACAATTTTGCACTAATCTTAACGTTATTACCACTGTGGCGTAGGGAAAAAATTTGTGTCTTACCCGAGCGGGATCCCACGATACAGTAAGTCTTGCGGGAGACTCTAAAGCATCGGGGGATCCCGGTCAGGTAAGACACAACTTTTTTCTCTCTGCATCGGCCCGTATATGTCTATAATATTACTATACTATTATACTAACAGGGAGACTCCATAAAAGTTCTTATCATTAAAAATGCTAATTTTGCCCCAACCAATCAAATATTATTTAACATTTAAAAGCTAACACCTGTTTGGATGGAGCAAAATTAGCACCATTTTTAACGATTTATTAAATAACCCTGTTTAAGTTTAGACTTTTATTATTAACACTGAAAGAGATGATCCATGCACGTTCCTGGGCCCCATATACTATAATCTATATCATAATATATCTATCATAATAACTCTGCTTGCACTAGCACAGATAAAGTGATACTAAAATCGCAAAGTCTGTGGCCGCAGCACTTGGGATTCTTATTCAGGGTAGTTTCTTATATCTCCGGTTTACCGTTATCTAGTGGGGCCTCTGAATATCCGAGCGAAACGCGTAGTAGTGACGTCATCCCCAGGAAGTAAGCTCTTACACCACATGTAGAGAGGCCCCCCACTAGATACGGTAAACCGACGCAAAGATATAAGAAACTACCCTGAATAAGAATCCCAAGTGCTGCGGCCACAGACTTTGCGATTTTGGTCTGGGGGATTGTGGGAGTGACGCTCCGAATATCGAAGTGTGCGGGCTTAATACGGTGGTGTATGGTACACATTCATACTTTCCTGTGTGAGAGCTTTGTAACAAAGCTTTGATTTGTCCATATCTGCAGACAATTGGCTTTATATTCAACACACCTCTTATCTGGATCTATCTGTGAGGATTGTCTATATAGACAGTATATACCCACGGTGTATCGATCTAGAGATTGGGAACTTCATTGACTTTGTTCATTTGGGACTTCTACAGACCGCATTACTATATGCTTTCATATACATTTATTGAGAATAACATTTTTTTTTTCTCTTCTAATTTTGGTCATATAACTATATATGTGTTTCACTTTTCATGTGGCTGGCCAGCCCATATGTCTCTATAGTTTATAGGTGAGTCTGATTGATAATAAATTATATAATCTGCTTTATAATAGCACTTTGGAATTATTTTGGATATTCTACGGTATACGTATATACAGATATACAGTATTTATTGTCTTTAGGATGCTTATTATTATATCAGGGGTTCAAGCTATACACAGCTTTCTATTTTTTCTATATTTTGATTATTATACTAAATGAGTTTCTTAGGATTCCCATTGATGGTGACATACAAAAAAACAATTTGTTCAACGTTAGCGTCAGGGTGACGTCTGTCTGAAGCATTGAAATGACATTTTTATTACATTTTTAGTTCAGTTGGACAAACTGGGGACAGTTTAACTTTATCCTTAAAGGAGAACTAAACCATTACCATAAAATAAATGTATATGGACAGTCAGAAAATCCATTTGTATGAATGTCTCCCGCTTTGGTCGTTATATCAAGTCTACGTTGTGTGTGGGAAATAGCTCCCCAGCTGAACCATGTGAATTAAAATAAGGCTTTAGTTGCCCTTTAAATGAAAAATTAAAACCAGATGGAGGGGGGTGGAGATTTGCTTTTTTTTTTTAAATAAAACATTATTAAAATGTGCCTAGTTGAATCTGATCATGTATTATTTAACTACAAAGCAGGGAAAAGGCATTAGCAGTTACATCTACAAGCGAACGTCATAAAAATTGTAGTGATTCTACCTCCATTATCTGGATCGTGGTAATTTGGATCCAGTCCCCGGTCCAACATCTTTGTGATTTTCTCCACCGAGCAGTGATGAATGTAATCCATAAACTTCCTCAGGTTGGCCTACGATCAAATAAAGGGTTAACTCAAAGGAGCTCCGGATCTTTAATAGCATGTACAGCAACACGCGTTACACTGGGATGTGCAATTCTACACGCAAACACACGTTACACTGGGATATGGATTCTACATACAAACACATATTACACTGGGATATGGAATTCTACACACAAACACACATTTCACTGCAATGTGTAATTCTACACACAAACACAAATTACACTGGGATATGGAATTCAACATACAAACATATTACACTGGGATATGGATTCTACACACAAACACATATTACACTGGGATATGGATTCTACACACAAACACATATTACCTGTATGGATATGGATTTCTACAACACAAACACTATACACGGGATATGGATTTCACACACAAACACATATTACACTGGGATTGGTTCTACATACAAACACATATTACACTGGATATGGAATTCTACACACAAACACAATTTCACTGCGATGTGAATTCTACACACACAAACACAATTACCTGGGATATGGATTTCAACATACAACATATTACACTGGGATATGTATTCAACACACAAACCACATTTCACTGCGATTGTAATTCTACCACAAACACAAATACCACTGGGATATGGAATTCAACATACAAACATATTACACTGGGATATGGACTTCTACACAACAAACACATATTCACTTGGGATATGGATTATACATACAACACATATTACACTGGATATGGAATTCCACTACACAAAACACACACTACACTTTGGAAGATATGGAATTCTACAATGCAAACCCGGGTTACACTTGAATTGGAATTTCTACTTATAAACACACATTACACTGGAATATGGAATTCTACTTATAAACACACATTACACTGGGATATGGACTTCTATATACAACACTGGTTACACTGGAATATGGAATTCTACTTAAAACACACTTACACGGGGATTGGAATTCTATATACAAACATGGGTTACACTGGAATATGGAATTCTACTTATAACCCACATTACACTGGGATATGGAATTCTATATACAAACATGGGTTACATTGTTACATTATATGGCATTCTACATCTAACACTGCTTACACTGAGATATGGAATTCTACACACAAACACACACTACACTAATATGGAATTCTACACACAAACACACACTACACTGTCATATGGAATTCTACATACAAACACGGGTTACACTGGAATATAGATTTCTAATTATTAACACTTTATACTGGAATATGGAATTCTACTTTAAACAACATTACACAGGGATATGGAATTCTACATACAAACATGGGTTACACTGGGATATGGAATTCTATACAAACCTGGTTACACTGGGATATGGAATTCTACATACAAACACTGGTTACACTGGGATATGGAATTCTACATACAAACACTGGTTACACTGGGATATGGATTCTACATACAACACTGTACAACTGGGATATGGATTCTACATACAAACCACATTACACTGGGATATGGAATTCTACATCACAACACTGTTACAGCTGGGATATGAATTCTACATACAAACACTGTTACACAGGGATAGGAATCTTTACACAAACTGGTTACACTGGAATATGGATTCTACCATACAAACACTGGGTTACACTGGGATATGGATTCTACATACAACAACACATTACACTGGGATATAATTCTATATACAAAACAGGGTTACACTGGAAATAGGGATTCTACTTATAAAACACTTTACACTGGATATGGAATTCTAACTACAACACACACTACTACTACAACTGGTGATATGAATTCTACATACAAACAACGGGGGTATCACTGTGATATGGGAATTCTCAATACAAACACGGGTGTTACACTGGCATAATGGAATTCTAATTATAAACACATTAATATTGGATATGGAATTCTAGATACAAACACACATTACACTGGATGATGGAATTCATATACAACACGGGTTACACTGGAATATTGGAATTCTACTTAAACACAACACCTTTAACACTGGGATATGAAATTGCTATATACAAAACATGGGTTTACACTGAATATGGAATCTACTATAACACACACATTACACTGGGATAGGAATTCTATATACAAACCATGGTTACACTGGAATATGGGAATTCTACTTATAAACAAACACTTTACAACTGGGATATGGAATTCTATCAGCACACACACACTAAACGGTGATATGGAATTCTACATACAACACGGGTTACACTGGCATATGGAATTCTAATTATAACACATTTATTGGAATATGGAATTCTAATAAAACACACATTACACTGGGATATGGAATTTAATCAAAACACGGTTACACTGGAATATGGAATTTCTACTTATAAACACACTTACACTGGGAAATGGAAATTCTATATACAAACATGGGTTACACTGGATATGGAATTCTCACTTATAAACAACATTATACAGGAATATGGAATTCTACATCACAACACACATTACAACTGGATACGGAAATTTACATACAAACACGGGTTACACTGGAATATGGAATTCCACTATCTATAACACTCCATTACACAGGGATATGGAATTCATATACAACACAGGTTACATTGGATATGGAATTCTACTATAAACACACATTCACAGAGAATGGAATTCTATATACAAACATGAGGTTCACACTGGGAACTGGAATTCTACACAACAAACACACATTACACTTGTTACTAACGGAATTCATGCTACAAACACGGGTTCCTGGATTAGGAATTCTAATTAAAAACACATTATACTGGGATATGGAATTCTACATACAAACACGGGTTACACTGGGATGTGGAATTCTACATACAAACACGGGTTACACTGGGATATGGAATTCTATATACAAACGCGGGTTACACTGGGATATGGAATTCTAATTAAAAACACATTATACTGGGATATGGAATTCTACATACAAACACGGGTTACACTGGGATGTGGAATTCTACATACAAACACCGGTTACACTGTGAGCTATGGAATTCTAAACAGAAACAATTCCTTTTATTAATATTTTGCTATGGATTCTGACCAGATGGAAAATACAATAAAATCTTCTTAGTTTTCTTCTCGATAATAGAACATTGAAAAAGACATCAATGTTATTAAATTGCCAATTGTATTCACGTTACACTGGGGTCCTGTTGAAAGCCTCAAGTGTAAACGCTTTAGATCACTGAGCATTTTGCTTTCATCCAATTCCATTTACTTTCTCCTTCTCTGCGTCAAGCTGGAATGGTTAACTTCTTGTAGATCCCCGCATAGATAAACAATGAATAAAACATTTTGAATAACTGAAGGGGGGGGGGGGGGTGTGGGTATATTGCATGGACATTAGTGGATAAAATCCCTTCCAGTAAAGAACCTTCTACATCCAGATGTAAAAGAAAATTTACTCCACATAGTTTATAGTTAGGGACAAAGAAATGTACAGATAATGTCTAACAATAGATTAGCCTTATATACCACTTCTATATATCAACAAATTTACCTTGTATACCACACCTATATATATCTACAGAGTTACCTTATATACCACGCCTATATATCCACAGATTAACTTTAAATACCACGCCTATATATCAACAGATTAACATTAAATACCACGCCTATATATCAATAGATTAACCATATATACCACATCTATATATCAATAGATTAACTATATATACCCCATTTATATGTCAATAGATTAACCTTATATACCACGTCTATATATCAATAGGTTAACCTTCTATACTACGCCTATATATCTGAGGTTAAGCCTTATTACCATGGCCTATATCTATGAATAACCTAAGACCCAACGCTTATATATCAATAGTTAACCATATATATACCACGTCTATATATCAATAGATTAACCTTATATACCACATCTATATGTCAATAGATTAACCTTATATACCACATCTATATTAACCTTATATACCACATCTATATATCATAGATAAAACCTTTATATACCACATCTCTTATGTCCATAATTTAACCTTATATAACCACGCCAGCCCCCGTCCTTCTAATATAACAATAGGGTACCCTTCTATAACTTACGACCACGCCTATATTTATAGTGTGAACCTTAAGTAAACCGATGCCTATATCTATAGAATAACCTTAAATACCACGCCTATATATCAATAGATTAACCATATATATACCCCGCCTATATATCAATAGATTAACCATATATACCACATCTATATGTCAAAAAGATTAACCTTATATACCACTTCTATATCAATAGGTAACCTTCTATACTACGCCTATATGTAATAGGTGAACCTTATATACCATGCCTATATCTATAGATAACCTTAAAGACACACGCTATATATCAATAGATTAACCTTGTATACCACGTCTATATATCAATAGATTAACCTTATAAACCACACCTATATATCAATAGATTAACCTTATATACCACATCTATATATCAATAGATTAACCTTATATACCCACGCCTTATTCCATGGATTTACCTTAATACCACTCTAATATCATAGTTACCTTATAATACCACGTCTATATATCAACAGATTAACATTGTATACCACGATTATATCAATAGATTAACATTATATACCACGTCTATGTATCAATAGATTTACCTTATATACCACGTCTATATCAATAGATTTACCCAAAGAAAACCGGCAAGACAACTGGATGACGAGTTATATACCACACCTATATATCAATAGATTAACCTTATATACCAAACATATATATCAACAGAGTAACCTTATATACCACATCTATATACTGTATCAACAGATAAACCTTATATACCACATCTGTATATCGACAGATTACCCTTATATACCACACTTATATATCAATAGATTAACCTTATATACCACGTCTATATATCAATAGATTAACTTATATAAATACCCACGTCCTATATATCAATATATTTGATTCTATATATACCACACCTATATATCTCTAGACTAACCTTATATACCACATCTATATATCAATAGATCAACCTTAATACCACACCTATATAGCAGTAGATCAACCGTATAAACATCACTATGTGCCAATGAGTACCTTTTCTATACCACGTCTATATATCAATAAATAACCCTTATATACCACGTCTATATATCATAGATTAAACCTTATATACCACACATTCAATAAATTTAACCTTATTTACATCCACCTAGATTAGTTTGCTTGTGACGGTTCTCGTTCATCCAGGTCATGGTATATCTGTTGGGATTCAGTTTAGTCAACTGGACGTGAAGTTTAGTTCTTGAAGACGTTTCGCTAGTCAATCTATCGACTGGCTTTCTCAATCAGAATGACTTAGTACAAGCATTGTGGACAATTAGTACCCTTGAAATTCCCAATTAACATAATCACACCAAGTGTTAAGGGCGTGATTTGCATAGTGGCTAAAGGTGTTTATAGGAAGCCCAGGTAGGTGTCAAACCAGCATGTACTGCAGACAGATTGGTGTCTACCCCCCAAACCTCTATTTAGGCTTGGTTTCTTTATTTTCACATAAAGGGCCTCCTTGACACCTCTCTTGAACCAGTCACGTTCGTTTTTTAATTTTCCCTGGAAAATCCCATTACATATCACACCAAGTGGTAGGGTGTGTTGAATATTGCTAAGCGGTGTTATAGAAACGCCCAGATTAAGGTGGTCAAAACAAGCATTGTCACATGGCAGACAGTCTGGTGTTAGAACCCCCCCCAACTTTATTCAGCGCTTGGGTTTCGCCTTATTTTCACATAAATGGCCTCCTCTCTTTATATATTATATCAATAGATTTACCTTAATCAATAGATTTACCTTAAATACCAGCCTATATATCAATAGATTTACTTTATATACCACACTTATTTAATCAATAGATTTACCTTATATACAGAGGCCTGTAATACAATATATTTACCTCCTGAGCCTGTGACAATTGTTAGTTATTCATTTAGAAAAGTTATTATGGTGAATTTTACCTTGGTATGGAGCTTAGCAATCTGCTTCTCATCGAGGCCCAACTGGTTTATATAATCTCTTCTTAATAGCGAACTCCAAAAATACAATGGAAAACGAATCACTGTTTCAAACAGATTTGTAGAACGTGGGTGGTTTAAATGCAAGAAACAGGGAAGGCTTAACCAAGTCTACAGGACCCTATTTTACTGTATAGGAAGGGGCTAACTAATTCTACAAAACCCGAGTGTAAACTGTATGGGAAGGGGCTACCCTTTTTGCAAGGCCCTAGTGTACTGTATAGGAAGGGGCTACTTACTTCTAAAAACCCTAGAGTTAACTGTATGGGAAGGGGTCTAATTCTTCTACAAACCCTAGTGTACTGTATGGGAAGTGGCTACCATGTTTGCAGTGCCCTAGTGTTACTGTTAAGGAAGGGGCTACTCCTTCTACAAAACCCTAGTGTACTGTATGGGAAGGGGCTACCATGTTTGCAAGGGCCCTAGTTGTTTACTGGTATAGAAGGGGCACTACTTGCTACCAAACCATAGTTCTTGTAATGAAGGGGCTTTACTTCTACAAAACCCGAGTGTAACTGTAATGGAAAGGGCTAACCATGCTGCAGGGCCCTAGTGTTTACTGTATAGTAAAGCTCTACTTCCTACAAACCTAGAGTTACTGTATGGGGAAGGGGCTACCATTGTCCTGCAGGGCCCCTAGTGTTACTGTAATGGAAGGTGCTACCAAGTTACTGGAACCCGACGTTACTTTATGGAAAGGGGCTACTATGTCTACAGGGCCCTAGTGTTACTGTAAGGGAAGGGGCTATACCAAGTCTACTGGACCCTAGAAGGGTTACTTTAATGGAAAGGGTCTACTATGTCTACAGGACCCTATTTGTTACTGTATGGTAAGGGGCTACAAGCCTACAGGACCCTAGTGTTTATTTTATGGAAGGGGCCTACTAATCTACAGGACCCTAGTGTTACTGTATGTTAAGGGGCTACTAAAGCCATACGGCCCTATTGTTTTTCTGTATTGGAAAGGGGCTACTAAGCCTACAGACACCCTAGTGTTACTGTATGGGAAGGGGGCTCTAAGCCTACAGACCCTAGTGTCATTGTAAGGGAAGGAGCTACCAAGTCCTACAGGACCCTATTGTTTAACTGTATGGGCAAGGAGCTACTAAGGCCTACAGGACCCTAGTGTTACTAGTATGTGAAGGGCTAACTAAGCCTCAGGCCCCTAGTGTTACTGTAAGGGAAGGGGCTAACTAAGCTACCGGACCCTAGTGTTACTTGTATGGGAAAGGGGCTAACTAAGGCCCTACATGGAACCCCTAGTGGGTTACTGTAAATTGGAAGGGGCTTATAATCCTACAGACCCTAGTGGTTTACTGTATGGGAAGGGGCCTACTAAGCCTACAGGACCCTAGTGTTATTGTATTGGAAGGAGATACGAAGTCTACAAGGACCAGTTTTACTGTATGGGAAGGGGGGATATGGAATTCTACATACAAACACTGGTTACACAGGGATATGGAATTCTACATACAAACACTGGTTACACTGGGATATAGATTCTACATACAAACACACATTACACTGGGATATGGAAATCTATATACAAACATGGGTTACACTGGAATATGAAATTCTACTTATAAACACACTTTACACTGGGATATGGAATTCTACACACAAACACACATTACACTGTGATACGGAATTCTACATACAAACACGGGTTACACTGGCATATGGAATTCTAATTATAAACACATTATATTGGAATATGGAATTCTAGATACAAACACACATTACACTGGGATATGGAATTCTATATAAAACACGGGTTACACTGGAATATGGAATTCTACTTATAAACACACAT
>CM033472.1:25116450-25304383 GCA_019447015.1 Hymenochirus boettgeri | reverse complement strand
GCACACTGAATATAATATATATATAGAAGGGGTATTTATCTGATACTTAATAAATAAGTAGAGGAGTAGAGGAGATATTTTATCTTCAAATATTAATATGTCGAGGGGATTTTATCTGCACACTTAATAAAATATATTAAAGGATATTTATGTGAGGGGGATATTTATCTGGCACTTCATATAATATATATTAGAAGGGGTATTATCTGCTACTTATATTAATAGTAGAGAGAGGTATTTATCTGCGCACTTAATCTAATATATATAGAAGGGATATTTATCTGGCATACTTATATAATATGTAGAGGGATATTTATCTTCACATATATATGTAGAGAGGATATTTATTGACACACTTAATATAATATATACAAGAGGGATATTTATCTGGCCATACTTAATATATATGTCGAGGGGATGGATATTTATCTGACGCACCTAATAAAATCTTATAGAAGGGAGATTTATTTCTGCCTCCTTAGTATAATAGTAGAGGAGGGATATTTATCTGAACACTTAATATAATATAATATAGAAGGGATTATTTACTGCCATACTTAATATAATATGTAGAAGGGATATTTTATCTGACACACTAATATATATATATAGAAGGGAGATTATCTGCATTACTTAGTATAAATATGTAGAAGGGATATTTATCTTCACATATAATATGTAGAGAGGATATTTATCTGAAACACTTAATATAATATATATGAGGGATATTTATTCTGCATACTTCAATATTAAATGTAGAAAGGGGATATTATCTGCACCCAATTAATAAATATATATAGAAGGGATATTTATCTGCATACTTAATATAATATATATAGAAGGGATATTTATCTGCTACTAGTATAATATGTAGAAGGGATATTTACTTCACATAACTATGTAAGCGATATTTATTGAACACTTAATATAATAATATAGAAGGGATATTTATCTCATACCTTAATTAATATGTAGAAGGGGATATTACTGCCACACTTAATATAATATATATAGAAGGGATATTATCTGCATATTGTATCATATGTAGAAGGGAATTTATTTAATAAATATGTAGAGGAGGAATTTATCTGAACATTAATATAATATATATAGAAGGGAGATTTATCTGCATATTCGTATAAAGTAGAAGGAGATTTATCTTCAATATAATATGTAGAGAGGATATGTATCTGCGCAGGGATATTTATCTGCATTACTTGATAAATATGTAGAAGGGATATTTATCTGCCACTTAATATAATATATATAGAAGGGATATTATCGGCATACTTAGATAATATGTAGAAAGGGATAGGGATATTTATCTTCACATATATATGTAGAGAGGAGATTTATCTGCACATTAATATAATATATATAGAAGGGTATTTATCTGCATACTTAAAGAATATGTAGAGAGGATATGATTGGAACACTTTTAATATAATATATATAGAAGGGTATTTATATGCATTACTTAGTATCATATGTAGAAGGGATATTATCTTCACATCTATTGTAGAGGAGGATATTATCTGCCACACTTAAATAATATATATAGAAGAAGGGAGATTTTCTGCATACTAATATAATATATAGAGGGGATATTTATTGGCGTACTTAATATATATAAAGGGGGGATCTTTAGCTGCCCACTTTAAAGGACAAAGTATACTCACCTCACCTCGCTCCCTTCCTCCATAGCTGCATAGTACCAGGGTGAGGACCTAAAATCGCTAAGCTCACCCTGGGTTCTTTCTCTACTCTGCATACTTACCCCAATCTGCTTCGCAGATCGCTCCGTTCCTCCGCTCTATGCTTCAATGGACAGATCGCAAGGCAGCCAATAGGAAGAGTACCTCAGCAAGGGGAGTGGCTTCAATTGGCGGCCTCGCGGACTGTCACTGACAGTTAGGAGAGAGGTGGAACTAGTATGGCTCGCCGAAGCAATTTGGGGTGGGGGAAAGTAGTCAGGAGTTAGAGAAAGAACCATGTGAGGATTAGCGGAATTTTAGGTCCTCACCCTGGGTTACTATGCTGCAGGGATCGGGGAAAAGGTGAGTATAATTGTCCTTTAATGTAAATATAGAGGGATTTGCTGGGCCCATATATTTATATATTTCTACGGAACATTCATCATTACATTGTAATTATTGTTTAACCAGAGAAAATATGAGAGCGTCTCTGTATTTACATTTACTAGGACAAGGTTTTGTGTGATGTGACCAATGTGAGTAGTGTACCGACTGTCAGTACCGACTGTATATACCAACGGTAAGTGTCGACTGTAAGTACGTCTGTAAGTACCGACTGAAAGTGCTGTCGTAAGTACCACTGTAAGTACGCGTAAGTACAGATGTATGTACGACTGTAGAGCTACTGTTCAGTACCGTCTTGTAAGTTACTAACTGTAAGTACCCACTGTAATAACGCTGTACGTACAGCTGTAAGTACCCACTGTAAGTAACGTCTGTAAGTTACCCCAGTAAGTATCAACTGTAAGTACCATCCTGGTGTAAGTGCCCGCCTTTAAGTACCAACTGTAAAGTACCATATGTAAGTTCCAATGTATGTACCGACTGTTAAGTACCGTCTGTAAGTACCCACTGTAAGTACCGTTGTAAGTACAATCTGTCATTACAGCTGTAAGTATATTTTTAACACCCATCTATAGGGATATTTATCTTCACATTTATAATATGTAGAGAGGATCTTGATCTGAACAATTATCTAATATATATAAAGGGATATTATCTGCTTACTAGTAGGATATATGTAGAGGGATATTTATCTTCACATATAAGATGTAGAGAGATAGTATATGCGCGGGTATTATCTGCATACTTAATATAATATGTAGAAGGATATTTATCTGGCCACACTTAATATAAGATATATAAAGGGATATTTATCTGCATTCCTTAGTATAATATGTAGAAGGGATATTGACTTCACATCTAATATGTAGAGGCGAGGATATTTATCTGAAACACTTAATATAATAATATAGAAGTATGTCTCTGAAATACTTAATATAATATGTAGAAGGGATTTTATCTGCCCCACTTAATATAATTGTATGAAGGGATATTTATCTGCATACTTAGTATATATGTAGAAAGGATATTTATCTTCAAATATAATATGTTAGAGACGGATATTTGGATATTTATCTGAACACTAATATAATATATATAAATGGATGATATTATCTGCATTACTTAGTATAATATGTAGAAAGGATATTTATCTTCACATATAATATGTAGAGAGGATATCTTATCTGCGCAGGGATCTTTATCTGCATAATTAATATAATAGGAGAAGGGATATTTATTGCACATTAATATACTATATATAGAAGGGATATTTATCTGAATACTTAGTATAATATGTAGAAGGGATATTTAATCTTCAAATATAATATGTAGAGAGGATATTTATTGCACACTTATATAATATAGATAGAAGGGATATTTAATCTGACTATTAATATTTAATATTGTAGAGAGGATATTTTCTGAACATTAATATAATGATAATAGAAGGCGGGGTATTTATCTGCATACTTAGGAATAATATGTAGAAGGGATATTTTCTCTTAACATAATATGTAGAGAGGATATTTAATGCACACTTAATATAATATATATAGAAGGGATATTTATCGGCATACTTAATATAATATTAGAGGGGATATTTTATTTGCATACTTAATAATCTAAAAGGGATATTTATCTGCACACTAAAGGAAAAGTATACTCACCTCACCCTCGCTCCTCTTCCTTCCATAGAGGCATAGTCCAGGGTGAGGACCTAAAATCGCTAAGCCTCACCTGGGTTCTTTCTCTAACTCCTGCACTACTTACCCCCACATCTGCTTGCCGGGCTGCCGTTCCCCGCTCTTCCTGCTTCAAGACAGGATCGCGAGGCAGCCAATAGGAAGATAAGCTCTGCAAGGTGCGTGTCTTCAATTGGCTGCTCGCGATGTCACTGACAGTCGGAGAGAGGTGGACACCAGTCTGGGATCGCCGCAGCAGATTTGCGGTAAGTAGTGAGGAGTTAGAGAAAAGAATCCAGCGGGGAGGACTTAGCATTTTAGGTCCTCACCTGGGTACGATTGCTTGCAGTTGGGATGGGGACAAGGTGAGATTATTAATTGTCCTTAATGTAATATATAGAAGGGATATTGCCTGGAGGCCCATATATTTATTATTTTACGGAACATTTCATCCATTACATTGGTAATTTGGTTGAACAGAGAACCATTGCAGAGCGCTCTATGTATTTACATTTACTAGGAAAGGTTTTGTGATGATGACAATGTGAGTATGGGTACCGACGGTCATAACGACTGTCAGTACCAACGTAAGTGTCGACGGTAAGTACCGTCTGTACAGTACGACTGTAAAGTGCTGTCTGTAAGTAACCACTGTAAGTACCGTCTGGAAGTACAGACTGTATGTACCTGACGTAAGAGCTACGGTAAGTACGCGTACGTACAACTGTAAGTACCACTGTAAATAAACGCCTGGAAGTTACGTCTTGTAAGTACCCACTGTAAATACGTCTGTAAGTTACCCCAATAAGTCAACTGTAAGACCATACTGCTAAGTGCGCCTGTAAGTACCAACTGTAAGTACCATCTGTAAGTTCCAAAACAAAACTGTAGTGGTTTACAGACTGTAAAGGTTTACCGTCTGTACTGGAAAGTTTACCCATGTAAGTACCGTCGGTAAGTACCATCTGTATACCAGCTGTAAGTATCATTTTTACAACCATCTATAAGTAGGGGGGCAGGGGTCTGTAAAGACATCTGTAATTTACCGGCTGTACAGTACCGTCTGTAAGTACGATCTGTAATACAACTGTAAGTAAATTTTAAACAACCGTCGTAAGTACGTCTGAAGTACCGTCTGTAATTACCGGAGTGAGTAACCGGCTCCAGTACCATCGGTAATTTACCGCTGTAAGTACCATCTTGTATAATTACCATCTGTAAGTCCATCTGTAGTACCGTCTGTAAGTATATCGTAATTACCGGCTTGTAAAAGTACCGTCTGTAAGTACCGTCCTGTCAGTACCGGCTGTATGTACGTACCATATGTATTAATCTGTTAAGTACCGGTTCTGTAAAAGAAATCTGTTTAAGACCGTCTGTAAGTACCATTGTAATACCGTCTGTAAGTACCGTCGCTTCTGTAAGTACCATCTGTAAATTACCGTATGTAAGTACCGGCTCTGTAAAGTACCATCTGTACTTACCATCCGTAAGTACCGTCTGTAAGTTACCGTCTCTGTAATTACCCATCTGTAATTACCGTTGTAATTACCGTCTGTAAGACTTGGATATATGTACGTCTATAAGTACCGACTGTAAGTACCCAACTGTAAGTAGCCGACGTTAAGTACAGCTGTAAGTACTGACTGTAGCACCGTCTGTAGTAACGACATAAGTACGGTCTGTAAGTCCCAACTGTACCGTACCGATATAAGTATCTGGGTTTTTTATAGGCAGGGGTACAAGTGTATGTGTAAAAAAATCTTTATTCTGTTTTCAGGGAAGTTTGTAATTTATTATGTTATTATTTTTTGTTTTATGTTTTTTGACTTTTTCGGTTTTGTTTTAAGAAGTGTGGTGTGACGTGATGGGTTCTCTGATTGTAAATCTAAAAAAGGACACGTTGAAATGGGGATCTGGGGGTTTTCTCATGGGTTAAGAGAAATTGTCTGTGATAAGAATAACACTGTCAGTAGAAAACAAACAAAGAAACAACCAGACCTTAACACGCTCTGAGAGTTAACATGCGTTCGCCGTGTCTGGGAAGCTTGGGGACATTGAGTTGCTGAGACCATAAAAAGTAAGATGCATGTGGGACATGTCAGGGTCTGATAAAACTATAGCCTATCATTTCCATTTTACAAACGGCTCGCCCAATTATCCTCACCCTTTCAATCAGCTGCAATAAGGACAAAATATCAGGAATATAAGCAAACGGTTCTCGCTATAACCCAGATAAAATTGATGACAATACAACTAAGATGTAGACTTGCCCTTAATCTCTTCTTCGATTTCTTTGCAGGTCTTGGTCAAGTTAAGAGTCTTTTCTGGATCTGTAGCACTGCAAGTGTGTGTACGAACAATGTTTCGTTCACACAGATAATCTCGATAGCGATTCTATATAGGATGGTTAGCAAGACAATAAATAAATCTCAGGAAAATTGGGTATGATATTTCCTATCCCCCACTTGCAGTATAAATTAAAACGCGGGAGCGTCTCCCCACCGGACTCTGATTGCAGAAGGTGTTCGATTGGACGGGTAATTCCTCTACGGCCCCTAGGATATTAAACCCATCTTTCTAATCCTATCTGTTGGTTACGGCTCAGTGCCGCTTTTTCGTTTTACGGATGTACCACCAACAATATGAAAGGGATCTGGGGGGACAGCTCCCTGTGCCTTGTTATTTTCAAGGCACCATTTTACTTTAACCTTTTCCAGATCTTTTTCTTCGTACCGGGTCTTTTTGTTGAAATGTGAAAAGGCCCTCTCAGGAAGTCAGCTGTGCAGGGTGCAGGGGGGGAGTCCATTGTTCCACTCCACGAATGGAGATCCAGGTGTGATGTTTACCCTGGCAAGCGCTGTAGGATCCGGGCGTGACGCTAATTCAAAAAAACGTGAGACGTGCGCTAATCTAGCCCCGAGCTGTTCCATTCATTGTATGTTTCTGGATCATATGAGAAATCATTTGCTCCGGTGTTTATTGATATGGGGAAGAAATGTGCAGCTGATTGCCATCTTCAATTTTCATGGCCATCTTTACCAACTTTAAAGCACAACTATATTGTACCAATTTACTTTTTTAAAGAATAAAAGCACCGGGGCAAGGAGAATAGGAGTTAATTACTCCACCTACTCCCCAATATGTTTGTGATTTACAGGCACATCAGTTTTTATCGCCAGGTTTGGCCCTGGGCCTTTCTATATAAGCGATAGTGCTGAAGTCATACAGGAAAGCTGAGCAAGAACATTCTTTTCTTTCACCCGCTGCTGCCTCATAGAGATCATATTGGGAGGAAAAAGCAACCAATCCTACCTCCCTGCCTCGTTACTTTTATGTTAACTGTTTTTTAAAAACACTTATACGCACATATTTTCATTTCAAATATTAAAAGAGATTAACTAGTAATAACCTTATGGTCAGACTAATCTGTATCTCTACTGAGGGCCTAAAAAACTAGATTGGAACTCGGAAAAAAAGCTTGAAAAAAACACCTCAAAACCATGCAATTTTCAAGTTGCTGCCCTCTTTTTCCCAAGCTGCAGCAGGCTAACATCATTCTGTCTGGCTGACTAAAAATCGCCCACTTCCAGAACCTAGGGAAAATTGCATCAATGATGAGATTGTTTTTAAGGAATGGTATAAACCTTGGGGCTAACAATAGCAACTATTCTTTTTGTTCTACATAAGGATAAATATGTAACACATTTCAAAGGGAGTTAATGTTAATAATCATCATTCCCATAGATTCCGTCCACCATGACTGTCTTCCCTTTCAGGATCAATCACAAAGTTTTTAGCAACTAATAAAGAATAAAAGTGGCCATACACAAGCAATTACATAGGCAGGTGTACCAGTGCAGATCTATTGTGAATCTATTGGTGCACATGCAGTGGTAACCGCTACAGTCCACCAGGGCTTACCCCTAATGCCATACGGGGAATGGCCAGCCATACATACACACACACTCGACTGAGATAAAATCATGTCATGCTGACGTGGTTTTCAACCCCATAACCTTCTGCTGATACTGAAAGATTCCACATAACGAAAAGAATTTGTCAGGTATCGCCAAAGTGTATGGCTAAACTATAATAGCACATTGCTGACATTATGGATATAATTATTATAAATCTTCTGTAGTACCGCCCATACCCCAGTTCTGTGACCTCAGGCCTAGCCTAGTGGGATTCCAGGAAGATAGGAGTTAAAATAGCAGATAAAGGGGCTTTCTGTAGTGAAACACTTTTGATTCAAAAACAGGTTTGATTTAGTATAATGCTTAATTAGTACAGACATAGGAGACATGGACAACTGAATCATATTTCGAGCAACACATGGTTTTTTGGGGTTTTCGCCGTTCAGGTGAAATTAATACTTTTAGGAAATTTCTGATACTGCGGTGATTATGTGAAGATAAAGGTTTATCCCGTCCACCTGTCCCAAGTTCGGACACAGACAAAGGTCTCTAAACCTCTTTGCCCATAGAAGATGCTCAGGTCTGGGATTTGGACCCTCATGTTTATATCTGTCTGCGTTTTGACTTTTAACAAAAAGCTTTTGCAGAGCATACAAACACAGAGATGTGTGTTTGGAATTCTGCTGACCCATATTTGAAAAACAATTCATTAAATGCCAGTGCTAACTGATTTCTTACCAGAACTTGCCACGAAAGCTGTTTAGTATACGGGTTCTCAGGGCGAAGTATAACCAAGAAATATTTCAGCTTGTGGCAATTTAGTAGGGAGGATGAGAAACTGGTGGAATGTTTGGATGTTGTTGAACCTCACGGGCCAGTGGTTTGATATGTTTGGTCCTGTTTGGGGCAGCTCTGACTGGAGAAAAGTGAAATTGTTTAAGGAGCCACACGAAAGGGACATCAGGGTAAAACCCATAGGTGGGACCAAACAGTTTATGTACACTTTACTTTTGAGGGCGGTAGGGAGGTTTTAATTCCCTTAATGTATTTTTCTCCTGAATGGTGTGCCAGGACCATAATTCATCAAGACATAAAATAAGGGTCAACTAAAAACCCCCAATTACGTAAATCCCCCCATGTATAAACTCACACGTAAGGGGTTGGAAGAAGTTATCCTTTACCTCCCATTTGCTTGCGTTAAACCGCTCCAAAATTGAATTTGAATTTTTTTTTCTCGGAGAACCAATTTTCAACAATCGCATTCATTGTCAAAAACGAGCGCAGTTGCAGATAGCCGTGGCATGATTACCTGTACACTGCTGCGCCCATGTGATGCCGCAAAGTGGATGCCGATATGAAAAACAAATCGAATTGAGCACATTTTGTGTAGTAGTGGGTCTATCCCTTAAAGAGTAGCTTAGAAGTTTTACTACTAGTAGCCAAGGTGAGTTTTATTCTGCTTGCCCTAAGGTGCCTGATCACATGGTGACTTCCAATGCGTGCATTACTATGCTGTTACGTATAGTTATCCGATGGAAATTTTCCGTCAGGATCAATAGGTTATGATGCCGATGGCCGGTATTTGTCTGCCATTCGTAAACAAGCCATACAAAATGGCCTTAATGTTTTTTTGAAAAACCCAATGGTGGTATTTGCTGAAAAGTGTGTCCTGTGTATTTGGCCAACAACTTTCAAAAAAGAAAAATATGGAGTTCGAGTTACTGGCAGTACAACTCCAAAGCTATTATCTCTTTATGCAGTAAACATGCGAGACACTTGCTGCACCCTCCCATACATCGTACAATTGAGGGGTCGAGAATGAAGTGGTTTTCCAGAACATCTTAATACAAATGGTTTTCCAGATGTTAATTAATGTTTGTGTTCTTGTGTGTATACTGAACATAATTGTTATGTACGTCCTGTTTGTGTTTTTATTACTAGTCGATTCTAATAAGCGGAAGAAATCCTTTTCCCTCTGTTGCCAAATAAGAAAAAAAACTTGCCCCGCGCCATGGTCAGAGAAAGCGCTGGGATGATTTGATAAGGTATCAGTGCATGGAAGTTGTAGCGCACAGAGCAGACCCAGTGCTCTCGACAGGCCTGAGAAACGTTCAGATGGATACAAAGTTAATGTCCTTGCTGACATTCCCAGCTGAGCGGAAAGGCTTGGGGACGTTCGTTCTTGTAGCCTTAAAAGCAGACACGCGAGCCGCTCAGCAGGTATTACAAGGAGCAGAATATTCAATGTACAGGGGAAAGTCCTTAACAGCCTGCGGGGGGCAACAAGCACAGCTCACTTTATAGAGTTAAATGCTGGTTCTCGATTCAAGTCTTTCTTCTCTCCATAGAAATTCTACTAACAAACAAATCGCCTGATATTAAAAGAAGAATACTAGAAACACAACTGTGTGAATTTAACATCATGTCCGAGAAATGTAATATTCCTTACGAGAAGTATGGATCTGAACACACACACCCCGACTTGTAGTCCCAGAAACTGCATATTTAAATATGATCACTTGACATTCTATATTATTCCACCAGACGATTAAGTATAGCCTATTGAGGAAAGTAAGGACATTTTTATAGAAACATCTTCACTTTAACTCTCTCCCCTTAACTGAGGGAGAAACAAAATCTCCTCACACTGAGCATGTCTGTTCTGGTCGGAGGGTTTTACTTGAGTTCAGGGATCGTTGGGAATGGTAGTTTCAAACCTCTGCAGGTTTAACATCCCTGCCTAAAGCCTTTAGCCAGTAATTGAGAGCTCTTAAAGGGCTACACATAGTCCTTATCTTTTAATGAAAGTATTAGCTGGATCCTTATCTTCTGTCTAAACCTTAACATTCTGAAGTTTATCCCTTTTTTCCCGACCCCCAGAGGGTTTAATGGGTCCCGGAGTGTTTTGCAGTCAGTACTGCACTGGGGAGTCGGTCATTTATATTAAACACACATTAGACTGTAGTAATAATTATGCGCTCGAATTACCGAGCAAATGGTCCAAGGGAAGAACACTACCTGCTGTGATGATGTGACTAGCGGCAGATAATCCTGGTTAATGTTTGTTCTTGCTCAGCCCGTGAAAAGGCACCAGGGAAAGAATTCTTCTCCTCTAAGCATTTTGTAGTTGGAGGAGCCGTTAGGGGGATCCTTTGGGTTAATCCTTTGGCAGTGTCACTGGGCCAATTCCTTCACTGGAGGATGGAACATCAACTTATGGTAATTCGATAAGTTCTTGTATACGGCTGATAGAAGGTGTAACCACTAACTGTGGGTTCCCACCAGGGGAGGGAGATTGACTTATGCCGGATGAATGTTCGCCAACCCTCGGGGGACCTGAGATGAAGGATCCAGAGATTCTGTTGAGTCTCTAACACGAACCCATGTATGTAAGTCAACCGCCAAGTAATTCCCGTGGAATCAGTAGCTATTTTCGGAATTGAGAAACACCGTATATCTTCCGTACCAAGTATTCAACCCGGATTTTCACATGGGTGGTAAATCCCCAGCGTGACATAATTTATCTATTGTTAAAATTACTCACATTATACCTGAACCGAAAAACTCGGAGTTGATACGCACGCAGGTGGGTCTCTTGTATACCCAAGGAGTCAAGCAATAATGGGGTTAACACTACGCGGTGGTAACCTACTCAACTAGCAGTTTAACTCCCTCATTTTACCACGGCGCTCGGTGGTAAATGGGGCAGATAGTTCACCACATTCAATTTATCATAAAAATGAGTTACATTATATGGAAAACATGCCAAAAGAGATCAGTAATGGTATTGAGTTCCCACTCATGTTATCGTATATTACAATCAGGGTTTATCCAATAAAGACTTAATTGTTAAAAAAATGGTGTAATTTTGCCCCAACCAATCCGATGTTAGCTTTCAATGTAGAATAAGATCTGATTGGTTTGGGGGCAAAATTAGCACCATTTTTTAACATAAAACTTTTTATTGAAACTCCCTTGATGTTTATAGAAAGACATAGGCAAAATTAATTTTAAGAGTCATGTCCACACTTAAAAACACAAAACTGAATCACATGAGTTGCGTTTTCCTGCCCCAAACCCGAACTAATAAAATTCAGCTCATTCTTACTGGTAGATGTGTTGTAACCAAGTGTAATATACATGTATGGCCTCATTCTGGCAGAGGAAGTGGATCCTTCGACCAATTCGCAGTACATCAAAGCAGTGCAACTCACATTCAGCCAGCGATTGACGCATGTTTCCCGGCTGCCTCACTGCACAGCTCCATCTATAAAACGCTCTTGGAGGCAGAGGGATGAGGCGAAAACCGTTGCAAGAAAGTGAAATAGAACTTATCCATTCCTATTGGTACAACGACTGTAATAACTGGTAATACACTGCCATTGGGATTGCAGGCGATACCTGACAAATCAATCAGTTTTTTTTTTAAGGGTGGACACGTCTTTAAAGGAGAACTCTATCTTTTAAGTCATGTTTGAATGTTGCCTACAAGAGTTTGCTGGGGAACAAAGCATTATTTGTTGTTAAATGGTGTGTTGGGCAAAATTGGTCTGAGAAAGAAAGATGGGTGGGCGGGTTGTGAAAAACGAAAGTACGTCACCAACAGGAAGTTCCAAAAAACAGACGAAGAATAGTTGGCCTCTATCTTGTTATGGCTGTTTGTGGTCAGCTGAGCCTTTCAGGTCTCTTGTGATGAGGGCTGCTGAAAACATTGGGATTGATAGAGGAGGGAACAGGGCCACTACAGACACTCGATTAGCGAGCTGATAAGGGTATGTTCCACCCCCTAAGAGATTTTTTCGTTTCGTTTTAAGCTCGGAAAATGCCTGTTAAAACTCGCACATTGCGAGTTTACACATGCGTCAAAGATGCCTCCAATCTACGTTACCACGCCTTTGTTCCCCCCGTTCCTGCAGTGTGACTTCCGGCATTGAAAGTGAATTCAGCGTGGGGCTAGACGGACGTCCTCTCCTTTGATTGGCTAAGACATTACATACAACACCTGTGCCATTGGTGGATCTGGTTTTAATCCGTTGATGTTGGGATGTTTTGTGACCCAATTGTATAGAATAATCATTTATTTGGAATGATCCCTTGTGTCATTGTATGCCCCCTTCCCAACCCACAGCCGATTGAAAAATGTTATTAGTTAGAGACAAAGGTTAGGGCCACAATTGTTAGTGACTTTAGTCTCCATTGTCCCTCATCTATAATATCGTCACTTTAAACTTCCCAATCCTCCCTGTTCCCCCAACACAATCAATTCTACCAATCCCTAGGTATCCTGTTCTGTTATTTAATCTCAACCCTTTTAGCTTGAAGGTCAAGTCCTCAACCCCCATATGTTGATATTTTTAATCCAAGTTAAAGGGGAACCTTTTCCCCTCTGATGAAGGGCAAGTTTAGTTCAGGGAACATTATACAGTACCTGTTATTTTGATTCTGAAGCGCCAATAGATTAGGACAGTTGGTCGGGAGAGGAATGAATTATTTTTTTTTTTTAACAGACAAACCATACTGTGGCTTGATTCTAGTTTGAACAGGTGGGATGTTAGAGACCATTGACCCACTGCAGGTATCATTGTCCACAAGTTGCTTTCGGGCTTCTCTTACTTTTTGGACCCCCCCTCACTCCATGACAGCATCACATCTGTTTAATTGCTTTACAGCATTGAGGTGATTTTTATAGTATTGAACCCACCCTCTAACAAGGTAATACAACGTGAAGGCTTCTCTAGGACATAGACAGATCCTGCCCCCCCCCCCTACCAACATTCCTTCTTCTAATATTAGAACCTTACAAACAGTCTGTCAACCCCCATTTAAATCTTCCGAGCGCTTTTCCAACATCTGACAGGTAATGTCCCACCTCCAATATGACCAGACAGGAGCGATTTTTATGCTATGAGCCTTTTAGTTTGTTCTGTTTATGCTGTTTTTTGTTCCTCTTTAGGGATTTGTTCAACTCACCATACAGGGGTCTCCATCCTACGGGACACCTACTGTGTCCTGTTTTTTACTATGGCAGATGGAACGGCAATGTCAGGAGTTTATATTGGGTGAGCTCAAATGGCAAATGGTTATTGTCTTGCCGAGCAACTTCCTGTTATGCAGTAAATCAGTTCATTCACCCCAGTTAATCCTGATCCGTTTACAGTAGATTTACACCTCTGTACCCATCATCCAGGACAACAGACAAGCTCCCCCAGGCACAGTACCACCCCTACCCAGGATACCCAACCCAACCCAATGAGGACCCAAACGTCACACCCAAAGAGTCACCCCACCTACACCCAGGTATACGCCACCACCAGATACCATTAGCTAGTACCCCGAACCCCAGCAACCCACCACCAATATGACCCAACCAACCCAAGAGGAACCCACCACTACCATATCATACCACTCTCCACTGCATACCCAGTAAGTACCCCCCATAACCCAACCACGCACCATACCCAGAATGTACCCCAACCAGAGACCCACTCATAGCCCAAACATGTAACTCAAACCCAAAATACCCAACTTCATACCCAATATATCCACTCACCGACCCATTAGCAGCCCCACTGACGCGCAAAGACCGCAACTCCAGAAACACCAGACCACAGTACCCACCATACCCAATCATACCCATTATGCCACCCCACTCATACCCAATATGTACCCCACTCATACCCATTGTATACCCCACTCATACCCAAAGTACCAAACTCATCCATATATACCCCCTCATAACCAAACTCATACCCAAGTATGTACACCCAACTCAGTACACCCAAATAGCCCCAGCTATACCCATAGTATTACCCCCACTCATGCCATGTATATACCCCATCAACCAAATATGCTTACACAAATCATACCAATATATCCCATTCATACCCAACACACATACACACATATGTACCCCCCCAACTCATACCATATATACCCCAACACATTCCACTCATAACCATTATATACCCATTAACCCAACTCATACCCAATATGTACCCAACTCATACACCCAAAATATCCCACTCATACCCATTAATACACACTCATGCCCATTATATACCCCACTCATACCCAATATATACCCCATTCATACCCAACACTTACCCAATATGTACCCAACTCATACCCATTATATACCCCACAGCCTCATACCCAAATGATGTAATCAACTCACCACCCAAAATATACACCAACTCAGACCCCATATAGTACCCATCTAACCCATTATACAAACCCCACCATACCAACCATCTCCAATCATGCCCCCGTCAGTACCCAGTATATCCCCACCGATACCCATATATCCATGTAGCCCCAAATTTACCCATTATACGCCTCATACCCAGTCATATACGCACCATACCATTATATACCATCATACGCAATACCCCACATCCGAGCTCCATTGTACCCAACTCATACCCATGATTCCCATACACTAATATATCACACCATACCATCATACCAACCTATATATACCCCCTCATGCACCAACCGATCCCAATGTACCAATCCATAACCCTAATATACACCCACACTCAGACAATCTAATACCAAGTAAGGCTTACGTAAAAGCGTACTTACATATATACTGCCCAGTGTACTACTAACCCGAGAGACCCTCCGCTGAACTCATTATCCCAACAGCTACCAAGCTCTTATCCAAACTACCAAATTCACAATATATCTTAACAAGTTCATACGTTAAAAATATGACTTACTCAATAATCCTCCGTGTGGCCGGTATCAACGGACTGCTCGACCCAGTCCACGGCTAATAAAGATCAACGTATCTACGTACCTCGTGGTGGCGGTGTCACTCATGCTACTACTCCTTCAAAACAATGAACCGGACGTTTACATAGAAACTCTTATTCAAATGCATAATGAAGTATAGTATGTTCGTTATATTTAAACAACCGACCGCCTGACGCGTTTCGGCTATTTCAGCCCTTCAATCACTAGGCATCAATGTGCATATCATGTATACCCATTATACCCACCTCTTCCCAAAATATACCAGTATTACCCATATATACCCAACAACATACCCCAATATTAGACCCATTTCTTTCATACATTCTGCTATATACCCGTACATGCCCAATACATAATGAATACCTTATATAATTACCCAATACATACCCACCTAAACCAATAACAAACCCAGTATATAAAATGCTATACCCAGTACATACCCCATTCAACCAATATTTTTTTCATACAATATACACTGCCTATACCAGTACATACCCAATCATACCCAATCAACCATCACCACAATTCTATACAATTGCTACCCATATTAATTTTAAACGTCTCAATCTATACACGTGCACTAACCCCAAAATATTCCAATGTAAACTCCACATTTGCAATACAAGACAGACCCAGAATACCCAATTCTTCCAAGTACATCCATGCATGCACATTGTGTGTTATCCTCTACATATACCTATACCCCATACCCCAGAAAGGGACGTCAATGGTGTTTGGCAGGTGATAGTCCTGCTTTATTGTGTGGTAGATTTTACCATGGTCCAAATCCCCCTGGATCTATCAGCCATGGTTAGTAAAGTTTGGTCCTCTAAATAATATGGAAAAAAACATCCCAGATCTGCTGTTTTATTCCAATTGTTGCCGACAGTGCCCGGGAGCGGAAGTCTATGAGATCATGTGTTTATTTATGTAAAAAAATTACGGTTTAGAACATAAAAATCATAAGTTGACATTATAAGAATTTTGAAATGAAAGTTGCCGCTAATTGTTCCCTTAAGATCAGGAGCAATCTGATTGGTCCCAGGTTCCCATTTCAGAAATTCTCCGAAAATCTGTGATTTAGTTACAATGTAACGTTGATTAATGAAGGAATTAAGAAATATCCTGGTAATCAGCCAAGCAGGGCCCATCCCTGGCCACACACTCTCGGGAGTGGTTTCAATGCTTTTAAATTAAATTATTTAAATTACTTCGTTACATTGGAAACAATCAAGTATATTGTTGGTAACACCATTTTCTAAGTACAGAGAGTACTTAGAGTTACATCCATAAAATGTTGTTTAATGTTAGTGACGCTGTTTTCCCTCACACTGAGAGCGTAGTGGACAGAATTGAAGCGAACTAATTAAAAAATCTTAACTTATCTCTTTCTCTTTAGTATTTAATTGCAAGAGTTGTGTCGTTGTTTCTGTTTCAAGGTTGAGGACACTTGAGATTTAAAATGTAGAATGAACCATAGTTGTTACCTCATAGAGAATTATAACCCCCTAACTTCACTATAAGGGAAATTGGCAACTGTCTCCCACCTACACAACCATAGTCTGGGCACATGTAGGGTGTATTGAATATCTTTCCCGGTTCTTAATTACGTGATGGACCCGAAACCTGATTTGGGCTAACTTGAATTTACGTTTGGACGAATTTTGAACATCCGAATCGCTATGTCGAGCTAGTTCGGTTTTCTAACTCTACTGATATTTTTCGTATAATTATTGAACCATAAGTTAGGCCTCGATTTTGGGTTAACCCGAGAATGTATCGTTGGTAACCCTCGTATGTAGCGGTCGATTTTGGTAACCCTCGAACTGTATCGTTCATTAAACTCAAATGTAGCGGTCCGTTCAGTAACACTCGGAATGTAGTCGGTTTGTTTCGGTAACCTTAAATGTGCATTCGGTAACCCTCTAATGAGTGGTCAATTTCCATAACCTTCGAATGTATGTTCTATACCCCTCGAAAGTAACATTCATAACCACTCAATGTGCGTGTATTTCGGTAACCCTCAAATGTTGGGGTTATAATATACGCGCTTTCTGTAGCTGACCAGGTCCAGGTTACAATGAGATTTTTAGAGAGTTTAAATACAGACATCATGTGTAGAGACTAGATTATAACGTCAGTGGCGTAACTAGTGAATTACGGCCTAGCCCCCCCAACTATGGTGGGGCCCGGCCCAATTCCATGCTTTATCCACAGGTTTTATCTGGGATGGAGGTATACTTTCATAGGGAAATCATAATAGATGGATATATTCAATATATCTCCTGGCTGTATATAAACTGACACTGTGTATACTCTTATATCAGATATCTGATCTGCCTGGGCTTGTATATAAACCATGACACTGTGTATATCATCTACTCTCATATAATACTATCTGTTGGGCTCGTATATAAAACATGACACTGTGTATATCTCTCTTAGAATCATATCTACCTGGTTGTATATAAACATCACAGTGGTATATCTTCTATACTCAATATAATCTACCTGGGCTTGTATCTAAAACATGAACGTTGTATATTCTCTAATCAACTATATCTGCCTGGGCTCGTATATAAACATGACCGTCGTAAGTATCTCTTATATCAATATATCTACCTGGGCTTGTATAAAACATGACAACCTTGTATATCTCGTCATAATGCACTGATCTTCCTGTCTCCTCGTTCTATTGTTTCGTAATATTCTTGATTGCATCAGCTTGTGTCCACAGATCGAATCAGCTCTGGTTGCCTGTCTCTTGTATTGCATTCAGCGGTTCACAAACCAATCAGCATGATTACCTGTCTCTGGTTGCTTCAGCGTGTCTGTCACAGAGAGAATCAGCCACTGATATACCTGTCTCTGATTGATCCTTCACGGTGTTCACAGAACCCGAATCAGCTCTAATTACTGGTCTCTTTGTTGTGGTAACTTGGTCACAGGACCTATAAGCACTGCCTGCCTCTTGATTGCATTCAGCGGTTTCTCACAAACCAAATTCAGCTCTGCTTACCTGTCTCTTTATTGTGTTCCACTTTGTCACAGACCTAATCTGAACTTGCCTGCCTCTTGAATGCATGTCAGCCAGTGTCACTGAGCAAATCAGCACCGATTACCTGTCTAGTGGTTGCATTCAGCTTCGTCACGAGAGAATTCACACTGTAACGTTCTACCTGTCTCTGATTGCATTCAGCTGTGTCACAGACCTAATCAGCTCTGAATTAACGGTACTCTTGATTGCGTTCATTTTGTCACAGACTAATACATCACACTGTCCTCCTCTTGATTGCATTCAGCCTGTGTCATGACCAAATCAGCACTGATCCTGTCGACTGGTTGCATTCAGCTGTGTCGTCACGACCAAAAATCACACTGATTCCTATCTCTTGATTGCATTCAGCTGTCACAAATCAACAAAATCACGCGTGGACGGGCCTGCCTCTGATTGCATTCAGCTGTGTCACAGACGCAACATCACACTGGTTTTACCTTGTCTTCTGGTTATTCAGCTGTAGTCGTCCACAACCGCGATCAAGCACTGATTACCTGTTCCTTGGTTACATTCAGTATGTCTGTCACAGACAGAATCAGCAATGATTACCTGTCCTTGATTGCAATTTAGCTGTGTCAACAGACCGATCAGCTCTGATCTTACCTGTCTCTAATTGTCTATTCAGTTGAATACACACACACCGAATAAGCAAGAATTAACCTTTCCTCTTGATTGCATTGAACTGTGTCACAGATCAAATCAGACAATAATTACCTTCTCTTGATCTGCATTCAGCTGGTGTGTTCAAAGACGAATCAAGCAATGAATTACCTGTCCTCGTTGATTGCATTCATCTGTGCACAGACCAAAAATCAGGCACTCGATTACTGTCTTCTTGATGTGCACTTCAGCTGATTCCCGAACAAATCAGCTCTGATTACCTGCTCTCTTGATTGCATTCAGCGATCACAGACCAATCATCACTAATTACCTGCCTCTTTACATTGCATTCATCTGTGTCATAGACCTGAAATCACACTATTAACCTGTCTCTTGATTGCATCAGCTGATTCACAGCCAACCAAATCATCATCTTACTTAACTGCTCTTAATTTGCATTCATCTGGTCTAGACCTGAATCCACTGATTACCTGTTCTTAATCGCATTCAGCTTGTTCCACGACCAACATCGCACGAGTACCTCCCTCTTAATTGCATTCAGCGGTGTCACAGCCAAATCAGCACTTATTACTCGTCGCTAATTGCATCAGCTGTCCACAGACCTGAACACGACCTATAAGATACACCTGTTTGGAATTCATTAAAAATATTTCAACTTCAAAAATATTTCACTACCCTGGGTGATTGTGCGAGCATGTCTGAGATCCTGAGCTATGAAGGGTGACGGTAACTTGATAATGATTATTACTTGAAATGTAACTTTATTAGTGAGTATCTTAGTTAGGGATTACCATTAAAAGATCGGTTGTGTGGGTCAGTTAAAATTTGCTTTAGGTGCGGGGTGGGCGGAGTTGATTTCTTTTTTTAAAGGCATCGTGACCGAAAAATATTCTATTTTAAAATTAACCATAACCGGGAAACATAATTCTTCCCAACCACGGTATCATTTTTGTTGATCTGCCCCCTATTTCTTTAATATCCAATTCAAAACTTCTTATATTCAGTCCAAGTTCCTTGCTCTCAAAAACTATTCTTCTGGTGAGTTAGTTTTACTGTAGTGCATGGTGAAGAGATTGGATGCTGCATGCTGTGTGCAGGCGTTGACAGTGTGTTTGTGTGGGAAAAAAGTCGGGATCGGGGATGAAGTGGGAGTGGTTTAAAGAGGGAGGGGACTACTGCTCCTAAACAAATGTGCGGGTTGAAGGCATGCCACAACACACACAAATCTATTCAACTATAGATTTAAAGTAGATATGTCCACCCTAAATTCAAAAATTTTAACTATATGTGTGAATCCCCCCTGGGGCTCCCAGCCCAACCGCATTATTTTATTTTAGAAAGCCCCACCAACTCTACTTTTTCCGCTCCCCTCTTTCCTGCGCCGTGCTCGCCGCCTCCTGCTGCTAGGAAATGCAAGCAGAGGGCGGGCACCGGGGGCAGCCCGCGTCTGTGATTTGGCTGAGCGGCAGCCCATCACGGACGCGGCTGCGGCAGCTCACTTCTGCCTTGGCAAGCGGAGAGTTTAGCTAAACAGATTTGGGAGGCTTTAAAATAAATTTATGCGTTTGGGCTGGGGGACTTGGGGAAGGCTGACATAAAGGGGTTTTAAGCTAAGGTGGGAGGGATGCAGAAGCGGAAGGGAGAGGAAGGGAGGGTGGAGGTAGGGGGGAGAAGGGCTGCCGTACGCATGGCAAAAATCTACCTGAGGCAAGGTATGGAGGCAGCCCTGCTAGTCTCGGTGGGCATTTTCGGCACTTTGGGGGGGACGACAGAGAAACCCTATGGACTGGGATGTGAGTAAGGATAAACTACACTACATGTGTGGGGACCTGGAGTAGTTGGGGAGGGATTATAGTTTGGGGGTGACATGCCCTCTTTAGATGAGCAAGTCATTTTTTCAGTATGACGTGTCCCTTTTAATTAGAGATTTAAAAGTTGAATTATGGGTTATATAAACCTTCCCGTCCCTTTTTCCCAGAGCATAGTAACAGTGGTCCGGCTTTTTTGGCCACTTTATTAATACCACGCACGGCTGTAGATAAACTAATCCCACTTTCTGGGCACTTCTAGATTAGTATTTTACACATATGATGGAAGTGGAACAGCCCTGCTCGAAATCCCATACTGGTCCTACTCTTAATCTACATGGCAGCTCCTCGGTGATACCATCCTCCCTAAGAACTTTCTTCAGCGCAGGAAGATTGGGTTTATTGAAGGGATCACAGGCGAAGAAATCCATTCGTCTATCTTAAACTGTCGTGTCTTTAATGTCGAGCCTACTGATCGCCAGAGCCCGTTGGTGGGCGACCTCTCTTTTATGTTGGCAACACAGAGAAAAACTCACATGTAGGATATAAATTAAAGGGAGAGTTTTTCTCTTGTCTGTTGCCAGTAAGGACAAACTTATCCTTTCAGGCAACAGTTTTACAATTCAGGGTTTGGGACCAACTCGTCTATTTTTTTAAAAGGATATGTACACTGGGAGATTGTTTTTTTAAATTTCCCCTCTACTGTACTTTTGTGGTTGTCCCCTATGTTTCTTTAGAAAAGAAAGATCTCATAGTTTTACAGGTAATCGGTGGGATGGGTGACAGTTTGGACCGTGACTGCATGGTGGGGCAGTTCCTTTTCCAATGCTGTCCTCATAGGATTAGCGAGACATGATCCACAGAGAGTCAGATAGTCTGCAGGGGCTGGGGGAGCTGAGGGACTTAGCTTCAGAAAAAAAAGTACTGGGTTGACAGTCATGCAGCAACACAAAACACATCCGAGTAACGTTGCGGTCTTCTATGGTATTCATTAAAGATTGAATGAGGGCAAAAGTACTTTTTCTATGTACAATTCCTTGAAAGGAACAATCTGGTTTCAACCCCCTAAGAAAAATGCTTCTGAGAGGCTCTGGATGCTTTATACAAGGAACTAAAGTCTCCAGGCCATCATTACTACTAGGTTGGGGAATTGGTACATATAGACAAAATAAAAAAAGAAAACTGTGTCCTAATGGTCTGTTTGTTTCCAAAACCCAGTCAACTTTAGCAGGCCGCCAGACTGCAGATACAAGTACAATTTCATTAATGTCAGTTAACTCACTAGTTTTATTGCATCAGGAAGGCTTCACGCAATTCACTCTGAAAGGTAAATAAAAAACTCAGCTGTTACTATAAAAGTTTGTACAATCGTAAGAAACTTTTAGTTTCTAAAATACATGATGGGAACAAAACATCAAAAAAAGCAATAACTCGCAGTAGACTGTGTTTATTGTTTTCATAAAGCTGGGTACACACAGTACAGATCAGTGAAAGATGATCAGACAGGATCTGCAAGATCTGCAGTTAACACACAGTCCCAAGTGTCTCTCTATCACATTCATTAACATCATAGGGAGAAATGCTCGGGACTTGTGTTTCCATCGGCACAGCTAGATTCCTCTATAGGGAGTCTAGGCCGATGCCGGACCGATGGAAATTTCTCGGTCTTTCCCGACGTTCGGGCAGAGACCCGACGTTGGTGGGCGCATACTCAATTCGGAAACAGAAGTGTACAACACAGTACGATAAAGCCCCGGATACTTCAGATCCGACGGTATCGGCTGCTTCGTTACTGTGTGTCCCAGCTTACACCTATAGGATTTGAACTTTGACTGCTTGGGCTGTGTGTTCCTAAAAAACACAGCATTTACATGGTGACGCCACCACAACCAATGGTATATAACCGGACATTAAAACTTTGGGGGTTATTCAATAAAAGTTCTTATCGTTTAAAATGGTGCTAATTTTGCCCCAACCAATAGAGGTTAGCTTCCAAGTTCAATAATTTCTGATTGGTTGGGGCAAAATTAGCATCCCACATTTTAAACGTTTAGAACTTTTCATTGAATTCTGAATAAAGTAAATTTATTGAATATTGATAATAAAGTTACTATTTGGGAGTGCCACCTCTTGCCATTCGTTATTCCTGTATAGTTATCCATAGGTTGGAGAGGGGTTGGAGTAAGCACCTACTTGGTGCGAGTGCTCAGAGAGGACTTTGTATTATCTGTGGACTTTGATTGAAATCTCCCTGTTTCTCTTTTCGCTAGAAACACTTCTTACCGGTCCTTGGCCTGGTGTCACCTTCAGGGCTGTGACTGACATCTGCATTCTGGAGGATAAGCGGCAATTTTTACAAATGCCGACTTTCCTCGTGGCAAGACATGTAAATTGAGCCCCAGTGGTTGGCTAATAGAGATGGCCGAAACTTATAGTTTGTTTCGTTTTCAGATTTCTGACGGATCATCGGGAAATCCGAACATCCAAAAAACTGGAACAAATTTAATTATATAAAAAAGTATCGAAACATTTTAAAATCGGAGACCATTTTCTGAGTTCTCCATCGTCTTTTTTCGATAATTTTCACAACATTCAGGGCTATTTTCGATAATTACGAAATAACATTTTGAAGTCCCGAAATCGGGGATCTGCCCGGATTGGGAAGGACTCTCGGATTTCAGAACCGAGGGGTTCTGTGTCGGATCCCGGGTTCGATCTCCAGGGCTATACTGTAGTGTACAGTATGTGTTAAAGTGTAATTCATGTGACAGACTGGGGGTGGATGGGTGATCCTACAATGACCACGTCAGAATTTATATTCTTTGGTATGACAGGTTAGTCACGAGGCAGCCAGTGTAGTCCATTTTGTTAGAATACATACGAGAACCTTATAAACCTTGGCTTCTTTGTCTGTTGTATCTCATGTTACCGTCTGCTTTATAAACCGCACTTTGGTTTATTTTTTTTTTCCTTCTTTCCTTTCTGCCACCTTCATCCTCTTTTCCCTCCATTTTTTCTCCCCACCGTTGCCATTCTGTTCTGTCTATGTCCTACCAATACATTTTCCAACACTGTCTATTTACTTGGTCACTCTACCCTGGGACTACTCAGGTCTGCTCCCATACCAAAACCAACCATCTCACTTTTCTCTTTACTATAAGGGCTTTTGGTGACTGAGGGCGACATGCCCCGTATCCACCGTCTAGTGAAGATGACGATGCGCCAGAGTTTTTAGTATCAATGGAATCGGCAATCTGGACAGCTCCAAAGAAGAAACCAATCTATGAAACCATCAGAGCGACCGAGGGAAACGGCCAACCATCGTGGGCTGGAGGACATCCAGACCATTTACCATGGTCATTAGAAATGGTCAATTCCAGACCTTAACAATGTAAGTCACTGTTGTTTCTCCTCAAGATAAAATTAAGCAGAATCTTTTTAGACATTAGTCTACAAAGGGGATATTGTAATACTAGTATTTATCATCTTGGATCTTGAAATACTACTTATAATCTTATGGATCTTGTAAATACTAGTATTAATACTTATGGCTCAGTGGGAATACTATTATTATAAATCTTAATGATCTTGGAAATACTATTATTATGTTCTGGGTCTTGGATAATACTATATTAATCTTATGGATCTGGAAATACTGAGTTTTATAATTTGGAAAATACTAGTTTATAATCTTATGGGATCTTGGTTAATGCTAGTATTAATACTTATGGATCTTGTAATACTAGTATTATAATATTAGGGATGATTGTAAATACTGGTTATTTATTATCTTATTGATCTGGTTAATACTATATTTAATCTTTAGATCTTGGAAATTAGTATATATATTTTATGGAGTGTGGAAAATACTAGCTATTACTAATCTTATGGATTTGGAAATACAGTTATAACTCTTATGGATCTTGAAAATACTAGTATTATAATCTATGGATCTTGGAAATACAGTATTAAAATCTTATGATCTTGGAAATACTAGTATATAATTTAATGTGATTTTGGAAATACTCAGCATTATAATCTTATGGACTGTGAAAATACTGTATTATAATCTCATGATCTTGTAATCTATTATTATAATTGCGATTGAATCTGTAAATACGGTATTATAGAAATCACATGGATCTTGCAACTAACTAGTATTATAATCTTATGGACTTGAAATACTAGTATTATAATCTTATGATTTTGGAAATACTGCATTATAACTTATGGATCTTGAAATACTGATTATTATCCATGGATCTTAGTAATCCCTATTATTATACATCTTTATGGATCTTGTAAATACTAGTATTATAATCACATGGATTTGCAAATACTGTATTTTATGGAGGGGGAGCGTTATGGATTTGAATACTAGTCATATAATCTTTATAGATTTTAACATACTAGTTGATAATCTATGGATCTTGTAAAAACTTATTATTATAATCTCATGGATCTGTATTATACTAGTATTATAATCTTGTGGATCTTAATAAAATACTAGTATTATTATCACATGGATCTTGTAAATACTAGTATTATAAGATCTTATGATTGAAATACTCTATTATATATCTATATCTTGTTCAATACTAGTATGATAATCGTATGGATCCTAGTAAATAATTGTATTATATATCTCATGGTCCTTGTATCTACCTAGTGTGTATAATCTTAATTGTCCTGTGTTAAATACTACGTATTATAATCTTATGGCTATTGTTAATTTAGTTTATAATCTTATGGATCTGTACGTAATAGTATTATAATCTATAGGATCTTGTAATACAGTATTATTATTTATGGATCTTGTATACTAGTGTTATAATCTTATATTGGTCGTAAATACTATATTATAATCTTATGGCTATTGGTAAATATTAGTTTTATTAATATCTATGGATTGTAAATACTAGTATTTAGACTCTTATAGGTTTGTTAAATACTATTATGTAACTTATAGATAGTGTTGTATTCAATAGATCAACTGGACTTGAAATGAGTCTCTTGGAGACGTTTAGCTAGTCATCCGACTGGCTTTCTCATTCGAATGACTTTACAAGAATCGTGGCAATTATGGACTCCTGGGAAATCCCAATTAGCATATCACAGCCAAGGTTGTTTAAGGTGGTGTGTGATTAGATAGTGGCAGAGGTGTTATGGAACGCCCAGAGTAAGGTGCAAAACAGCATTGGTACATGGCAGACAGTTGGTGTCGAAACCCCCCCACCTTGTGTATGTGGGGAGACCAAACGCAACTGTATCACGATCTGGCCCAGCACAGAAGAGCACAATTCCCTCGGTCCAGGACTCAGCCGCTGTATTAACTGCATCTTAGGATTAAAGGCATACCTGTTGAAGATTGAATGTTAACATACTGCGAAGGGGAACGACTGGTTCCAGAGAGGTGTAAGGAGCCATTTATGTGAAATAAAGAACCAAACCTTAAATAGAGGTGGGGGTTCGACACCAACTGTCTGCCATGTACAATGCTGTTTGACCTTACTTGCTGGCGTCCCTATAACACACTCTTACCACTATGAATCACGCCCTTAACAACTGGCTGTTATGGCAATTGGGATTTTCCAGGGACTACGTCAAATTGCCCCACAGATTCTGTACAACAGTCCATTTCTGAATTGAGAAGCCAGTCGAGCGAGCGAAACTTCTTCAAGTCCAGGTAATCTATTGACATACAACAGATATAACCAATGACCTGGTGAATTAGACCTTCACAAGCTAATAATCTTATAGGTCTTGTATAAACTAGTATTATAATCTCATGGATTTCAGTGTTTCTGTCGGTCGAGCCAAACTATTATATGGTGCCCTTTTGCAGCCCGCAACCGTCGCTACGGTGCTTGGTTTGTCTGAATTCAGACGGACAGGTTGGAAATCCAACCGATGTGTGCTGTTCTCTATGGACCACACAATTGGTCGCACATAACTGTCCGCCGCGGCTGCTGTTTGCTGGCCGACCGACAATTCTTCCTCCTGGCCTACCAGTCCGAAAGCCTGAACGGTCTTTTTCAGAGGAAGGAGGTGTACCTAGATTTAATTCTAAGCGATAGAATTTGTTAAGTGTCCAGAATAAGCAGGAGTAGTGTCTGTCTAGTATGGCTCTGGTTTTACACTGTAGTCACTTGTGTTAGCACCCTATAGATTTCATCAGAGACCAATGTGTAAAACGTGTATAAGACTGGTGCACATACTGGTGTTATTGGTTAAGGTGAGCGTTAGATAACTGTCTAATCACATGATCTCTCCGTACTGTAATCCTTTGATCCCTTAACTTCCCTTATGATCTCTCCTTATATCGTTTAACTTGTATGCCCATTAACTGCACACGACTGGGAGACATTGATCTAAACTCTAAGTTCTCCAAATACATTTGTGTGTTAAAACAAGCCGTGTATCAAAAAATCAGCTTCTTACCAGTGGTCAAAAATAAAATGACGTGGCCACATTAGCACCAATGTCATGAAGGCAGCCTGGCCCTTGGCTAATCCTAGGTTGATGATCAATTAGCCTGTTTCGTATCACGCACAGGGAAGTTGGTTGGACCTACTTGTGTTATACCTCGTGTAACCCAGGGTCTAGTCGAAATGCCGATAATATTGTTATTGATATATTATTAAAGTATGATACGTTACATTACTGATCGAGTATATTCGGGTTGTCCAGAAATGTGTGCGCTTCACCACCCCCACCGCCACAGTTGGGAGCTAGCACCGCGCAGCGAATTCTCTTCCTTAACCAAAGCCTGAAGGACGTTTCAAATTATGGATTGTTACCAGCCATTTAGTAACGGAGAGGATGGCAAATTCCTGGCTGAGGAACGATCTTGCGGGAATTCCAACACCATGAGCAGAGGTTCCCCTCCCTGAGGGTGAAGTAGTTCATAACCCTTGTTACTGTTTTTATATGGGGGCTTTTAGAATCAGCTAGGAGTTTACCAAGTACAATAGCTACTTACCGAACCGCTGTACAAAATGTCCTGATTTCACAGGAACCCAGTAACACTAGGGACGTGCAGACTTAGTACGCCCTTGCCCTAGTACCCCTTCCCACAGAACACCAGGGTCTTGTAGACTCAGTAGGCCCCGTTCCAATACAGTAACACTAGGGTTTTGTAGACTTATTAGCACTTTCCTATTAGTAACACCTATGGTCTTGTAGGACTCAGTAGCCCCTTCCCATACACTAACACTAGGGTCTGCTAGACTTGGTATCCCTTCCCCATACAGTACACTAAGGGTCTGTAGGTCTTAGTATCCCCTTCCCCATACAGTCACACTAGGGTCCTGTAGACTTTGGTAATCTACTTCCCATTACAAATAAAAATGGCCTGTTACTGTATGGGAAGGGGCTACTAAGCCTACAGGACCCTAGTGTTATTGTATGGGAAGGAGATACCAAGTCTACAGGACCCTAGTGTTATTGTATGGGAAGGGGATACCAAGTCTACAGGACCCTAGTGTTATTGTATGGGAAGGGGCTACTGAGTCTACAAGACCATAGTGTTACTGAATAGGAAAGTGCTAATAAGTCTACAAAACCCTGGTGTTATTGTATGGGAAGGGGTTACTAGGGCAAGGGCTACTAAGTCTGCAAGTCCCTAGTGTTACTGGTTCCTGTTGAAATCAGGACATTTTGTACAGGTCGGTAAGTAGCTATTCTACTTGTGTAAACTCTAGCTGGATTCTAAAAGCCCCCATATAAAACAGGTTTACACAAGGATATAGAACTACTTACCTCCAGGGAGGGGACACCTCTGCTCATGGGTTGTGGATATTCCCGCAAGAGTCGTTCCTCATCCAGGAATTTGCCATCTCTCCCGTTACTAAATGGCTGGTACAATCCATAATTTAGAACGTCCTTCAGGCTTTGGTTAAGGGTACAGAGAATTCGCTGCTTAGCTACCCAGACTGTGGCGTGGGGGTTGAAGCGAACACATTTCTGGAAAACCCGAATTAATCGATCAGTATAGTAACGTATCAATACTTTAATAATAATAATAACAATATTTATCGGCATTCGATAGACCACTGGGTTACACGAGGTATAACCAATAGTCCAACCCAATTCCCTGTGCGTGATACAGAACAGGTCTAATTGGATCATCTAACCCTAGGATAGCCAAGGGCCAGGCTGCCTTCATGACAATTGTGCAATTGGTCCAGCGTCATTTTATTTTTGCCCCTGGTAGGAAGCTGATTGAATACACGGCTTGTTAACACACAAATGTATTTGGAACTTAGAAGATTTAGATCAGATTCTCCCAGTCTGGTGCAGTTAATGGGATACGAGGTTAAACTGATATAAGGAGAGATCATAAGGAAGTTAAAGGGATACAAGGGATTTACAGTAAGGAGAGATCATTGGGATAGACAGTTATCTAACAGCTCACTTACCAATAACCACAGTATGTGCACAGTCTTACTCGTTACATTGGTCTCTAGGAACATCTCATAGGGTGCTACACTGACTACAGTGTAAAACCAGCCATACTAGACAGACACTACTCCTGCTTATTCTGTGACACCTTACAAATTCCTAGTCCTTAGATTAAAGCTAGGTACACACTCCTTCCTCTTGAAAGACCGTTCAAGGCTTTCGACTGGTAGGCCAGGAGGAAGAATTGTCGGTCGCGGCAAAAGCAGCCGCGGCTGACAGTTATGTGCGACCAATTGTGTGGTCCATAGAGAAGGCTGACAGTTATGTGCGACCAATTGTGTGGTCCATAGAGAACAGCACAATCGGTTGTGATTTTCCAACCTGTCCGATCTGATTCAGACAAACAAACCGTCAGCGAACGGTTGCGGCTGCAAAAAGGCGCCATATAATAATTTGGCTCGACCGACAGAAACACTGAAATCCATGAGATTATAATACTAGTTTATACAAGACCTATAAGATTATATGCTTGTGAAGGTTCTCATTCATCCAGGTCATGGTATATCTGTTGTATTCAATTAGATCAACTGGACTTGAAGTTTAGTTCTTGAAGACGTTTCGCTAGTCATCCGACTGGCTTTCTCAATTCAGAATGACTTGTACAAGAATCTGTGGCAATTATGTACCCTGGAAAATCTCAATTAGCTTATCACAGCCAGGTGTTAAGGGTGTGATTAGATAGTGGCTAAGAGGTGTTATAGGAACGCCCAGAGTAAGGTGTCAAAACAGCATTGTACATGGCAGACAGTTGGTGTCGAACCCCCCCACCTCTATTTAGGCTTGGTTTCTTTATTTTCACATAAATGGCCTCCTTAACACCTCTCTTGAACCAGTCACGTTCCTTCGCCAGTATGTTAACATTACAATCTTCAAAGGTATGTCCTTTATCCTTAAGATGGAATACTAGTATTATAATCTATGGATTCTTGGAAATCTAGTATTAAATCTTATGGATCTTGGAAATACTAGTATATTCTATCTTATGGATTTTGGAAATACTAGCATTATAAATCTTATGGATCTTGAAAATACTAGTATTATAATCTCATGGATCCTTGTAAATACTATTTATTATAATCTTTATTTGGACTGTAAATACTAGTATATAATCACATGGATCTTGCAAATAACTAGTATATTATATTCTTATGGATCTTGGAATCAGTATTATAATCTTATGGGATTTGGAAATACTAGCATTATAATCTTATGGATCGAACAATACTAGTAATTATAATCCATGGATCTTGTAATACTATTATTATAATCTTGTGGATCTTATAAATACTAGTATTATAATCACATGGATCTTGTAAATACTAGTATTATAATCTTATGGATCTTGTAAATACTAGTATTATAATCTTATAGATCTTGTAAATACTAGTATGATAATCGTATGGATCTAGTAAATTAGTATTATATCTATGGATCTTGTATATACTAGTATTATAATCTTGTGGATGTCTTATTAAATACTAGTATTATAATCACATGGATCTTGTAAATACTATTTATATCATGATTGAATCATATTTAATCTATAGATCTTGTAAATACTAGTATGATAATCGTATGGATCTAGTAAATATTAGTATTATAATCTCATGGATCTTGTATATACTAGTGTTATAATCTTATTGGTCCTGTAAATACTAGTATTATAATCTTATGGCTATTGTAAATATTAGTTTTATAATCTTATGGATCTGTAATACGTATTATAATCATATGGATCTTGTAAATACCAGTATTATTATCTTATGGATCTTGTAAATACTAGTGTTATAATCTTATTGGTCCTGTAAATACTAGTATTATAATCTTATGGCTATTGTAAATATTAGTTTTTAATAACTTATTGATATGTTAGTCAATACTAGTATTATAATCTATAGATATGTTGATTCAATTAGATCAACTGGACTTGAAATGTAGTTCTTGAAGACGTTTCGCTAGTCATCCGACTGCTTTCTCAATTCAGAATGACTTGTACAAAGCTGTGGCAATTACGTACCCTGGGAAATCCCAATTAGCATATCACCAAGCGGTGTTAAGGGTGTGATTAGATAGTGGCTAAGAGGTGTTAATAGGAAACGCCCAGAGTAAGGTGTCAAAACGCATTGTACATGGCAGACATTGGGGTGAACACCCCCCACCCTTTGTTATGTGGGGGAGACCAAACCAGCAACTGTATCAACGTAGGCCCACACAGAAGAGCCAATTCCTCGGGTCAGGCGTGCTATCTCTGCATCTTAAGGATAAAGGACATACCTTTGAAGATTATAATGTTAACATACTGGCGAAGGAACGTGACTTTTCAAGAGAGGTGTTAAGAGGCCATTTATGTGAAATAAAAAACCACCTAAATAGAGGTGGGGGGTTTCGACACCAACTGTCTGCCATGTACAATCTGTTTGACACCTTACTCTGGGCGTCCTATAACACCTCTTAGCAACTAATCTATCACCCGCATGTACCATGGCAGACAGTTGGTGTCGAACCCCCCCACCTTTGTATGTGGGGAGGAGACCAAACGCACTGTATCAACGTTATGGCCCAGCACAGAAGAGCAATTCCTCGGGGCAGGACTCAGACGGCTAATCTGCAAGATCCATAAGATTATAATACTAGTATTTCCAAGATCCATAAAATTATAATACTAGTATTTCCAAGATCTATAAGATTATAATACTAGTATTTACAAGATCAATAAGATAATAATACCAGTATTTACAAGATCCCTAATATTATAATACTAGTATTTACAAGATCCATAAGATTATAATACTAGCATTACCAAGATCCATAAGATTATAATACTAGTATTTCCAAATTATAATACTAGTATTTCCAAGATCCATAAGATTATAATACTAGTATTTCCAAGACCCATAACATAATACTAGTATTTCCAAGATCCATAAGATTATAATACTAGTATTTCCATGATCCATAAGATTATAATACTAGTATTTACAAGATCCATAAGATTATAATACTAGTATTTCAAAGATCCATAAGATTATAATACTAGTATTTACAATATCCCTTTGTATACTAATGTCTAAAAAGATTCTGCTAATTCTGTATCTTGTGGAGAAACCAAGTGACTTACAGTTTGTTGAAGGTCTGGAATGACAATTCTAATGACCATGGTATTGGTCTGGATGTCCTCCAGCCGACTGGTTGGCCGTTCCGCCGTCGCTCTGATGGTGTCATAGATGGTTTCTTCTTTGGAGCTGTCAGATTCCGATTCCATTGAGTAGTCTGAAAAACTCTGCGCCATCTCATCTTCACTAGACGTGGGACTACGGGGCATGTTCGCCGTCATTCACCATAAAGCCCTTATAGTAAAGAGAAAGTGAGATGGTTTGGTAAGTGGACAGATCTGAGAGTCACAGGTAGAGTGACCAAGAACATAGACAGTGTTGGAAAATGTATTGGTAGGACAATAGGACAGAACAGATGGAAAGGTGGGGAGAAAATGGGGGAAAAGAGGATGAAGGGTGGCAGAAAGAAGGAAAATTAAACAAAGGCAGGTTTATATAAGCAGAAGGTCAATCAGAGTATACAACAGACAAGAAGGCAAGTTTATAAGGTTCTCTATGTTAATCTAACAAAATGGACATTACACCTGGCTGCCTCGGACTAACCTGTCATACCAAAGATATTAAATTCCTGACGTGTCATTGTAGGATCACCCCTCCACCCCCCAGTCTGTCATAGAATACACTTTAACACTACTGTACACTACAGTTAGCCACTGGAGATCGAACCCGGATGCGACACGGAACCCCTCGGTTCTGAAATCCGAGAGATCCTTCCCAATCCGGGCAGATCCTCCGGATTTCGGGACTTCAAAAGGTATTTTCGATAATTATCGAAAATAGCCCTGAATGTTTTGAAAATTATCGAAAAATACGATTGGAGACTCGAAAATGGTCTCCGATTTTAAAATGTTTCGATACTTTTTTATATAACCAGGGGTAATGTGTCAAAAGCATTGTACATGGCAGACAGATGGGTGTCTAACCCCCCCCACCTCTATTTAGGTGGTTTCTTTCATTTTCACATAAATGGCCCCTTGACACCTCTCTAAAACAGTCACGTTCCTTTTACTTTTACCTGGAAAATCCAATTAGCATATCACAGCCAAGTGTTAGGAGGTGGTCTGATTGGATAGTGGCTAAACGGGTGTTTAGTATGTGTGAAACGCACCAGCGTAGGTGTCAACAACAGCATTGTACATGGCAAGACAGTTGGTGTTGAACCCCCCACCTTTTATTAAGGCTGGTTTTCTCCTTATTTTCACATAAATGGCCCCTCTTTGTATAGTTATATCAATAAGATTACCTATATCAATAGATTACTTAAATTACCAGGCCTTATATATCAAAGATTTACTTTATATACACCTAATTTATCCAATAGCTTTACCTTATAGACCCAAAAACGGTGGGCCTGTCATATCAATAGATTACTCATGATGCCCTTGGACATTGTTATTTATTCAGTCTTTAGAAAGTTATTCGGGTGAAGTTACACTGGTATGGAGCGTAGCAATCTGCTTCTCATCGAGGCCAATGTTTATATAATCTTCTTTATAGCGAAACTACCACAAAATACAATGGGAAAGACAGATCACTGGTTCAACAGATTTGTAGAAAGTGGGGTGGTGATATTAATGCAAAGGAAAAGGGAAGGGCTTCGTAACCAAGTCTACAGGACCTAGTGTTGACTGTATAGCGGAAGGCGGCGCTACTACTTTACAAAAAACCCTAGTGTACTGTAGTGGAAAGGGGATACCATGTTGCAAGGCTAGTGTGTACTGATCGGAAGGGGCTACCTTTACAAAACCTAGAGTTACGGTATGGAAAGGGCTATATCTTTACAAAACCCTAGTGTACTGTATGGGAAGGGGCACCATGTATGTTTCAGGGCCCTATGTTACTGTTGATAGGAAGGGGTACTTACTTCTACAAAACCCGAGGTACGTGTATGGGCGAATGGGCTACCATGTTTGCAGTGCCTAGTGTTACGTATAGGAGGGGCTACTACTTCTACAAAAACCCTAAGTTCCGTATGGGAAGGGGGGCTATTACTTCTACAAAACCCTAGTGTAACTGTTATGGGAAATGGGCTACCATGTCTGCAGGCCTAGTGTACTGTATAGAAGGGGCTAACTTACTTTCTACAAAAACCTAGATTACTGTTAGGGAAGGGCTACATGTCTTGCAGGGCCCTAGTGTTTAACTGTATGGAAGGTGTACCCAGGTCTAAGACCCTACAGTTACTTTATGGAAAGGGGCTACTATGTCTACAGGGCCCATTGTACTGTAGTGGAGAGGGGGGGCCCGCACTACCAGTCTACTGGACCCTAGAGTATACTTATGGAAAGGGGCTACTAGTCTCTACAGACTAGGTGTTACTGTAATGGAAGGGCTACTAAGCCACAGGACCCTAGGTGATTGTAGGAAAGGGAGCTAATTCTAAGGCTGACCCTAGTGTTACTGTATGGGAAGGGGCTACTAAGCCCTACAGACCTAGTGGTTACTGTATGGAAGGGGCTACTAGCCTACAGGACCCTAGTGTTTACTGTATGGGAGGAGGCTACTTAAGCCTACAGGACCCTAGTGTTTATGTAGTGGAAGGGAGATACCAAGTCTACAGGACACCTAGTGTACTGTATGGGATAGGAGCTATAAGCCTACAGGACCCTAGTGTTACTGTGCGGAAGGTATACTAAGCACTCAGGGACCCGATGTTACTGTAATGGGGGAGGGCTACTAAGCCTACAGACCCTCAGTGTACTGTTTTGTGAAGTGGCTACTAAGCATACAGGACCCTAGTGTTACATATGGGACGGGGCTACTAAGCTACAGACCCTAGTGTCTGTATGGGAAGGCGGCTACTAAGCTACAGGAAGCCATGTTTATTTGTAATGGGAAGTAGATACCAAGTCTACAGGACCCTAGTGGTACTGTATGGGAAGGGGATACTAAGACCTACAGGACCCTAGTGTACTGTATGGGAAGGGATACCAGTCTAGCAGGACCTCTAGTGTTTAGTTGTATGGGAAGGGGCTACTGAGTCCTACAAGACCATAGTGTACTTGAATAGGAAAGTGCTAATAAGTCTACAAAACCTAGTGTTACTGTCTTGGAAGGGGCCTACTGAGTCTACAAGATCCCTTGGTGTTTGTGGAACGGGGTGTACTAGGGCAAGGGGCTACTAAGTCTGCACGTCCCTAGTGTTACTGGTTCCTGTTGAAATCAGGACATTTTGTACACGTCGGTAAGTAGCTATGTACTTGGTAACTTAGCTGATTCTAAAAGCCCCCATATAAAACAGGTACACAGGGTTTAGAACTACTTACCTCCAGGGAGGGGAACGCTCTGCTCATGTGGTGGATATTCCCGCAAGAGTCGTTCCGCACCAGGAATTCCATTCCTCTCCCGTTACTAAATGGCTGGTACAATCCATAATTTCGAAAACGTCCTTCAGCTTGGTTAAGGTGAAGAGAATCTCGCGGTGCTTAGCTCCAGGTACTGTGGCAGTGGGTGGTTGAAGCGACACATTCTGGAAACTCCCGAATTACTCGTCAGTAATGTAAACGTATCACTACTTAATAATAATAATAACAATATTATCGAGCATTCGACTAGACCCTGGGTTACACGAGGGTATAACAAATAGTCCAACCAATTCCCTGTGCGTGATACAGAACAGGCTAATTGATCATCTAACCTAGGATAGCCAAGGGCCAGGCCTGCCTTCATGTACACATGTGCTAATGTGGGCCAGCGTCATTTATTTTTGACCCTGGTAGAAGCTGATTTTTGATACACGGCTTGTTTTAACACACAATGGATTTGGAACTTAGAGTATATTAGATCAATCTCCCAGTCGTGTGCAGGTTAATGGGATACAAGGTTAAAACTGATATAAGGAGAGATCATAAGGAAGGTAAGGGATACAAGAGGATTTACAGTAACGGAGAGATCATGTGATAGACAGTTATCTAACGACTCACCTTACCAATAACCAGTATGTGCCAGTCTTTCAACACGTTTCACATTGGTGCTCTGATAACATCTCATAGGGTGCTAACCACTCACTACTACAGTGTAAAACCAAGCCATACTCGACGACACTACTCCTGCTTATTCTGTGACACTTACAAATTCTATCGCTTAGATTAAACCTAGGTACACCTCCTTCCCTGAAAGACCGTTCGGTTCGGGATGGTAGGCCAGGAGGAGAATTGTCGGTAGCGGCGCAAACAGCAGCCGCGGCGACGTTATGTGCGACCAATTGTGGTGGTCCATAGAAACAGCACACAATCGGTTGTGATTTCCAACACTTGTCCGTCTTGAATTCAGAACAAACCAAGACCGTCAGCGAACCGGTTGCGGCTTGCAAAAGGGCACCATATAATAGTTTGGCTCGACCGACCAGAAACACTGAAATCCATGAGATATAATACAGTTTAACAAGAACTTAAGATTATTGCTTGTGAAGGTTCTCATCACCAGGTCATTGTATATCTGTTGTATGTCAATTAGATCAACTGGACTTGAAGAACGTTTCGCTAGTCATCGACTGGCCTTCCTCAATTTCAGAATGACGTTGTACAAATCTGTGGGCAATTTGTACCGATATGTACCCTGGAAATCCAATTACCATATACAGCCAGGTGTTAGGGCGTGATTCGAAGTGGTAAGAAGGTGTTATAGGACGCCAGAAGTAAGTGTCAAACAGCATTGTACATGGCAGACAGTTGGTGTCGACACCCCCACCTCTATTTAGGTTTGGTTTCTTTATTTCACATAAATGGCCTCCTTAACACCTCTCTTGAACCAGTCCGTTCCTTCGCCAGTATGTTAACATTAAATCTTCAAGGTATTGCCTTTATCCTTAAGATGCAGATTATCAGGCTGAGTCCTGACCGAGGAATTGGCTCTTCTTGTGCTGGGCCTACGTTGATACAGTTGCGTTTGGTCTCCCCACATAAAGGTGGGGGGGTTCGACACCAACGTCTGCCATGTACAATGCTGTTTTGACACCTTACTCTGGGCGTTTCCTTATACACCTCTTAGCCACTATCTAATCCACACCTTAAACACCTTGGCTGTGATATGCTAATTGGATTCCCAGGGTACATAATTGCCACAGATTCTTGTAACAAGTCATTCTGAATTGAGAAAGCCAGTCGGATGACTAGCGAAACGTCTTCAAGAACTACATTTCAAGTCCAGTTGATCTAATTGAATACAACAGTATCTATAAGTTATATAACTAGTATTTACAACCATAAGATTTAATACTAGTATTTACAATCCATAGATTATTATAAAACTAAATTTACAATAGCAATAAGATTATAATACTAGTATTTACGGACCAATAAGAGTTATAACACTAGTATACAAGATCCATAAGATAATATACTGGTATTTACAAGATCCATATGATTATAATACTAGTATTTACAAGATCCATAAGATTATAAAACTAATATTTACAATAGCCATAAGATTATAATACTAGTATTTACAGGACCAATAAGATTATACACACTAGGAATACAAGATCCATGAGATATATAATCAATATTTACTAGATCCTCGATTATCATACTAGTATTACAAGATCTATAGATTAATAGATATACAAATCATAGATATAATACTAGTATTTACAAGATCCATGTGATTATAATACTAGTATTTATAAGATCCACAAGATTATAATACTAGTATATACAAGATCCATGAGATTATAATACTAATATTTACAAGATCCATACGATTATCATACTAGTATTTACAAGATCTATAAGATTATAATACTAGTATTTACAAGATCCATAAGATTATAATACTAGTATTTGCAAGATCCATGTGATTATAATACTAGTATTTACAAGATCCATAAGATTATAATAATAGTATTTACAAGATCCATGAGATTATAATAATAGTATTTTCAAGATCCATAAGATTATAATGCTAGTATTTCCAAAATCCATAAGATTATAATACTAGTATTTCCAAGATCCATAAGATTATAATACTAGTATTTGCAAGATCCATGTGATTATAATACCGTATTTACAGTCCATGAATTATAATAATAGTATTTACAAGATCATGAGATTATAATACTAGTATTTTCAAGATCCATAAGATTATAATGCTAGTATTTCCAAAATCCATAAGATTATAATACTAGTATTTCCAAGATCCATAAGATTATAATACTAGTATTTCCAAGATCCATAAGATTATAATACTAGTATTTCCAAGATCCATAAGATTATATAGTATTTCCAAGATCCATAAGATTAATACTAGTATTTCCAGATCCATAAAATTATATACTAGTATTTCCAAGATCTAAAGATTAAATATAGTATTAACAGATCAATAAGATAATAATACCAGTATTTACAGATCCCTAATATTATAATACTAGTATTTACAAGATCCATAAGATTATAATACTAGCATTACCAAGATCCATAAGTATATAAACTAGTATTTCCAAATTATAATACTGTATTTCCAGATCCATAAGATTTAATACTAGTATTTCCAAGACCCAAACATAATAATAGTATTCCAAGATCCATAAGATTATAATAATAGTATTCACATGATCCATAAGATATTAATACTAGTATTTACAAGATCCATAAGATTATAACTAGTATTTCAAAGATCCAAAGATTATAATACTAGTATTACAATATCCCTTTGTAGACTAATGTCTAAAAGATCTGCTAATTCTGTATCTTGAGGAGAAACAAGTGACTTACAGTTGGTGAAGGTCTGGAATGACAATTCTAATGACCATGGTATTGGTCTGGATGTCCTCCAGCCACCGATGGTTGGCCGTTCCGCCGGTCGCTCTGATGGGTCATAGATGGTTTCTTCTTTGGAGCTGTCAGATTCCGATTCCATTGGTAGCTGAAAAACTCTGCGCCATCTCATCTTCACTAGACGTGGGACTACGGGGCATGTTCGCCCTATCACCATAAAGCCCTTATAGTAAGAGAAAGTGAGATGGTTTGGTAAGTGGACAGATCTGAGAGTCACAGGTAGAGTGACCAAGAACATAGACAGTGTTGGAAAATGTATTGGTAGGACATAGACAGAACAGATGGAAGGTGGGGGAGAAATGGGGAAAAGAGGATGAAGTGGCAAAAGAGAAAGAAGGAAAATTAAACAAAGGCAGGTTTATAAGCAGAGGTCAACAGAGATACAACAGACAGAAGCAAGTTTATAAGGTTCTCTATGTTAATCTAACAAAATGGACCATTCACTGGCTGCCTCGGACTAACCTGTCATACCAAAGAATAAAATTCCTGACTGGTCATTGTAGGATCACCCTCCACCCCCCAGTCTGTCATAGAATACTTTAACAATACGTACACTACAGTAGCCACTGGAGATCGAACCCGGATCCGACACAGAACCCCTCGGTTCTGAAATCCGAGAGATCCTTCCCAATCCGGCAGATCCTCCGGATTTCGGGACTTCAAAAGTATTTTCGTAATTATCGAAAATAGCCCTGAATGTTTTGAAAATTATCGAAAATACGATTGGAGGGACTCGAAAATGGGTTCCGATCGAATTTTCGATATAATTTTAAAATGTTTCGATACTTTTATTATAAATTAAATTTGTTCCAGTTTTTTGATTTCGGATTTTCCCGAGATCCAGAAATCTGAAAACGAAACGAAACTACTAAGTTTCGGCCAGTCTCTATTAGCCACACATGGGGTCAATTTACATTGTCTTGCCAGCGAGAAAGTCGGCATCTGTGTTAAAATGCCGGCTTTCCTCCAGGAATGCAGATGTCAGTCACAGCCCTGAAGGTGACATCACGGCCAAGGACCGGTAAGAAGTGTTTCTAGCGAAAAGATAAACAGGGAGATTTCAATAAAAGTCCACAATAATACAAAGTCTCTCTGCACTCGCACCAAGATAGGTGCATCCAACCCTTAATGGATACTATACAGAATAACGAATGGCAAGGGTGGCACTCACATAGTAACTTTATTCAATATTCAATAAAATTTACTTTATTCAGATTCAATAAAAGTTCTATCGTTTAAAATGGTGCTAATTTTGCCAACCAATCAGAACTATTTAAACATTGGAAAGCAACATCTGATTGGTTGGGGCAAAATTAGCCCCATTTTTAAACGATAAGAACTTTTATTGAATAACCAAAGTTTCTAATGTCGGTTTATTACCATTGAGTTGTGGGGCGCACCATGTAAATGCGTGTTTTTAGGAACACACAGCCCAAGCAGTCAGAAGTTCAAATCCTATAGGTTAAGCTGGGTACACACAGTAACGAAAAGCCCGATACCGTCGGATCTGACAGTATCGGGGGGTTTATCGTTACTGTGTGTACCTTCTTTTCCGAATGAGTATGCGCCCACCAAACGATCGGGTCTGCCGAACGTTCGGGAAAGACGGAAATTTCCATCGGCCGCGCTAGACTCCCTATAGGGAATCTAGCATGCCGATGGAACACACAGTCCCGAGCATTCTCCCTATGATGTGTAATGATGTGTATAGGAGAACCTGGGACTGTGTGTATGCAGTCTTGCAGATCCTGTCTGTCATCTTTCACTGATCTGTACTGTGTGTACCCAGCTTTATGAAACAATATACCAAGTTATGCCGGAGTTTATTGCTTTTTTTTGATGTTTGTTCCCATCATGTTTTTAAAAAATATAAAGTTTCTACATATGTACAAACTTTATATAAACAGCTGAGTTTTTTTATTTACCTTTCAGAGTGAATTCTGACAGCCTTTCTTGAAGCAATACAAAATAGTGAGTAACTGAATTTAATGAAATGTACTTGTATCTGCAGTAGTTCGCGCTGCTAAAGTGCTGGGTTTGGAAACAAACAGACCATTAGGACACAGGTTTTTCTTTTTTTATTTGTCTATATGTACCAATATCCCACCTAGTAGTAATGATGCCTGGAGACTTTAGTTCCCTTAAAGCACCCAGAAGCCTCTCAGAAGCATTTTTCTTAAGGGTTTAAACCTAGATTTTTCCTTTCAAGGAATTGTACATAGGAAAAAATGACTTTGCCTCATTTCAATCTTTAAATGAATACATAGAAGCCGCACTTACTCGGATGTGTTTGTGTTGCTGCATGACTTCAACCCAGTACTTTTTTTTTCTGAAGCTAAGTCCCTCAGTCCCCCAGCCCCCTGCCAGACTATCTGACTCTCTGTGAGCATGCTCAGTAATCCTATGAGACAGCATTGGAAAAGGGAACTTCCCACCATGCAGTTCACGTTCCAACTGTCACCATCCCAGATACCGTAAAACTATGAGATCTTTCTTTATTTCTAAAGAAATAGGGGACAGACCAACAAAAAGTACAGTAATGGGAAATTTAAAAAAACAAATCTCCCAGTGTACATATCCTTTAAAAAATAGACGGAGTGGCCCAAACCCTGATTGTAAACTGTTGCTCTGAAAGGATAAGTTTGTCCTTCCTGGCAACAGACAAGAGAAACTCTCCCTTTAATTTATATCCTAATGTGAAGTTTTTCTCTGTGTCTGCCAAATAAAGAGAACTCGCCCACCAACGGGCTCTGGCGATCAGTAGCTGTAAATTAAAGACACGACAGTTTAAATAGACGAATGGATTTCTGCCTGTGATCCCTTCAATAAACCCAATCTTCCCGCGCATGAAGGAAAGTCTTTAGGGATGGATGTATCCCCGAGGGAGCTGCCATGTAGATTAAAGAGTGACACGTATGGATTTCGAGCCTGTTTCCACTTCCATCAATAGTGTAAATACTCAATCCTAGAAGTGCCAGAAAGTGATTAGTTTATCTACAGCCGTGCGGGTATTTAATGTGGCAAACAAAGCCGGACCTGTTACTATGCTCTGGAAAAGGGACGGGAAGGAAGTTTATATAACCATAATTCAACTTTAAAATCTCTAACTTAAAAGGGACACTATACTGAAAAAATGACTTGCCTCATCTTAAAGGGGCATGTCCACCCCAAAAATATAATCCCCCCAACTACACTGGCCCCACCATGTAGTGTAGTTTAATCCTTACCTCACATCCCAGCTCCATAGGGTTTCTCCTGTAGTCCCCCCAAAGTGCCGAAAATGCCCACCAGGAGGCTAGCAGGGCTCTGCCTCCTACCTTGCCTCAGGTAGATTTTTGCCATGCTACTGCAAGCCCTTCTCCCCCCTCCCTCCCCCTCCCTCTCTCCCCCTCCCGTTCTGCTACCCTCCCCCTAGCTAAAAACCCCTTTATGTCAGCCTTCCCCCAGTGTCCCCCAGCCCCAACCGCATAAATTTATTTTTAGAAAGCCCAAATCTGTTACTTACCTCTCCGCTTTCAACACAGAAGTGAGCTGACGGCAGCGCGTCCGTGATTGGCGCCCGCCAGCCCAATCAAGACGCGGCTGCCGGTCCCGCCCCTCTGCTTGCATTTCCTAGCAAGCTAGGGCGGGAGCGCGGGCGCAGGAAAGAGGGAGGTAAGTAGAGTTTGGGGGGCTTCTAAAAATAAAATTATGCGGTTGGGGTGGGAGCCCAGGGGGGATCACATATTAAAATTTTGAATTTAGGGTGGACATACCCTTTAATCTATAGTTGAATAGATTTGTGTGTGTTGCTGCATGCCTTCAACCCAGCACACATTTTGTTTAGGAGCAGTATCCCCCCTCCCTCTTTTAAACCACTCCCACTTCCATCCGACCTGACTTTTTTCCCACAACAACCACTGTCAAGCCTGCACACAGCATGCAGCATTCCAAATCTCTGTCACCATTCCACAGTAAATAAACTACTCACAGAAGAATAGTTTTTGAGAGCAAGGAACTTGACTGAAATATAAGAAGTTTTAGATTGGATATCTAAAGAAATAGGGGGCAGATCAACAAAAAATGATACAGTGGTGGTTGGGAAGAATTATAGTTTCCAGTTATGGTTAATTTAAAATAGAATATTTTTCGGTATAGATGCCCTTTAAAAAAAGGAAAACTCCACCTTAAAGCAAATTTTTAACTGACCCACAACTGATCTTTTAATGTAATCCCTAACTAAAGATACTCACTAATAAAGTACATTCAAGTTAATAATCATTACAGTTACCGCCCCTTCCATAGCTCAGGGATCTCAGACATGCTCAGCACAATTCACCCAGGGAAGTGAAATATTTTTGAAGTGAAATATTTTAATGAATTCAAACAGTTGTATCTTATTAGGTCTGTGATTCAGGTCTGTGACACAGCTGAATGCAATTAAGAGAGAGGTAATCAGTGCTGATTTGGTCTGTGATACAGCTGAATGCAATTAAGAGACAGGTAATCAGTGCTGATTCAGGTCTATGACACAGATGAATGCAATTAAGAGGCAGGTAATTAGTGATGATTTGGTCTGTGAATCAGCTGAATGCAATCAAGAGACAGGTAATCAGTGCTGATTCAGGTCTATGACACAGATGATGACATTAAGAGGCAGGTTTAGTGATGATTGGTCTGTGAAAAGTTGAATGCAATCAAGAGACAGGTAATCAGAGCTGATTTGGTCTGGGAATCAGCTGAATGCAATCAAGAGACAGGTAATCAGTGCTGATTTGGTCTGTGACACAGATGAATGCAATCAAGAGACAGGTAATCATTGCTGATTCGGTCTTTGACACACAGCTGAATGCAATCAAGAGACAGGTAATTATTGCTGATTTGATCTGTGACACAGTTCAATGCAATCAAGAGAAAGTTAATCTTTGCTTATTCGGTGTGTGTGATTCAACTGAATGCACAATTAAGAGACAGGTAATCAGAGCTGATTCGGTCTGTGACACAGCTAAATGCAATCAAGAGACAGGTAATCATTGCTGATTCTGTCTGTGACAGACACAGCTGAATGTAACCAAGAGACAGGTAATCAGTGCTGATTCGGTTTGTGACAGACACAGCTGAATGCAACCAAGAGACAGGTAACCAGTGCTGATTTGGTCTGTGACACAGCTGAATGCAATCAAGAGGCAGGCAGTCACTGCTGATTTTGTTTGTGACAGCTGAATGCAATCAAGAGATAGGTAATCAGTGCTGATTTGGTCTGTGACAGACACAGCTGAATGCAACCAAGCGACAGGTAATCAGTGCTGATTTGGTCAGTGACACAGCTGAATGCAATCAAGAGGCAGGCAGTGCTGATTAGGTCTTGTGACAAAGTTGAACGCAATCAAGAGACCGGTTAATCAGACTGCTATTCGGTCTGTGAACAGCTGAATGCAATCAAGAGACAGGTAATCAGTGCTGATTCTCTCGTGACAGACACAGCTGAATTAGCAACCAATGAGACAGGTAATCGGTGCTGATTTGGGTCAGTGACACAGCTGAATGCATCAAGAGGCAGGCAAGTATGATTAGGTCTGTGACAAAGTTGAACACAATAAAGAGACAGGTAACAGAGCTGATTTGGTTTGTAAACCGCTGAATGCAATCAAGAGGCAGGCAGTGCTGATTAGGTTGTGTGACAAAGTTGAACACAAAAGAGACCAGATTAGAGCTGATTCAGTCTGTGACACAGCTGAATGCAATCAAGAGACAGGTAATCATGCTGATTCTCTCTGTGACAGACACAGCTGAATGCAACCAAGAGACAGGCAACCAGAGCTGATTCGATCTGTGACACAGCTGAATGCAATCAAGAATATTAAGAATACAATAGAAGAGGAGACAAGGAATCAGTGCATATATAGAGAGATATACACAGTGTCATGTTTATATACAAGCCCAGGTAGATATATTGATATAGAGAGATATTACACAGTGTCATGTTTATATACCAGCCAGGCAGATATATGATATTAGAGAGATATACACAGTGTCATGTTTATATACAAGCCCAGGCAGATATATTGATATATTCCCATCTTTATGATTTGCCCTATGGACCAGATATAGCCTCATCCCAGAAAACCACTGTGGATAAAGCATGGATTGGGCGGCCCCACCATAGTTTTGCTGGGGGCCCATAATTCCTAGTTACGCCACTGACGTTACTAATCTAGTCTCTACACAATTGATGCTGTATTTAAACTCTCTAAAATAATCTAATTTGTACCTGGTACCTGGTCAGCTACAGAGCCGTATTATTATAACCCAACATTGAGGGTACCGAAATACACCGCAACATTTGAGGTTAGAATGTTACTTTCGGGTTATAGAACAATACATTCGAAGGTTATGGAAATTGACCACTACATTAGAGGGTTACCGAATGAACATTTGAAGGTTACCGAAAACAACCGCTACATTCGAGTGTTACTGAAATCGACTGACATTTGAGGGTTAATGAACGATACATTCGAGGGTTACTAAAACGACCATACATACGAGGGTTACCGAACGATACATTCTAGGGTTACCAAAATCGAGGTACATTCAAGGTTTTCAATAATTATCGAAAAAATGAGTTAGAAAAACCCGAACTAGCTCGCAATAGAGTTCGGATGTTCAAATTCGTCCAAACTAATTAAGTTTAGCCCAAACTCAGGTTCGGTCCATCACTAATTAGAACCTGGGAAAGATTCAGACACCTACATGTGCCAGACTATGGTTGGTTAGAGTGGAGACAGTGCAGTTCCCTTATAGTGATAGTTAGGGTAATAATTCTCTATGAGGTAACAACTTGGTCTCATTCTACATTTTAATCTCAATGTGTCTCACCTTGAAACAGAAACCAAACGACACAAACTTTTGCAATTAAATTAAAGAGAAAGAGATAAGTTAAGATTAATTGATTCGGCTTCAATTCTGTCCATTACGCTCTCGTGAGGGAACAGGTCACTAACAATTAAACAACATTTTATGGATGTTACTTCTTAAGACATCTCTGTACTTAGAAAATGTGTTACCAGACAATTATCTTGATTGGTTCCAATGATAACGAAGTAATTTAAATAATTAATTAAAAGCATTGAAACACTCCGAGTGTGTGTGGCCAGAGGATGGGCCCTGCTCTGGCTGATTACCAGGATATTTCTTTAATTCCTTCATTAATCAACTGTTACATTGTAACTAAATCACAGATTCTGAGAATTTCTGAAAATGGAATCTGGGAGCAATCAGAATTGCCTGATCTTAAGGGAACAATTAGCGGCATTTCCATTCAAAATTCTTAATGTCAACTTATGATTTTTATGTTCTAACCGTGACATTTACATAAATAACACATGACTCATAGACTTCCCGGGCACGGTCGGCACAATTGGAATAAAACAGCAGACTCTGGGTGTTTTATTTCCTTATTATTTATGAGACCACTTTTACTACCATGGCTGATAGATCCAGGGGGGATGTTGGTGACCATGGTTAGAAATCTACCACTACATAAAGCAGACTATCCTGCCAAAAAACATGACTGTGCCCTTACTGGGTTTGGGGTATAGGTATATGTGGGAGAATAACACATAATGTGCATTGGACATGGATTGGTATTAATTGGTAGATGATTGGGTATGTACTAGGGTTTAGTGGAGATGTATTGAATAATTGGGTTTTAAATTAAATATTTGGGGTATGCACTGTGTATAAGTAGAAGTATAAGTATATGTATGATGAATTGGGGTTGAATTGGGTATGATTGGGTATGTACCGGGTGGATAGAGTGATATGTATTGAAAAATATTGGGGTTTGAATTGGGTATGTACTGGGTATGCATTGTTATAAACTGGGTTTGTATTGGTTTAAGGTGGGTATGTATTGGGTATATATATAAGGTATTCATTATGTATTGGGCATGTACTGGGTATATAGCAGATATGTATTGAAAGAAATGGGGTATATTGGGTATGTGTTGGGTATATATTGGGTATATACCTGTATATTTTGGGCAAGAGTTGGGTAATATTGGGTATACATTTGATATGCCATATGATGCCTATGATAAGGGCTGAAATTAGCCCGAAACGCGTCAGGCGGTCAGGTTTTAAAATAACGAACATTACTTCCAATATCATTGAATAAGAAGTTTTTATGTAAACGATCCGGTTCATTGTGAAGGTAGTAGTGAAGGCAGCATGAGTACGAGTCGCGAGTCGGAGTGGACACACCTGGGCCACCCACGAGCAGTTGTAAGTAATGATATACGATTTGTGATCTAGTTTAATACAGCCTGTGGATAGCTGGGTGATGATACAGCAGCGGAGGGTCCAGGGTTAGTATAAACCTGGGCAAAGTAATTATTAAGTAAGCATATTTTAACGTTAATGCCTAACTATTGTTATATATGGTATATATTGTGAAAGTTTGGATATTTTGGGTATGAGTTGGGTACATATTGGGTATGAGTTGGGCATGAGTGGGGTATATATAGGGTATGAGTGGGGTATATAATGGGTATGAGTTGGGTACATATGGGTATGAGTTGGGTATGAGTGGGGTATCTATGGGTATGAGTGGGGTACTATGGGTATGAGTTGGGCATGAGTGGGGTATATATAGGGTATGAGTGGGGTATATATTGGGTATGAGTTGGGTACATATTGGTATGAGTTGGGTATGAGTGGGGTATAATGGGTATGCGTGGGTACTTGATATAGTTGGGTATGAGTGGGGTATATAATGGGTATGAGTGGGGTACATATTGGGTATGAGTGGGGTATGGTGGGGTGTATAATGGTAGGATTTGGGTATATATTGGGGTATGAGTTGGGTATTTTGGGTGTGAGGTTGATTACAATTGGGTATGAGTTGGGCCTGTGTGGGGTATATAATGGGTATGAGTTGGGTACATATTGGGTATGTGTTGGGTTATGAATGGGGGTATATATGGGTATGAGTGGGGTATATAATGGGATGAGTGTTGTTATTAATGGGTATGAGTGGGGTATATTTGGTGGATGAGTTGGGTACATATTGGGTATGAGTTGGGTATGAGTGGGGTATAAATGGGTATGAGTTGGGCATGTGTGGGGTATATATATGGGTATGAGTTGGGTACATATTGGGTATGTGTTGGGTATGAATGGGGTATATATTGGGTATGAGTTGGGTACAGGGTCTGAGTGGGGTATATAATGGGCGAGGGGGGGTATATAATGGGTATGGTGGGGTATATTTTGGGTGTATGAGTTGGTCAGTGGTAGAGGGGGTATATAATGGGTATGAGTTGGGTACATATTGGGTATGAGTGGGGTAACAATGGGTATGAGTGGGGTACATATTGGGTATGAGTGGGGTACAATATTGTGGTATGAGTTGGGTATGAGTGGGGTATATAATGGGTATGCGTGGTGGGTTATATATTGGGTATGAGTTGGGTATATTTTGGGTGTGAGTTGAGTACATATTGGGTATGAGTTGGGCATGAGTGGGGTATATAATGGGTACTGAGTGGGTATATTGGGTTTGGAGTTTGGGTGGAGTGGGGTTATTTTGGGTTGAGTTGGGTCTTTGGGTTGGGTAGTTTGGGTATGCGGGGTGTGGGGTTTTTGGGTTGGTGGTTGAGTGGGGTTATGGGTATGAGTGGGGTATATTGGGTGTCGAGTTGGGTTTTGGGTATATTGGGTAGTGTGGGTATGAGGTGGGTAGTGGTGGGTAGGTGGGGTTTCTGGTTAGTGGTTTTTGTTGGGTAGTGGCTTTGTGGGTTAATGGGTAGAGTGGGTTGTTGGGGGAGCTGTCTGGTTGTCCGGGATGATGGGTACAGAGGATAATCTACTGTTAACGGATCCAGGATTAACCTGGTGCAGAACTGATTTACTGCTAAACAGGAGTTGACTCGAGCATAACCATTTGCCAATTGCAGCTCAACCATAACCCTGACAATTGCCGTTCCATCTGCCATAGTAAAAAAACAGACACATGTAGGATTCCCGTAGGATGGAGACCCTGTGGTGAGTTGATGAACAATCCCTAAAGAGGAACAAAATAAACAGCATAAACAGAACAAACTAAATAGGCTCATAGGCAAAAAAATGCCTCCTGCTGGTCATATTGAGGTGGGACATTACCTGTCAGATTGAAAAGCGCTAGGAAGATTTAAATGGGGGTTGACAGACTGTTTGTAAGGTTCTAATATTAGAATGAGGAATGTTGAGAGGGGGGGGGTGCAGGAGATTCTGTCTATGTCAGAAGAAGCTTCACGTTGATTACCTTGTAGAGGGGGGGTTCAAATACTATTAAATCACCTCAATGCTGTAGACATTAAACAGATGTGTAAGTGTCATGAGTGAGGGGGGGTCCAAAAAGTAAAGAAAGCCCCCGAAAAGCTAATTGTGGCAAATGATACCTCGCAGTGGGTCAATGGTCTCAACATCCCACCTGTTACAAACTAAGATCAAGCACATTAGGTTTGTCTGTAAAAAAAAAATAGATTCATATCCATCTCCCAGACCCAACTGTCCTAATCTATTGGCAGCTTTCAGCAAAATAAAAAGGTACTGTTAATGGTTCCTGAACCTTACTTGCCTTCATCAGGCTGGAAAAGTTTCCCTTAACTTGGATTAAAAATATCAACATAATGGGGGTTGAGACTTGACCTTCAGCTAAAAGGGTTGAGATAAATGAAACAGAACAGGATACCTAGGATGGTAGACATGATTGTGTTGGGGGAACGGGAGAATGGGAGGTTAAAGTGACGATATTATAGAGGGAAAATGGAGACTAAAGTCACAATTGTGGCCCTAACTTGTCTCTCAACTAATAACATTTTATCTGCTAGGGTGGGTTGGGAAGGGGGATACAATGACAAGGGATCATTCCAAATAATGATTATTCTAGACAATTGGTCACAAACATCCCAAAATCACTGATTAAAACCAGATCCACCAATGGCACAGGTGTAATGTCTTAGCCAATCAAAGGAGAGGACGCCCCGTCTAGCCCCCACGGAAAATGCACGGAAGTCAAGCAGAAGGCGTGGGGGAACAAAGGCTGGTAAGTAGATTGGAGGCATCTGGACGCTTGTAAACTCGCAATGTCGAGTTTTACAGCATTTTCGAGCTAAAACGAAAAAAAAAATCCTTTAGGGGGTGACATACCCTTTAAGCTGCTAATGACGATGTCTGTAATGAGGCCACATGTTTACAACAATCCAATGTTTTCAGCAGCCTCATCCCCATGAGACCTGAAAGGCTCAGCTGACCACAACAGCCATAACAAGAAGGGGAACTATTCTTCGTCCTGTTTTTGAACTTCCTGTTGTGACGTACTTTCGTTTTTCACAACTTTCTCAGATCCAATTTCTGCCAACAACCATTTAACAAACAAATAATGCTTTTCCCAAGGCAAACTCTTTGTAGGCAACATTCAAACATTGACTTATACAAGAATAGAAGTTCTCCTTTAAAGGACGTGTCCACCCTTAAAACAAAAAACTGATGATTTGTCAGTTATCTGCCTGCAATCCAATGGCTGTATTTACCAGTTATTACATGTCTTTGTAACCAGATAGGAATGATAAGTTCTATTCCTTTCTTGCAACGGTTTTCGCCTTCCCTCTGCTCCAAGAGCTTTTTATATGATGGAGCATTGTGCAGTGGAGGCAGCCGGGGAAACAGCAGTCAATCGCTGGCTGTAATGTGAGTTGCACTGCTTTGATTGACTGCATTGGCGAAGGATCCAGCTTCTCTGCCAGAATGGAGGCAATAATTATATTTACACATCTGGTTTAAAAATCTACCAGTAATAATGAGCTGAATTTATTAGGTCGGGTTGGGGGCAGGAGGAAACTCAGTGGATCAGTTTTTTTTTTAAGTGTGGACATGACCTTTAAAATTAATTTTGCTTATGTTCTTCTCTATAAACATATACAGGGGGTTCAATAAGTTCTTATTGTTAAAAATGGTGCTAATTTTGCCCAACCACCAATCAGTCTTATTACATTTGAAAGCTAACATCTGATTGGTTGGGGCAAAATTAGCACCATTTTTAACAATAAGTACTTATTGAATAACCCTGATTGTATATATACATAACATGAGTGGGAACTCAATACCATACTGATTCTCTTTTGGCATTTTTCCATATAATTAACTCATTTTTTTATGATTAATTGAATGTGGTGAAATAATCTGCCCCATTTACCACCGCGGTGGTAAAATGAGGGGTTAAAACTGCTATTGATAGGTACCGCAGTAGTTTAACCCCTTACTTGCATTGACTCCTTGGGTAATACAAGAGACCACCTGCTGCCGTATTCAATCGATTTTGGTTAGGTATAATGTGAGTATTTAACAATAGATATTATTAGTCACGCGTGGGATTTACCCCATGGTGAAAATCCGGTATTGAATATCTGGTACGAGCTATACGGTGTTTTTCTATTCCGGATAAATAAGCTACTGATTCCACGGGAATTACTTGGCGGTGACCTTACAAATACATGGTCTTGTTAGAGATCAACAGGAATTCTCTGGATCCTTCATCAGGTCCCCCGAGGTTGGGAACATTCATTCCGGAGTAAGTCAATCTCCCCTCCCCTGGTGGAGAAACCCACAGTAGTGGGTTCACACATTCTATCATGCCGTACAATAAACTTATAGAAGTACATAGAGTTATGTTCCTCCTCCAGTGAAGGAATTGGCCCAGGAACTGCCCAAGGATTAACCCAAGGATCCCCTACTGCTTCCAACTACAAAATCTTAGAGGAGAGAATTCCCGGTGGCATTTTTCAGGGCTTGAGCAATGAACAAACATAATCCAGGATTATCTGCCGCAGTCACATCAATCACAGGGTAGTGTTCCCCTTGGAACATTGCCTGGTATCCGATTGCATATATTAACTACAGTCTCATTGGTTAATATCTATAATGACCGACTCCCCAGGTGCAGACTGACTGAAAAATCCGGGACCTATTAAAACCCTCTGGGGGGAAAAAAGGGAACTAAACTATCAGAATGTTAAGTTAGACAGAAGATAAGGATCCAGCCTTAATACTTTCGTAAAAGATAAGGAATGTGTAGCCCTTTAAGAGCTCTCACTTATGGCTAAAGGCTTTAAGCAGGGATGTTCAACCTGCAGAGGTTTGAAAACTACAATTCCCAACATTCCCTGAAATCAATAAAACCTCCGACCAGAACAGACATGCTCAGTGTGAGGAGATTTTGTTTCTCCCTCAGTTAAGGGGAGGAGGAGTTAAAGTGAGATGTTCTATAAAAATGTCCTTACTTTCCTCAGTTTATATCTTTGGTTAGGAATAACTAGAATGTCAAGTGATACATAGTTTAAATATGCAGTTTCTGGGCTACAAGTCGGGGGTGTGTGTGTTTCAGACCATATTTCCCTTTAAGGAATATTTACATTTCTCCTGGACATGATGTTAACTTCACAGTGTGTTTATATTCTTCTTTTAATATCAGGGCTTTGTTTTGTAGTAGAATTTATGGGAGAAAAGACTTGAATAGAACCAGTTTAACAATCTATAAAGTGACGCTGTGCTTGTTGCCCCCCGCTGTTAATGAATTTCCCCTGTACATTGGAATATTTGCTTCCTTGTAATACTGTGAGCTGCGTCGCGTGCTGCTTTTAAGCTACAAGAACGAACGTCTCCAAGCCTTTCCGCTCAGCTGGGAAGTCAGCAAGGTACCATTAACTTTGTAATCCATCTGAAACGTTCTCAGGCCTGAGAGCACTGGGCTGCTCTGTGCGCTACACTTCAATGCACTGATACCTTATCATCCCCCTGTTTCTACTGACCATGGCCGGGGGAAAGTTTTTTTCTTATTTGCAACAGATGGGAAAAGGATTTTCTTCCCTTAGAATCGACTAGTATAAAAACACAAACAGGACGTACAATAACAATTATTTTTCAGTCTACAAACAAAACACAAACATATAACATCTGAAAACATTTGTATTAATATGTTCCGGAAAACCTTCATTATCTACCCCCTCAATCTGTCATTGTATGGGAGGGTGACAGCAAGTGTCTCCATGTTTACTGTCATAAGAGTTAATAGCTTTGGAAGTTTTACTGCCAGTAACTCAGTAACTCCATATTTTTCTTTTTGAAGTTAAGTGGCCATACACCATGGACAATTTTCAGCAAATACCATTGGGTTTTGCAAAAATTAAGGCATTTGTATGGCTATGTTACAATGCAGACAAACACTCACCCCATCGGCAATCATAACCTATTGGTCCTGACGGAAAATTTCCATCGGACTACCTATACTACAGCATAGAGTATGCACGCATTGGAATACCATGTGATCAGGCACCTTAGGGCAAGCAGACTAAAACTTTGGCTACTGTAGTAAAACTTCTAAGCTATACTCTTTAAGGGATAGACCCCACTATACACAAATGTGCGCAATTCGATTGTTTTGTCATATCGCATCCACTTGCGCACACAGTAAGCATGGTAATCATGCCACGCTATCTGCACTGCGCTCTTTGAATGACATGAATGCGATGATGTAAATTGCGCGTTCTTCCGAAAAAAATCAAATCAAATTTTTGGAGCGGTAGTCTGCTAAAGACAGCAAATGGGAGGTAAGGATACTTCTCCAACCTCCTACAGTTTGATTATACATGGGGGGATTTATATTGTGGGTTTTAGTTGACCATTAAATTGATTGTCTTGATGAATTATGGTCCCTGTCACACATTCAAAAATACATTAAAGGGAAATTAACCTCCCTACCCCCCTCAAAAGTACTAAGTGTACATAAACTGTTTGGTCCCCACCTCTGGGTTTTACCCTGAGGCCCTTTCGGTGGCTTTAAATTTCACTGTTCTCCCAGTCGAATCTGCCCAAACAGGGACCAAAAATCTCAAACCACTGGCTCCTGAGGTTACAACATCCAAACATTCCAACCAGATCCTCCCTACTAATGCCAAGCTGAAATATTTCTTGGGTTAATATTCTGCCCACTGACACCGTATACTAAACAGCTTTTCGTGGCAAGTCTGGGGAAACAGGTAGCATGCATTTAAATGAAATGTTTTTCAAATATGGGTCAGAGAGATTCCAAAACTTCGCTGTGTTTGTTTATGCCTCTCGGCAAAGGCTTTTTTAAAAAGTCAAAAACGCGAATATAAACATTAGGGCCAAATCCCAAGACCTGAGCATCTTCATGGGCAGAGAGGTTTAGAGCCTTGTCCGTGTCCTGAACTTGGACAGTGGACGGTGATCAACCTTATCTTCACAAATCACCGCAGTAGAAATTTCCTAAAATATTAATTTCTACCTTAACGTAAAACCCCAAAAACACCATTTTCTCTGAAAATGATTCAGTTGTCCATTGTCTTCCTATGTAATGTCTAAATTAACATTATAATAATAAACCTGTTTGAATCCAAAGTGTTTCACTACAGAAAGCCCTTATCTCTAATTAACTCCTACTTCTGGGTGAATCCCACTAGGCAGCCTGAGGTCACAGAACTAGGGGTAGGGCGGTGATACTACAGAGATTATAATAATTATATCCATAATGTCAGCTAATGTGCTATAAAGTTAGCCATACACATTGGCGATACTGACAAATCTTTTCGTTATGTGGGATCTTTCAAGTATCAGCAAGGTATGGGGTTGAAAACCACGTCAGCAATGACGTGATTGATATGCTCAGTCGAGTGTGTGTATGTATGGCTGGCCATTCCCTTACTGCATAGGGGGATCAGCCCTGTGGCTGTATGCGGTTACCACTGCATGTGCACCATAGATTCAAATAGGATCTGCATGTACACCTGCTATTGTAATTGCATGTGTATGGCACTTTTATTCTTATTAGTTGCTAAAACTTTGTGATTGACCTACAAAGGGAAACAGTATGGTGGACAGGAATCTATGGAATGATGATTATTACATAACATCCCTTTGAAGTGGTTACATATTTATCTTATTGTAGAACATAAAATGAACTGATATTGTTAGTCCCAATACATTCCTTAAAAACAATCTCATCATTGATGCAATTTCCCATGGTTCTTGCAGTTGGCGATGTCAGCCAGACAGAAATGTTTACCTGCTGCAGCTTGGGAAAAAAAGGGAGGAGCAACATTGAAAATTGCATTGGTTTTGAGGTGTTTTTTCAAGCTTTTTTCGCAGTTCAATCTATGTTTTAGGCCCTCAGAAGATACAGATTAGTCTGACCCTAAGGTATTACTATTAATTCTCTTTTAATATTTTAATGGAAACTATCGTGCGTATTAAGTGTTTTTAAAAACAGTTAAACTAAAAGTACTGAGGAGGGAGGTAGGATTGGTGCTTTTTTACCTCCCAATATGATCTTAGATGAGGAGCAGCAGGGTGAAAGAAAACTGCTTCTGCCAGTCTTCCTGTAGCTTCAGCACTATGTTCTTATAGAAGGCCCAGGGCCAAACCTGGCAGAAAAAACTGTATGTGCTGTAATCAACAAACAATATTGGGAGGTAGGGTAATTAATCTATCTCCTTGCCCCAGGTGCTTTCTTTTTAAAAAGTAAATTTGTACATATAGGTGTGCTTTAATGTGGTAAAGATGGCACAGAAATGAAGATGGCAAATAGCTTGTCACATTATCGTTCCCCATATCAATAAACACTGAGCAAATGAATTTCTCATATGATCCAGCAACTAAATGAATGGAACAGCTCGGGCTGATGATGTCGCACGTCTTCACGTTTTTGATTATCGTACGCCTGGATTCCACAGGCTGCAGGGTAAACATCACACTGGATCTCCATTCAGGTGGAACAAGATCTGCCGACCCCTTCACCTGCACACTGCTCCTGAGAGGCCTTTACATTTCACAACAAAGACCCGGTAAGAGAAAAAGATCTGGAAAGGATTAAAGTAAAATGGTGCCTGAAATAAACAAGGCACAGGGAGCTGTCCCCAGAGCCTTTCATATTGTTGGTGGTACAATCCGAAAAAGCGGCACTGAGCCGTAACCAAACAGATAGATTAGAAGATGGTTTAATATCCTAGGGGGCCGTAGAGAAATTACCTCCAAATCGAACAACCTGTCTGCCAATCAGAGTCCGGTGGGAGCAGAGACGCTAGCGTTTTATTATACTGAAAGTGGGGGATAGGAATATATACACAATGTTCCTGATATTTATTTATTGTCTGGTAGACCCATCCTTATATAGATAGCTATAGAGATTATCTGTGTGACGAAACATGGTTCGTACACCACACTGCAGTGCTACAGACAGAAAGACTCTTACTTGACCAAGACCTGCAAAGAAATCCAGAAGAGATTAAAGGGCAAGTCTACAACTTAGTTTATTGTCATCAATTTTATCTGGGTTATAGAGAGAACCGTTTGCTTATATTCCTGAATTTTTGTCCCTTATGCAGCTGATTTGAAAGGGTGAAGGATATTGGCGAGCAGTTTGTAGAAATGGAAATGATAAGGCTATTAGTTATCAGACCCTGACATGTCCCACAATGCATTTACTTATTATGTTCAGCAACTCAATGTCACAAGCTTCCAGAACACGGCGAACGCATGTAACTCATCAGAGCTGTTAAGGGTCTGGTGGTTCTAGGGTTTGTTTTCTACATGACAGTTTTATTACTTATACACAGACAATTCTCTTAACACAGCGGAAAAAAACCCAGATCCATTTCAACGTGTCCTTTTTTTAGATTTACAATACAGAGAACCATCACGTCCACCCAGGTAACAACCAGAGGAAATAACATATAAATAATAACATAATAAATTACAAACTTCCTGCAAACAGAATAAAGATTTTTTACACTTGTACCCCATGGACATAAAAAACACCAGATACTTATAATGGTACTACAGTGGTACTTACAAACGTACTTTATAGTCGGTACATACAGACGGTCCTACAGTCAGTACTTACAGACGGTACTTAACGTCGCTACTTAAGTTGGTACTTAGTCACGTCGTACTTATAGACGGTACATATATCCAGTACTTACAGACGGTAATACAGATGGTAATTACGACGGTACTTACAGACGGATACTTACGGATGGTAATTACAGATGGTACTTACAGCGGTACTTACAGACTCGGTAATTACAGATGGTACTTACAGACGGTACTTACGACGGTAATTACAGATGGTACTTACAGTACGGTACTTACAGACGGTTTAGATTACATATGGTCCTTACAGCCGGTACTGACAGACGGTTACTTACAGACGGTACTTTACAGCCGGTAATTACGATGATACTTACAGACGGTACTACAGATGGTACTTACAGATGGTAATTACAGATGGCTACGCTTCTGTCTTACGATTCCCTCCGCGCGCCTTCAGACTCCATGGTGACTCAGTGGGGGTACTACATCCGTACTTACAGACGGTTACTTACAGACGGTAATTACCAGAGGTTGTTTGTAAAATGGTATTTACAGTGGTATTACAGATGGTACTTACAGACGGTACTTACAGGCAGCCGGTAATTACAGACTGGTAAACTTACAGAGGCTAATTTAGATGGTGTTAAATGATAAGTTACAGTGGTAATTACAGATGGTACTTACGACGGTACTTACAGGCGGTACTACAGCGGTACTTACAGTCGGTACTTACAGTTGAACTTCGATCGGTATTACATTGGTACTTACAGGCGGCACTTACAGATGGTACTTACAGTGATACTTAGTGGCGGGTACTTACAGACGTTACTTACAGTGTGGTACTTACAGACGGAGTACAGGCGTTATACAGTGGGTACTTAAGTTAGTACTTACGACGGTACTACGGCTACTTACAGTCAGTACATACGTCTGTATTACAGAGGACTTACAGTGGTACTTACGTACAGTCGATTACAGGGTATTACAGATCGGTACTTACGTCACACTACAGTTGGTACTTACAGTCGGTCACATACTCACATTGTCAGCATCACAAAACCTTTCCTAGTAAATGTAAATACAGAGACGCTCTGCATGGTTCTCTGGTTAACCAGAATTACAATGTAAATGATGAAATGTTCCGTAAAATTAAAATATATGGGCCCCAGGCAATATCCCTTCTATATATTACATTAAGGACAATTATACTCACTTTTCCCCATCACTGCAAGCATAGTACCCAGGGTGAGGACCTAAAATCGCTAAGTCCTCACCCTGGGTTCTTTCTCTAACTCCTGCACTCACTTACCCAAATCTGCTCGTGATCCAGACTGTTCCACCTCTCTCGTACTGCAGTAGCATTTCAGTGTCGCGAGTGGGGCGCGCCAATTGAAGACACGCATCCTTGCAGAGCGATCTTCCTATTGGCTGCCTCGCGATCTGTCGGAAGCAGGAAGAGCGGAGGAACGAGCGACGGCCGAAGCAGATTGGGGTAAGTAGGCAGGAGTTAGAGAAAGAACCCAGGGTGAGGACTCTTAGCGATTTTAGGTCCTCACCCTGGGTACTATGCAGCTAGGAGAGGAAGAGGAGCGAGGGTGTGAGGTGGTATACTTGTCCCTTTAAGTGTTGCAATAAATATCCCCTTTAGATATATTAAGTACGCAAATAAATATCCCCTCTATATATAATTAAGTATGCAGATAAATATCCCTTATATATTATTATATTAAGTGTGCAGATAAATATCCTCTCTACATATTATAGTGAAGATAAATATCCCTTCTACATATTATTACTAAGTATGCAGATAAATACACCCCTTCTAATATATTATATTAAGTGTTCAGATAAATATCCTCTCTACAATATTAATATTAATATGCAGATTAAATATCCTTCTATATTATATTATATAAGTGTGCAGATAAATATTCTCTACATATTTATATGTGAAGATAAATATCCCTACATATTATACTAAGTATGCAGATAAATATCCCTTCTATATATATTATATTAGTGTGCAGATAAATATCCCTTCTATATATTATATTAATTATGCAGATAAATACCCTGCGCAGAAAATATCCTCTCTACATATAATGTGAAGATAAATATCCTTCTTTACATATTATACATAAGTATGCAGATAATATCCCTTCTATATATAATATATAAGTGTTCAGATATAAATATCCTCTCTACATATTATATGTGAAGATAAATACCCTTCTACATATTATACTAAGTATGCAGATAAATATCCTTCTATATACTTATTATTAAGTGTGGCAGATAAATCCCTTCTACATATTATATTAAGTATGCAGATAAATATCACTTCTATATATATTATATTAAGTGTCAGATAAATATCCTCTCTACATATTATATGTGAAGATAAATATCCCTTCTACATATTATACTAAGTATGCAGATAAATATCCCTTCTATATATCTTATATTAAGTGTGCAGATAAATATCCTTCTACACTATTATATTAAGTATGCAGATAATATCCCTGCGCGATAATATCCTCTCTACATATTATATGTGAAGATAAATATCCCTTCTACATATTAACTAAGTATGCAGTAAATATCCCTTCTATATATATTATATTAAGTGTTCAGATAAATATCCTCTCTACATATATTATGTGAAGATAAATAGCCTATAGATGGTGTTAAAAATATACTTACAGCTGGTAATACAGATGTACTTACAGACCGGTACTTACAGTGGGTACTTACAGACGGTACTTACAGTCGGTACATACATTGGAACTTACAGATGGTACTTACAGTTGGTACTTACAGGCGGCACTTACAGATGGTACTTACAGTTGATACTAATGTGGGTACTTACAGACGGTTACTTACAGTGGGTACTACAGACGGTACTTACAGGCGTTATTACAGTGGGTACTTAAAGTTTAGTACTTACAGAACGGTACTACAGTAGCTACTTACAGTCAGTACATACAGTCTGTACTTAAGACGGTACTTACAGTGGTACTTACAGACAGCATTACAGTCGTACAAGACGGTACTTACAGTCGACATTACAGTTGGTACTACAGTCGGTACTGACAGTCGGTACACATACTCACATTGTCAGCATCACAAAACCTTTCCTAGTAAATGTAAATACAGAGACGCTCTGATATGGTTCTCTGGTTAAACCGAATTACAATGTAATGATGAATGTTCCGTAGAAATATATAAATAATGGGCCCCAGGCAATATCCCTTTATATATTACATTAAAGGACAATTATACTCACCTTTTCCCCGATCCACTGCAGCTAGTTACCCAGGGTGAGGACCTAAAATACGCTAAGTCCTACCCTGGGTTCTTTCTCTAACTCCTGCACTACTTTACCCCAAATCTGCTTCGGCGATCCAGACTGTTCCACCTCTCTCCTACTGTCAGTGACAGTCGCGAGGCCGCCAATTGGAAGACACGACTCCTTGCAGAGCGTATTCTTCCTATTGGCTGCCGCGATCTGTCATTGAAGCAGGAAGAGCGGAGGAACGGAGCGATCGCGAAGCAGATTGGGGTAGGGGTAAGTAGTGCGGGTTAGAGAAAGAACCCAGGGTGAGGACTTAGCGATTTTAGGTCCTCACCCTGGGTACTATGCAGCTATGGAGGAAGAGGAGCGAGGGTGAGGTGAGTAGTACTATTGTCCTTTAAAGTGGCAGACTAAGAGACCCCCCTTTTGATATTATAAGTAACGCACAATAAATATCCCCTTCTATATAGTTATATTACGTATGGCAGATAAATCCCACTTCTTCTATATATATATTTAAGGTGGCAGATAAATATACTCCTAAATAATGTGAAGAAATATCCTTCTACATATATACTAAGTAATGCAGTATAAATACCCCTTCTATATATATTATATTAAAGTGTTCAATAATTCTTCTACATTTATTTTTAAGTATGCAGATAAATCCCTTCTATATTATATTATATTAAGTGTGAGATAATACTCCTCTCTACATATATATGATGACGATAAATATCCCTATCCCTTTCTACATATTATACTAAGTATGGACACGAAATATCCTTCCTATTATATCATTAATTAAGTGGCAGAAATATCCCTTCTACATATATATTAAGTAATGCAGATAAATATCCCTGCGCAGATAACATTCCTCTCTACATACTCTATATTGAAGATAAATCATCCTTCTACATATTATACTAAGTATGCAGATAAATCTCCCTTCTCATATATATTATTTAAGTGTTTCAGAAACATCCTCTCTACATATATATGTGAAATAAATATCCCTTCTACATTGATACAATATGCAAAATATCCACTTTTATATATATTATATTAAGTGTGCAGATAATATCCTTCTTACATATATAGATAGGATGAGATGAAATCATTCCCTTCTATATTCATTATATTAAGTGTTCAGATAAATATCGCCTCTACATATTATATGTGAAGATAAAATCCCTTCTACACTATTATACTAGTAGAGATAAATATCCCTTCTTATATATCTATATTAAGTATGCAGATAAATATCCCTTCTATATATAGTTTATTAAGGTTGGGTGCAGAATAATATCCCCTTCTACATTTGAATATTAAGTAGCAGATAAATATCCCTCTATGATATTAATTAAGTGTTCAGATAAATATCCTCTCTACATATTCTATGTGAAGATAAACTATCCCTTCTACATATTTATACTAACGTAATGCAGATAAATTCCCTTCTATAATATTATAGTAGTGTGATAGATAAAATATCCTTCTACATATATAATTAAGTATGGCAGTAAATATCCCTTCTATATTATAGTTATATTAAGTGTTCAGCATAAATATCTCCTCTACAGATTATACTAAGGTATGCAGAATAAATCTCCCTTCTATAAATATATTATTAGGTGCGAAGATAAAAATCATCCCCTCTGACATATTATATTTTAAGTATGCAGATAAATATCCCTTCTTTATATATTATATTAAGTGTGTCAAGATAAATATCCTCTCTACATAGTGATATGTGAAGATAAATATCCCTCTACATATTATATAATATGCAGATAAATATCCCTTCTATATATATTTGATTAAGGGCGCAGATAAATACTCTCTCTACATTAATATAAGTATGCAGATAATACCCCTTCTAATATATATTATATGAAGTGCGCAGATAATATCCCCTCTCACATAAATACCATTTATATATTTATATTAAGTGTGCAGATAAAATTCCCCTCGACATAATATGTGAAGATGAAAATATCTTCTACTCCTCTACTTATTATATTAAGTATGACAGATAAATACCCCTTTATATATATATTATATTAATGTGTGCAGATAAATATCCCATTACATATTATATGTGAAGATAAAATATCTCCTCTACTATTAATTAGTATGCAGAAAATACCCCTTCTATATATATTATATTATGTGTGCAGATAAATCCCCTTACATATTATTTAGTAGTATGCAGATAAATACCCCTTCTTATATATTAGATTAAGTGGGCAGATGATAAATATCCCCTCTAAAATATTATATTAAGTAGCAGATATAAATATCCCCCTTTCTATAATATTATATTAAGTGTGCAGCGAGAAATTATCCCCTAATATTATATTAAGTATGCAGATAAATACCCCTTCTATATATATTATATTTTAAGTGCGCAGATAAATATCCCCTTACCATTAAATATCCAATTTCGCTATATATATTCATTAGTGTGCAGAAATATCCCCTCTACATATTAATGTGAAGATAAATATCTCCTCTACTTTATATATTAAGTAGTATTGCAGATAATACCCCTTCTATATATATTATATTTAGGCGCAGATCAATATCCCTCTACAGATTATATTAAGTATGCAGCATAAATACCCTTTATACATATTTATAAGTGCGGCAGATACATTACCCTTACATATTATATAGTGAAGATAAATATCCCTCTACTATGATATAAGCATGCAGATAAATTCCCTTCTATATATATTATATTAAGGGTGAGATCAGATATCCCCTCTACATAATAATGTGAAGATAATATCCCCTCTACTTACTATATTACAGTATGCAGATAAATCTCCCCTTCTATATATATTATATTAAGTGCGCAGAGAAATATCCCTCATACATATTATATGTGACGATAAATATCCCCTCTATTATGATATTAAGCATGCAGATAATATCCACTCTTATATATTATATTAAGTGTGAAGATAAGATATCCCTCTCTACAATTATATTAAGTATTGCAGATAAAGATAAATATCCCTTCTATATATATTATATTAAGGGTGCAGAATAAAGATCCCCTTGCATATGATATGTGAAGATAACATTATTATGATTGTTTGCTAGTGTGGAGATAGTGGATTTATAGAATCTTCTAACAGGTTATATTTTAAAAACTGTATTAGACATCGCCAGCTTCCAGAGGCAAACAAAGAGGATACTACTGCAGGCTTGAGAGTAGACCAGGCAATCATGCTACCACTGTGTGGTTCTAAAAACTAAAACATGCTAAGTTATACGTATTATAGGGTTACCTGATACATTTTTTATAACACGACAGGTACCTCACAGCCTCATGTTATTGTAAAACAAGCATTGCCTAATAATCGAAACATATAAAACAAACAGATTTACCATTTCCCAGTTTATCCTAAAGAAATGGAATTCGATTCCTTTATATATTCTTATGCATGAAGATTTGGGCCTTGGTAGAGTACTGAGTCTTTTGAGGGAATTTCATAGGCAGGTACAAGAACGGAGGATTTAAATCAATACTATGAGTAGCAGCCCCATAGCTGTAATAAGAGAGAACCAAATATACAAGGGAAACAGGGAGAATAAATGGTATTACCTAGCCACCGCTGCACCAATTATGTACCAGGATCACTGCTTTGAAGGATTATGGGTTAGCATGGCCAAACAGGTGGGTTACTCTGGGGCGTTCTGGCACAAAGCAGACAGTGCAACATAACACAGGGTTCCCCACATAAATGTGCAGTAAATCGGGGCTGTGTTCTGGATATGGTGCACCACTTTGAAATTGACCAGTTCGTAATGTGTGTCCTTTGTAAGTTGGGCTGTGTTGTAAACACTGATATGTTACCTCAGAGTGTATCCCAATAAGGTACAATTGTCTGTCCAATAATCTGTCCTCCACAGGGTGGTAAATCAGGATCTTGGTTTTGCAAGTCAATTTATTCTCTCCAAAGACACACCACAATTCCACAAATATTTATATAAATATGGTATATATCTATTCATAATAGATATAGTATTTTATTATGTGCACAGTAAATAGTTACGAATATTCAGTATATTACATATTACATGTTTTAAAAAATCCCCGCCCTCGAAAGACTGTTCTACAGTATTATATTATGTCGGAAGAGGGAATGATATAAAGGAATAGAGGAAAGATAAACAGTTCCCCTCTCCCATTATTTTTATTATGCGATGATTAAATATCCCATGTATCTACAGTACTAGTAATAGATTACATGTTTGGATAAAGATCCCTGTAGTACAGTAAATATATTACATGTATAGATAAATATCCCCTGTACTTATATACAGTAATATATTACATTGGTTTGGGGATAAATATCCCCTCTCTATATCCATTAAAATATCTTACCAGTTTTGGATAAAAATATCCCCCCCTCTATTATATACAGTAATATATTAATCGTTTGGCTAAAATATCCCCTTTGATATACAGTTAATATATTACATGTTGTGGATATAGCCCCTCCTTATATACAGGAATTATAGTATTACATGTTTGGATAAAATATAGTCCTGTTTTATAATCATACAGTAATAAGTAATATATTACATATTTTAGATAAATATCCCCTATCTCAATATATAACAGTAATGATCTTACCATTGTTTGGATAATAATTATATTGTTTGGCATTTAGTTTATAAAATATTTTGCCCTTGTATTGTATAACAGTAATATTTAATGTTTGGATGATAAATCCCTTTTTTGGTAATGTTATAGTAGAAGTAAGGAGTACATTGTTTGGAATGGATTAAAATTATCACCCTCCTCTAGTATAGAAGTAATATATTACATGTTGGATACTAAATATCCCCTTTATTATACCAGTAGTATTAAATATTACATGTTTGCGATACAAGGATAAAATATCCCTGTTATATACAGTAATATGACCTGTTTGTACGATGGAATATAATATTCCCCTGTATTAGGAGTAAGTAATATAGTAATCTATTTCCATGTTTGGAATATAAGAAATAAAAGATCCCCTATATATACAGTACGTAATATTTACAATGTTTGGATATATCGTAACAGAGCCCCTGGTCTGGATATCAGTAAGTATATTACATGTTTGGATAAATATCCCCCGGGATACAGGACGAGATTACATGTTGGAAATTATTAAATATCCCTGTAGATATATAGTAATATATTAAATGTTTGATGAAGAAGAATTTAGACCCTGACCATCACTCTATATACAGTACATCTATAAATGTTTGGATATTATAACTTATAAATATCCCCTGTAATAACCGTAGTAAAATAATGTTTGGAATTATACAATATATTCCTCTGTAATACAGAATATTATTTACATATGTTTGAGATTTAAATAAGATCCCTCTATTATACAGTATAAGATACATGTTTGGATAAATATATCCACTGTCATCTACAGAATATAGTTACATGTTTGGACTGATAGAATTAGTAAAGATCCCTTGTTATTCTCCGGCTGGATAGACAGTAATATCATGGACATCAGGGTTAGATATAAATATCCTCCCCTCTATACTTACAGTAATATAATACGTTTGGATAAATTCCTGTAATATACGTAATATATTACATGTTTGGATAAATTCCTCCTTCCCTGTATCTAGAGGAATATATTAAATGTTTGGAAATTTAAATTATCCCATAGACCCCTCATATAGAGTAATTATATTCACATGTTGGGATCACATATCCCTACTATATATACAGTAATAGTAATCTATTACATGTTTTGTGGATTAAATACTCCCTGGTAGATACAGGTAATTATTATCAGTGTTTGGGATAAATATCCCTGGTTGGTTTGTTATTATAGAGGAATTTATATTAATGTTTTGGATAAATATCCCCTCCTATATATACAGAATTTAATCTAGACATGTTTGGATACATACATCTCCCCTGTTAATACAGAGATATACATGTTTGGCTTAACTATCCCCTGTATATTACAGTAATATTCAAATTCCATGTGGTTTAATAATCCCCCTCTAAAAAATGGTCTCCGATTTTAAAATGTTTCGATACTTTTTTATATAATTAAAATTTGTTCCAGTTTTGGATTTTCGGATTTTCCCGAGATCCAGAAATCTGAAAACGAAACGAAACTACTAAGTTTCGGCCATCTCTATTAGCCACACATGGGGCAATTTACATTGTCTTGCCACGAGAAAGTCGGCATCTGTGTAAAAATGCCGGCTTTCCTCCAGGAATGCAGATGTCAGTCACAGCCCTGAAGGTGACATCACGGCCAAGGACCGGTAAGAAGTGTTTCTAGCGAAAAGATAAACAGGGAGATTCAATAAAAGTCCACAGAATAATACAAAGTTCTCTGCACTCGCACCAAGTATGGGTGCTTACTCCAACCCTTAATGGATATACTATACAGGAATAACGAATGGCAAGGGTGGCACTCCACATAGTAACTTTATTCAATATTCAATAAAATTTACTTTATTCAGATTCAATAAAAGTTCTTATCGTTTAAAATGGTGCTAATTTTGCCCCAACCAATCAGAACTTATGAAACATTGGAAGCATAACATCTGATTGGTTGGGGCAAAATTAGCACCATTTTAAACGATAAGAACTTTTATTGAATAACCCCCAAAGTTTCTAAATGTTCCTGTATATACCATTGAGTTGCTGGTGGCGCACCATGTAAATGCTGTGTTTTTAGGAACACACAGCCCAAGCAGTCAGAAGTTCAAATCCTATAGGTTAAGCTGGGTACACACAGTAACGATAAAGCCCGATACCGTCGGATCTGACAGTATCGGGGCTTTATCGTTACTGTGTGTACCTTCGTTTTCCGAATGAGTATGCGCCCACCAAACGATCGGGTCTGCCGAACGTTCGGGAAAGACCAAAAATTTCCATCGGCCGCGCTAGACTCCCTATAGAGGAATCTAGCATGGCCGATGGAAACACACAGTCCCGAGCATTCTCCCTATGATGTGTATATGATGTGTATAGAGAGAACACTTGGGACTGTGTGTATGCAGGTCTTGCAGATCCTGTCTGTCATCTTTCACTGATCTGTACTGTGTGTACCCAGCTTTATGAAACAATATAACACAGTCTACTGCCGGAGTTTATTGCTTTTTTTGATTGTTTGTTCCCATCATGTTTTTAGAAAAATATAAAGTTTCTACATATGTACAAACTTTATATAAACAGCTGAGTTTTTTTATTTACCTTTCAGAGTGAATCGACTGAAGCCTTCCTGGAGCAATACAAAATAGTGATTAACTGACATTTAATGAAATGTACTTGTATCTGCAGTGTGGCGACTGCTAAAGTGTGGGTTTGGAAACAAACAGACCATTAGGACACGGTTTTCTTTTTTTATTTTTCTATATGTACCAATATCCCACTAGTAGTAATGATGCCTGGAGACTTTAGTTTCCCTTTAAAGCACCCAGAAGCCTCTCAGAAGCATTTTTCTTAGGGGGTTAAACCTAGATTTTTCCTTTCAAGGAATTGTACATAGGAAAAAAGACTTTGCCTCATTTCAATCTTTAAATGAATACATAGAAGCCGCACTACTCGGATGTGTTTGTGTTGCGCATGACTTCAACCCAGTACTTTTTTTTTCTGAAGCTAAGTCCCTCAGCCCCCAGCCCCCTGCAGACTATCTGACTCTCTGTGAGCATGCTCAGTAATCGCTATGAGGACAGCATTGGAAAAGGAACTCCCACCATGCAGTTTCACGTTCCAACTGTCACCATCCCAGATACCTGTAAAACTATGAGATCTTTCTATTTTCTAAAGAAATAGGGGACAGACCACAAAAGTACAGTAATGGAAATTTAAAAAAAACAAATCTCCCAGTGTACATATCCTTTAAAAAATAGACGGAGTTGGCCTCAAAACCCTGATTGTAAACTGTTGCTCTGAAAGGGATAAGTTTGTCCTTCCTGGCAACAGACAAGAGAAACTCTCCCTTTAATTTATATCCTAATGTGAAGTTTTTCTCTGTGTCTGCCAAATAAAGAGAACGTCGCCCACCAACGGGCTCTGGCGATCAGTAGCTGTAAATTAAAGACACGACAGTTTAAATAGACGAATGGATTTCTGCCTGTGATCCCTTCAATAACCCCAATCTTCCCGCGCATGAAGGAAAGTCTTTAGGGATGGATTGTATCCCCGAGGGAGCTGCCATGTAGATTAAAGAGTGACAAGTATGGATTTCGAGCCTGTTTCCACTTCCATCAATATGTGTAAATACTCAATCCTAGAAGTGCCAGAAAGTGATTAGTTTATCTACAGCCGTGCGGGTATTTAATGTGGCAAACAAAGCCGGACCTGTTACTATGCTCTGGAAAAGGGACGAGGAAGGTTTATATAACCATAATTCAACTTTAAAATCTCTAACTTAAAAGGGACACTATACTGAAAAAATGACTTTGCCTCATCTTAAAGGGCATGTCCACCCCCAAAACTATAATCCCCCAACTACTGGCCCCACCATGTAGTGTAGTTTAATCCTTACATCACATCCCAGTCCATAGGGTTTCTCGTCGTCCACCCCAAAGTGCCGAAAAATGCCCACCCGGAGGACTAGCAGGGCTATGCTCCATACCTGCCTCAGGTAGATTTTTTGCCATGCGTACTGCAGCCTTCTGCCCCCTACCTCCACTCCCTATCCTCTCCCTTCCGTTCTGCATCCCTCCCACTAGCTTTAAAAACCCCTTTATGTCCAGCCTTCCCCCAGTCCCCCAGCCCAAACGCATAAATTTATTTTAGAAGCTCCCAAAATCTGTTACTAAACTCTCCGCTTGCCAAGGCAGAAGTGAGCTGCCGGCAGCCGCGTCCGTGATTGGCTGCCGCTCAGCCAAATCCAGACGCGGGCTGCCCCCGGTCCCGCCCTCTGCTTGCATTTCCTAGCAGCAGGAGGGCGGCGAGCCGGAGCAGGAAAGAGGGGAGCGCAGGAAAGAGGGAGGAAGTAGAGTTGGAGGGGCTTTCTAAAAATAAAATAATGCGGTTGGGGCTGGGAGCCCAGGGGGGGATTCACACATAAGTTAAAAATTTTGAATTTAGGGTGGACATACCTTTTAATCTATAGTTGAATAGATTTGTGTGTGTTGTGCATGCCTTCAACCAAGCACAATTTTTTTAGGAGCAGTAGCCCCTCCCTTTTAACCACTCCACTTCAATCCGACCGACTTTTTTCAACACAAACAACTGTCAAGCCTGCACACGCATGCAGCATCCACTCTCTGTCACCATGCATTCTACAGAAACTAACTCACAGAAGAATAGTTTTTGAGAGCAGGAAACTTGGACTGAAATATAAGAAGTTTTAGAATTGGATATATAAAGAAATAGTGGGGCAGATTCAACAAATCAATGATACCGTGGGGGTTGGGAAGAATTATCGTTCAGTATGGTACATTTTTTAAACATAGAATATTTTTCGGTCTAGATGCCTGTAAAAAAAGGAAAACTCCCACATAAAGCAAATTTTAATGACCCACAAACCCTGATCTTTTAATGGGGTAAGCCCTAACTAAGATACTCTAATAATAAAGTTACATTTCAAGTAATAATCATACAAGTTACCGCCCCTTCATACTCAGGGATCTCAGACATGCTCAGGCACAATTCACCCAGGGACGTGAAATATTTTTGAAGTTAAATATTTTAATGAATTCAAACAGGTGTAATCTTATGAGGTAGTGTTCAGGTCTGTGACAGCTGATGCAATTAGCGACGGTAAAAGTGCTGATTTGGCTGTGGACACAGTGAATGCAATTAAGAGGAGGTATCGTGGATTTGGTCGTGGATACAAGCTGATGCGATTAAGAGACAGGTAATCAGTGATTGGATTCAGGTCTAGAACCAGATGAATGCAAATTAAGAGGCAGTAAGTAGTGAGATTTGGTCTGTGAATCAGCTGAATGCAATCAAGAGACAGGTAATCAGTGTGATTTCAGGTCTATGACCACAGATGAATGCAATTAAAGAGGCAGTAATTAGTGATGATTGGTCTGTGAATCAGCTGAATGCAATCAAGAGAGACAGGTAATCAGAGCTGATTTGGTTGGAATCAGCTGAAGGCAATCAAGAGACCAGGTAATCACGATGCCGATTTTGGTCTGTGACACAGTGAAGCAATCAAGAGACAGGCAATTCAGTTGCTTGATTCGGTCTGTGAAGACATTCAGCTGAATGCAACACAAGAGAAGGTTATGGATGTGATTTGATCGTGAACACCAGCTGTAATGCAGTCAAGAGGCAGGAGGTGATAGTCTTGTGACAGTGAAAATAGACATAATCCGAGACTGTTGTGGTATTGCAACCCGATGAGAAGCAATCTAGAGACAGGAAGCAGAGCTGATTGTCGTGACAAGTTGAAATGCAATCAAGCGGACCAGGTTAATAGCAGCTGATCTGTCGTGAAGACATCGTGAATGTAATCCAAGAGACAGGTAATCAGTGCTGATCTTGCTGTGTGGACAGAACTACAGCTGAATGCAACCAAGAAGACAGGTAAACCAGTGTGTGATTTGGTCTGTGAAACGCTAGCTGAATGCAATGCAAGAGCAGGCACCGCAGCTGATTCTTGTTGATCTTGTGACCACAGCTGAATGCACAGACATTGACGAAGGAGGCGGAGACATAGGAATCAGTGATGATTTGGTCGTGAAGACACAGCTGAATGCAACCAAGCGGACAGGAATCAGTGCTGATTTGGTCAGTGACAAGGCTGAATGCAATCAAGAGGAAGGCAGTGTGATCTGATTAGGTCTGTGACAAAAGTGAACGCAATAAGGAGACCGTAATTCAGAGCTGATTAGGTTGTGACACCAGCTGAAGCAATCAAGAGACAGGTAGAGACAGGTTTAATCAGTGTGAATTCTCTCGTGACCGCAAGCTGAATGCAACCAAGAGACAGGTAATCGGTGCTGATTTGGTCAGTGACACAGCTGAATGCAATCAAGAGGCAGGCAGTACTGATTAGGTCTGTGACAAAGTTGAACACAATAAAGAGACAGGTAATCAGAGCTGATTTGGTTTGTGAAACCGCTGAATGCAATCAAGAGGCAGGCAGTGCTGATTAGGTGTGTGACAAAGTTGAACACAATCAAGAGACCAGTAATCAGAGCTGATTCGGTCTGTGACACAGCTGAATGCAATCAAGAGACAGGTAATCAGTGCTGATTCTCTCTGTGACAGACACAGCTGAATGCAACCAAGAGACAGGTAATCGGTGCTGATTTGGTTTGTGAAACGCTGTGCTGATGCCATCAAGAGAGTCAACCAGAGCTGATTCGATCTGTGACACAGTCTGATGCAATCAGATCATTAAGAAATATAGAAGAGGGGAGACAAGGAATCATGCTATATATAGAGAGAGTATACAGCAGTGTCATTGTTTATATACAAGCCCGGTAGATATATTGATATAAGAGAGATATACACAGTGTCATGTTTTATATACGAGCCCAGGCAGATATATTGATATAGGGAGATATACACAGTGTCATGTTTATATACAAGCACAGGTAGATATATGATATAGAGAGATATACACTGTGTATTTTAATACAAGCCCAGGTAGATATATTGATATAGAGAGATATACACAGTGTCATGTTTATATACAAGCCCAGGTAGATATATTGATATAGAGAGATATACACAGTGTCATGTTTATATACAAGCCCAGGCAGATATATTGATATATATCCCATCTTCTTATTTTCCCTATGACAGATATAGCCTCCTCCCAGAAAACCACTGTGGATAAAGCATGGATTGGGGCCCCACCATAGTTTTGCTGGGGGCCCAGTAATTCCTAGTTACGCCACTGGAAGTTACTAATCTAGTCTCTACACAATGATGCTGTATTTAAACTCTCTAAAATAATCTAATTTGTACCTGGTACCTGGTCAGCTACAGAGCCGTATATTATAACCCCAACATTCGAGGGTTACCGAAATACACCGCAACATTTGAGGTTATGAATGTTACTTTCGAGGGTTATAGAACAATACATTCGAAGGTTATGGAAATTGACCACTACATTAGAGGGTTACCGAATGATACATTTGAAGGTTACCGAAAACAACCGCTACATTCGAGTGTTACTGAAATCGACCGCTACATTTGAGGGTTAATGAACGATACATTCGAGGGTTACTGAAACCGACCACTACATACGAGGGTTACCGAACGATACATTCTAGGGTTACCAAAATCGAAGGATACATTCAAGGGTTTTCAATAATTATCGAAAAATAAGTTAGAAAACCCGAACTAGCTCGAATAGAGTTCGGATTGTTCAAATTCGTCCAAACTAATTAAGTTTAGCCCAAACTCAGGTTCGGGTCCATCACTAATTAGAACCTGGGAAAGATTCAGACACCTACATGTGCCAGACTTATGGTTGAGTAGAGTGGAGACAGTGCAGTTCCCTTATAGTGATAGTTAGGGGTAATAATTCTCTATGAGGTAACAACTGGTCTCATTTCTACATTTTAATCTCAATGTGTCTCACCTTGAAACAGAAACCAAACGACACAAACTCTTGCAATTAAATATAAAGAGAAAGAGATAAGTTAAGATTTAATTAGATTCGGCTTCAATTCTGTCCATTACGCTCTCAGTGAGGGAACAGGTCACTAACAATTAAACAACATTTTATGGATGTTACTTCTTAAGACATCTCTGTACATTAGAAAATGTGTTACCAGACAATTATCTTGATTGGTTCCAATGATAACGAAGTAATTTAAATAATTTAATTAAAAGCATTGAAACACTCCGAGTGTGTGTGGCCAGAGGATGGGCCCTGCTCTGGCTGATTACCAGGATTATTTCTTTAATTCCTTCATTAATCAACTGTTACATTGTAACTAAATCACAGATTCGGAGAATTTCTGAAAATGGAATCCTGGGAGCCAATCAGAATTGCTCCTGATCTTAAGGGAACAATTAGCGGCATTTCCATTCAAAATTCTTAAATGTCAACTTATGATTTTTATGTTCTAACCGTGACATTTTACATAAATAAACACATGACTCATAGACTTCCCGGGCACGGTCGGCACAATTGGAAATAAACAGCAGATCTGGGTGTTTTATTTCCTTATTATTTAATGAGACCACTTTTACTACCATGGCTGATAGATCCAGGGGGGATGTTGGTGACCATGGTTAGAAATCTACCACTACATAAAGCAGACTATCACTGCCAAAAACATGACTGTGCCCTTTACTGGGTATGGGGTATAGGTATATGTGAGAATAACACACATAATGTGCATTGGACATGGATTGGGTATTAATTGGATATGATTGGGTATGTACTAGGTGTTTAGTGGATATGTATTGAAATTAATTGGGTTTAAATTAAATATTTTGGGGTATGCACTGTGTATAAAGTAGAAGTATATGTATTGGAATGAATTGGGGTTGAATTGGGTATGATTGGGTATGTACCGGGTATAGAGTGGATATGTATTGAAAAATATTGGGTTTGAATTGGGTATGTACTGGGTATGCATTGTATAAACTGGGTTTGTATTGGTTATAAGGTGGGTATGTATTGGGTATATATATAAGGTATTCATTATGTATTGGGCATGTACTGGGTATATAGCAGATATGTATTGAAAGAAATGGGGTATATATTGGGTATGTGTTGGGTATATATTGGGTATATACTGGTATATTTTGGGCAAGAGTTGGGTATATATTGGGTATACATTTGATATGCCATATGATGCCTATGATTAAGGGCTGAAATTAGCCCGAAACGCGTCAGGCGGTCAGGTTTTAAATATAACGAACATTACTTCCAATATACATTGAATAAAGAAGTTTTTATGTAAACGATCCGGTTCATTTGTGAAGGAGTAGTAGCAGCAGAGTGCGGAGTGGACACACCTGGGCCACCCACGAGCAGTTGTAAGTAATGATATACGATTTGTGATCTAGTTTAATACAGCCTGTGGATAGCTGGGTGATACAGCAGCGGAGGGTCCAGGGTTAGTATAAACCTGGGCCAAAGTAATTATTAAGTAAGCATATTTTAACGTTAATGCCTTAACTATTGTTATATATGGTATATATTGTGAATGAGTTTGGTATATTTTGGGTATGAGTTGGGTACATATTGGGTATGAGTTGGGCATGAGTGGGGTATATATAGGGTATGAGTGGGGTATATAATGGGTATGAGTTGGGTACATATTGGGTATGAGTTGGGTATGAGTGGGGTATATAATGGGTATGAGTTGGGTACATATTGGGTATGAGTGGGGTATATAATGGGTATGAGTGGGTATGAGTGGGGTATATAATGGGTATGAGTGGGGTATATTTTGGGTGTGAGTTGGGTACATATTGGGTATGAGTTGGGTATAAATTGGGTAGGAGTTGGGTATGAATTGGGGGAGCTGTCTGGTTGTCCGGGAATGATGGGTACAGAGGGATAATCTACTGTAAACGGATCAGGATTAACTGGTGCATGAACTGATTTACTGCTAAACAGGAGTTGACTCCGAGCAATAACCATTTGCCAATTGCAGCTCAACCATAACCCTGACAATTGCCGTTCCATCTGCCATAGTAAAAAAACAGACACATGTAGGATTCCCGTAGGATGGAGACCCCTGATGGTGAGTTGAAACAAATCCCCTAAAGAGGAACAAAATAAACAGCATAAACAGAACAAACTAAATAGGCTCATAGGCATAAAAATCGCCTCCTGCTGGTCATATTGAGGTGGGACATTACCTGTCAGATGTGAAAAGCGCTAGGAAGATTTAAATGGGGGTTGACAGACTGTTTGTAAGGTTCTAATATTAGAATGAGGAATGTTGAGAGGGGGGGGTGCAGGAGATTCTGTCTATGTCAGAAGAAGCCTTCACGTTGATTACCTTGTAGAGGGGGGGTTCAAATACTATTAAAATCACCTCAATGCTGTAAGCATTAAACAGATGTAATGCGTGTCATGGAGTGAGGGGGGGTCCAAAAAAGTAAAGAAAGCCCCGAAAAGCTACTTGTGGCAAATGATACCTGCAGTGGGTCAATGGTCTCAACATCCCACCTGTTCAAACTAAGATCAAGCACATTAGGTTTGTCTGTAAAAAAAAAAAATAGATTCATTATCCATCTCCCAGCCCAACTGTCCTAATCTATTGGCAGCTTTCAGCAAAATAAAAAGGTACTGTATTAATGTTCCTGAACCTTAACTTGCCCTTCATCAGGCTGGAAAAGTTTCCCTTTAACTTGGATTAAAAATATCAACATAATGGGGGTTGAGACTTGACCTTCAAGCTAAAAGGGTTGAGATAAATGAAACAGAACAGGATACCTAGGGATTGGTAGACATGATTGTGTTGGGGGAACAGGGAGGATGGGAGTTAAAGTGACGATATTATAGAGAGGGAACAATGGAGACTAAAGTCACAAATTGTGGCCCTAACTTGTCTCTCAACTAATAACATTTTATCGGCTAGTGGGTTGGGAAGGGGGATACAATGACACAAGGGATCATTCCAAATAAATGATTATTCTAGACAATTGGTCACAAACATCCCAACATCACTGATTAAACCAGATCCACCAATGGCACAGGTGTAATGTCTTAGCCAATCAAAGGAGAGGACGCCAGTCTAGCCCCCACGGAAAATGCACGGAAGTCAAGCAGAAGGCGTCGGGGGAACAAAGGCTGGTAAGTAGATTTGGAGGCATCTTTGGACGCTGTAAACTCGCAATGTCGAGTTTTACAGCATTTTCCGAGCTAAAACGAAAAAATCCTTTAGGGGGTGGACATACCCTTTAAGCTGCTAATGCAGATGTCTGTAAGTGAGGCCACATGTTTACACAATCCAATGTTTTCAGCAGCCTCATCCCCATGAGACCTGAAAGGCTCAGCTGACCACAACAGCCAATAACAAGAAGGGGAACTATTTCTTCGTCCTGTTTTTGGAACTTCCTGTGTGACGTACTTTCAGTTTTTCACAACTTTCTCAGATCCAATTTCTGCCCAACAACCATTTAACAAACAAATAATGCTTTTCCCAAGGCAAACTCTTTGTAGGCAACATTCAAACATTGACTTATACAAGAATAGAAGTTCTCCTTTAAAGGACGTGTCCACCCTTAAAACAAAAAACTGATGATTTGTCAGTTATCTGCCTGCAATCCCAATGGCTGTATTTACCAGTTTATTACATGTCTTTGTAACCAGATATGAATTGATAAAGTTCTATTCCTTTCTTGCAACGGTTTTCGCCTCTTCCCTCTGCTCCAAGAGCTTTTTATATGATGGAGCATGTGCAGTGGAGGCAGCCGGGGAAACAGCAGTCAATCGCTGGCTGTAATGTGAGTTGTCACTGCTTTGATTGACTGCATTGGCGAAGGATCCAGCTTACTCTGCCAGAATGGAGGCAATAATTATATTTACACATCTGGTTAAAACATCTACCAGTAATAATGAGCTGAATTTATTAGTTCGGGTTGGGGGCAGGAAACTCATGTGATCAGTTTTTTTTTTTAAGTGTGGACATGACCTTTAAAATTAATTTTGCCTTATGTCTTTCTATAAACATATACAGGGAGGTTCAATAAAAGTTCTTATTGTTAAAAATGGTGCTAATTTTGCCCCAACCAATCAGATCTTATTTAACATTTGAAAGCTAACATCTGATTGGTTGGGGCAAAATTAGCACCATTTTTAACAATAAGTACTTTTATTGAATAACCCTGATTGTATATATAGATAACATTGAGTGGGAACTCAATACCATACTGATTCTCTTTTGGCATTTTTCCATATAATGTAACTCATTTTTTATGATTAATTGAATGTGGTGAACATAATCTGCCCCATTTACCACCGAGCGCCGTGGTAAAATGAGGGGTTAAACTGCTATTGAGTAGGTTACCGCGAGTTTAACCCCTTACTTGCATTGACTCCTTGGGTAATACAAGAGACCCACCTGCTGCCGTATTCAATCCGAGTTTTTCGTTAGGTATAATGTGAGTATTTAACAATAGATAATTATAGTCACGCTGGGATTTACCCCATGGTGAAAATCCGGTATTGAATACTGGTACGAGCTATTACGGTGTTTTCCTATTCCGGATAAATAAGCTACTGATTCCACGGGAATTCACTTTGGCGGTGACCTTACAAATACATGGTCTTGTTAGAGATCAACAGGAATTCTCTGGATCCTTCATCAGGTCCCCCGAGGTTGGGAACATTCATTCCGGCAGTAAGTCAATCTCCCCTCCCCTGGTGGAGAAACCCACAGTAGGTGGGTTCACACATTCTATCATGCCGTACAATAACTTATAGAAGTACATAGAGTTATGTTCCTCCTCCAGTGAAGGAATTGGCCCAGGAACTGCCCAAGGATTAACCCAAGGGTCCTCTACCTGCTTCCAACTACAAAATTCTTAGAGGAGAGAATTGCCCGGTGGCATTTTTCAGGGCTGAGCAATGAACAAACATAATCCAGGATTATCTGCCGCAGTCACATCAATCACAGGGTAGTGTTCCCCTTGGAACATTGCCTGGTATCCGATTGCATAATTATTAACTACAGTCTCATTGTGTTAATATATAATGACCGACTCCCCAGGTGCAGACTGACTGCAAAACATCCGGGACCTCATTAAAACCCTCTGGGGGAAAAAAGGGGAACTAAACTATCAGAATGTTAAGTTAGACAGAAGATAAGGATCCAGCTTAATACTTTCAGTAAAAGATAAGGAATGTGTAGCCCTTTAAGAGCTCTCACTTATGGCTAAAGGCTTTAAGCAGGGATGTTCAACCTGCAGAGGTTTGAAAACTACAATTCCCAACATTCCCTGAAATCAATAAAACCTCCGACCAGAACAGACATGCTCAGTGTGAGGAGATTTTGTTTCTCCCTCAGTTAAGGGGAGGAGTTAAAGTGAGATGTTCTATAAAAATGTCCTTACTTTCCTCAGTATCTTTATACATATCTTTGGTTAGGAATAATATAGAATGTCAAGTGATACATAGTTTAAATATGCAGTTTCTGGGCTACAAGTCGGGGGTGTGTGTGTTTCAGACCATACTTCTCCTTTAAGGAATATTTTACATTTCTCCTGACATGATGTTAAATTCACAGTGTGTTTATTATTCTTCTTTTAATATCAGGCGCTTTGTTTTTAGTAGAATTCTATGGAGAGAAAAGACTTGAATAGAACCAGTTTAACAATCTATAAAGTGACGCTGTGCTTGTTGCCCCCCGCTGTTAATGACTTTCCCCTGTACATTGGAATATTCTGCTTCCTTGTAATACTGCTGAGCTGCGTCGCGTGGCTGCTTTTAAGCTACAAGAACGAACGTCTCCCAAGCCTTTCCGCTCAGCTGGGAATGTCAGCAAGGTACCATTAACTTTGTAATCCATCTGAAACGTTCTCAGGCCTGAGAGCACTGGGCTGCTCTGTGCGCTACACTTCAATGCACTGATACCTTATCATCCCCCTGCTTTCTACTGACCATGGCCCGGGGGAAAGTTTTTTTCTTATTTGCAACAGATGGGAAAATGGATTTTCTTCCCTTAGAATCGACTAGTAATAAAAACACAAACAGGACGTACAATAACAATTATTTTCAGTCTACACAAAAACACAAACATTATATTAACATCTGGAAAACCATTTGTATTAATATGTTCCGGAAAATCCTTCATTATCTACCCCCTCAATCTGTCATTGTATGGGAGGTGACAGCAAGTGTCTCCATGTTTACTGTCATTAAAGAGTTAATAGCTTTGGAAGTTTTACTGCCAGTAACTCAGTAACTCCATATTTTTCTTTGAAGTTAAGTTGGCCATACACATGGACAATTTTCAGCAAATACCATTGGGTTTTGCAAAACTTAAGGCATTTGTATGGCTATGTTACAATGCAGACAAACTACCGCCATCGGCATCATAACCTATTGGTCCTGACGGAAAATTTCCATCGGACTACCTATACTACAGCATAGAGTATGCACGCATTGGAAATCACATGTGATCAGGCACCTTAGGGCAAGCAGACTAAAACTTTGGCTACTGGTAGTAAAACTTCTAAAGCTATTAACTCTTTAAGGGATAGACCCCACTATACACAAAATGTGCGCAATTCGATTAGTTTTTCATATCGCATCCACTTTGCGCATCACATGGGCGCGCAGTAGCATGGTAATCATGCCACGCTATCTGCACTGCGCTCCGTTTTGACAATGAATGCGATGTAAATTGCGCTTCTTCCGAAAAAAATCAAATTCAATTTTTGGAGCGGTACAGCAAATGGGAGGTAAGGATACTTCTCCCAACCTCCTATACAGTTCTAGAATCACCATGGGGGGATTTATAATTGTGGGTTTTAGTTGACCATTAATTTTATGTCTTGATGAATTATGGTCCCTGTCACACATTCACAAAATACATTAAAGGGAAATTAACCTCCCTACCCCCCTCAAAAGTACTAAGTGTACATAAACTGTTTGGTCCCCACCTCTGGGTTTTACCCTGATGCCCTTTCCGGTGGCTTTAAATTTCACTTGTTCTCCCAGTCAGAATCTGCCCCAAACAGGGACCAAACATCTCAAACCACTGGCCCTTGAGGTTACAACATCCAAACATTCCAACCAGATCTCTCCCTACTCAATGCCAAGCTGAAATATTTCTTGGGTTAATATTCTGCCCACTGACACCGTATACTAAACAGCTTTTCGTGGCAAGTCTGGGGAAATCAGGTTAGCATGGCATTTAAATGAATTGTTTTTCAAATATGGGTCAGAGAGATTCCAAACTGCTCTGTGTTTGTTTATGCCTCTGGCAAAGGCTTTTTTTAAAAAGTCAAAAACGCAGAATATAAACATTAGGCCAAATCCCAAGACCTGAGCATCTTCTATGGGCAGAGAGGTTTAGAGCCTTTGTCCGTGGTCCTGAACTTGGACAGTGGACGGTGATCAACCTTTATTCTTCACAAATCACCGCAGTAGAAATTTCCTAAAATATTAATTTCTACCTTAACTGTAAAACCCCAAAAAACACATTTTCTCTGAAATATGATTCAGTTGTCCATTGTCTTCCTATGTAATGTCTAAATTAACATTATAATAAATAAACCTGTTTTGAATCCAAAGTGTTTCACTACAGAAAGCCCTTTATCTTCTATATTTACTCCTACTTCCTGGGTGAATCCCACTAGGCATGCCTGAGGTCACAGAACTAGGGGTAGGGCGGTAACTACAGAGATTATAATAATTATATCCATAATGTCAGGCTAAATGTGCTATAAAGTTAGCCATACACTTTGGCGATACCTGACAAATCTTTTCGTATGTGGGATCTTTCAAGTATCAGCAAGGTATGGGGTTGAAAACCATCGTCAGCAATTGACAGTGAGTTGATATGCTCAGTCGAGTGTGTGTATGTATGGCTGGCCATTCCCCTTACTGCATAGGGGGATCAGCCCTGTGGACTGTATGCGGTTACCACTGCATGTGCACCAATAGATTCAAAATAGGATCTGCATGTACACCTGCTATTGTAATTGCATGTGTATGGGCACTTTTATTCTTTATTAGTTGCTAAAAACTTTGTGATTGATCCTACAAAGGGAAACAGTATGGTGGACAGGAATCTATGGAATGATGATTATTAACATTAACATCCCTTTGAAGTGGTTACATATTTATCTTATGTAGAACATAAAAATGAACTAGTATATTGTTAGCCCAAATACATTCCTTAAAAACAATCTCATCATTGATGCAATTTCCCATGGTTCTCTGCAGTTGGCGATGTCAGCCAGACAGAATGTTTAACCTGCTGCAGCTTGGGAAAAAGAGGAGGAGCAACATTGAAAATTGCATTGGTTTTGAGGTGTTTTTTCAAGCTTTTTTTCCAGTTCCAAATCTATTGTTTTAGGCCCTCAGAAGATACAGATTAGTCTGACCCTAAGGTATTACTATTAATTCTCTTTTAATATTTTAAATGGAAACTATCGTGCGTATTAAGTGTTTTTAAAAACAGTTAAACTAAAAAGTACCTGAGGCAGGGAGGTAGGATTGGTGCTTTTTACCTCCCAATATGATCTCTATGAGGAGCAGCAGGGTGAAGAAAACTGCTTCTGCCAGCTTTCCTGTATGCTTCAGCACTATCTTTAATATAGAAAGGCCCAGGGCCATAACCTGGCAGATAAAAACTGTATGTGCTGTAAATCAACAAAACAATATTGGGAGGTAGGGATAATTAATCCTATCTCCTTGCCCCAGGTGCTTTTCATTTTTAAAAAGTAAATTTGTACAATATAGTTGTGCTTTAATGTTGGTAAAGATGGCACAGAAAATGAAGATGGCAAATAGCTTGTCACATTATCGTTCCCCATATCAATAAACACTGAGCAAATGAATTTCTCATATGATCCAGAACATAAATGAATGGAACAGCTCGGGCTGATGATGTCGCACGTCTTCACGTTTTTGATTATCGTCACGCCTGGATTCCTACAGGCTGCAGGGTAAACATCACACCTGGATCTCCATTCAGGTGGAACAAGATCTGCGACCCCTTCACCTGCACAGCTGCTTCCTGAGAGGCCTTTTCACATTTCACAACAAAGACCCGGTAAGAAGAAAAGATCTGGAAAGGATTAAAGTAAAATGGTGCCTGGAAAATAACAAGGCACAGGGAGCTGTCCCCAGAGCCTTTCATATTGTTGGTGGTACAATCCGTAAAAAGCGGCACTGAGCCGGTAACCAAACAGATAGATTAGAAAGATGGGTTTAATATCCTAGGGGGCCGTAGAGAAATTACCTCCAAATCGAACACCTGCTGCCAATCAGAGTCCGGTGGGGGGAGACGCTCGCGTTTTATTTATACTGAAAGTGGGGGATAGGAAATATAATACACCAATGTTCCTGATATTTATTTATTGTCTGGGATAGACCATCCTTATATAGATAGCTATAGAGATTATCTGTGTGACGAAACATGGTTCGTACACACACTGCCAGTGCTACAGACAGAAAAGACTCTTAACTTGACCAAGACCTGCAAAGAAATCCAGAAGAGATTAAAGGGCAAGTCTACAATACTTAGTTTATTGTCATCAATTTATCTGGGTTATAGAGAGAACCGTTTGCCTTATATTCCTGATATTTTTGTCCCTTATTGCAGCTGATTTGAAAGGGTGAAGGATAATTGGCGAGCAGGTTTGTAGAAATGGGAAATGATAGAGCTATTAGTTATCAGACCCCTGACATGTCCCACAATGCATCTTACTTATTATGGTCTCAGCAACTCAATGTCACCAAGCTTCCAGAACACGGCGAACGCATGTAACTCATCCGGAGCTGTGTTAAGGGTCTGGTGGTTTCTATGGGTTTGTTTTCTACATGACAGTTTTATTACTTATCACAGACAATTCTCTTAACACAGGAGAAAAAAAACCCAGATCCATTTCAACGTGTCCTTTATTTAGATTTACAATACAGAGAACCATCACGTCGCACCAAGGTAACAACCAGAGGAAATAACATAATAAATAATAACATAATAAATTACAAACTTCCCTGAAAACAGAATAAAGATTTTTTTACACTTGTACCCCATGGACTATAAAAAACACCAGATACTTATAATCGGTACTTACAGTTGGTACTTACAAACAGTACTTATAGTCGGTACATACAGACGGTACCTACAGTCAGTACTTACAGACGGTACTTAAAGTCGCTACTTACAGTTGGTACTTACAGTCGGTACTTATAGACGGTACATATATCCAGTACTTACAGACGGTAATTACAGACGGTAATTACAGATGGTAATTACAGACGGTACTTACAGACGGTACTTACGGATGGTAATTACAGATGGTACTTACAGCCGGTACTTACAGACGGTAATTACAGATGGTACTTACAGACGGTACTTACAGACGGTAATTACAGATGGTACTTACAGACGGTACTTACAGACGGTAATTACATATGGTACTTACAGCCGGTACTGACAGACGGTACTTACAGACGGTACTTACAGCCGGTAATTACAGATGATACTTACAGACGGTACTTACAGATGGTACTTACAGATGGTAATTACAGATGGTACTTACAGACGGTAATTACAGATGGTACTTGGAGCCGGTACTCACATCCGGTAATTACAGACGGTACTTACAGACGGTACTTACAGACGGTTGTTAAAATGGTACTTACAGTTGGTAATTACAGATGGTACTTACAGACGGTACTTACAGCCGGTAATTACAGATGGTACTTACAGACGCTACTTATAGATGGTTGTTAAAAATGATACTTACAGCTGGTAATTACAGATGGTACTTACAGACGGTACTTACAGTGGGTACTTACAGACGGTACTTACAGTCGGTACATACAGTTGGAACTTACAGATGGTACTTACAGTTGGTACTTACAGGCGGCACTTACAGATGGTACTTACAGTTGATACTTAATGTGGGTACTTACAGACGTTACTTACAGTGGGTACTTACAGACGGTACTTACAGGCGTTATTTACAGTGGGTACTTACAGTTAGTACTTACAGACGGTACTTACAGTAGCTACTTACAGTCAGTACATACAGTCTGTACTTACAGACGGTACTTACAGTGGGTACTTACAGACAGCACTTACAGTCGGTACTTACAGACGGTACTTACAGACGGTACTTACAGTCGACACTTACAGTTGGTACTTACAGTCGGTACACATACTCACATTGTCAGCATCACAAAACCTTTCCTAGTAAATGTAAATACAGAGACGCTCTGCATGGTTCTCTGGTTAAACCAGAATTACAATGTAAATGATGAAATGTTCCGTAGAAATATATAAATATATGGGCCCCAGGCAATATCCCTTCTATATATTACATTAAAGGACAATTATACTCACCTTTTCCCCGATCCACTGCAGCATAGTACCCAGGGTGAGGACCTAAAATCGCTAAGTCCTCACCCTTGGTTCTTTCCTCAACTCCTGCACTACTTAACCCCAAATCTGCTTCGGATCCAGACTGTTCCACCTCTCTCCTACTGTCAGTGACAGTCGCGAGGCGGCCAATTGGAAGACACGCCTCCTTGCAGAGCGTATCTTCCTTTGGCTGCCTCGCGATCTGTCATTGAAGCAGGAAGACGGAGGAACGGACGCGATCGCGAAGCAGATTTGGGTAAGTATTGCAGGAGTTAGAGAAAGAACCCAGGGTGAGGACTTAGCGATTTTAGTCCTCACCCTGGTACTATGCAGCTATGGAGGAAGAGGAGCGAGGGTGAGGTGAGTATACTTGTCCTTTAAGTGTGCAGATAAATATCCCCTTTATATATATTAAGTACGCAAATAAATATCCCCTCTATATATTATATTAAGTATGCAGATAAATATCCCTTCTATATATATTATATTAAGTGTGCAGATAAATATCCTCTCTACATATTATATGTGAAGATAAATATCCCTTCTACATATTATACTAAGTATGCAGATAAATACCCCTTCTATATATATTATATTAAGTGTTCAGATAAATATCCTCTCTACATATTATATTAAGTATGCAGATAAATATCCCTTCTATATATATTATATTAAGTGTGCAGATAAATATCCTCTCTACATATTATATGTGAAGATAAATATCCCTTCTACATATTATACTAAGTATGCAGATAATATCCCTTCTATATATATTATATTAAGTGTGCAGATAAATATCCCTTCTACATATTATATTAAGTATGCAGATAAATATCCCTGCGCAGATAAATATCCTCTCTACATATTATATGTGAAGATAATAATCCCTTCTACATATTATACTAAGTATGCAGATAATATCCCTTCTATATATTATATTAAGTGTTCAGATAAATATCCTCTCTACATATTATATGTGAGATAATATCCCTTCTACATATTATACTAAGTATGCAGATAAATATCCCTTCTTATATATTATATTAAGTGTGCAGATAAATATCCCTTCTACATTTATTAAGTATGCAGATAAATACCCTTCTATATATATTATTTATGTTCAGATAAATATCCTCTCTACATATTATATGGAAGATAAATCTCCCTTCTACATATTATACTAAGTATGCAGATAAATATCCCTTATATATATTATATTAAGTGTGCAGATAAATATCCCTTCTACATATTATATTAAGTATGCAATAATATCCCTGCGCAGATAATATCCTCTCTACATATTATATGTGAGATAATATCCCTTCTACATATTATACTAAGTATGCAGATAAATATCCCTTCTATATATATTATATTAAGTGTTCAGATAAATATCCTCTCTACATATTATATGTGAAGATAAATATCCCTATAGATGGTTGTTAAAAATGATACTTACAGCTGGTAATTACAGATGGTACTTACAGACGGTACTTACATGGGTACTTACAGACGGTACTTACAGTCGTACATACAGTTGGAACTTACAGATGGTACTTCCAGTTGTGTACTTACAGGCGTCGGGCACTTACAGATGGTACTTACAGTTATACTTAATGTGGGTACTTACAGACGTTACTTACAGTGGGTACTTACGACGGTACTTACAGCGTTATTTACAGTGGGTACTTACATTTAGTACTTACAGACGGTACTTACAGTAGCTACTTACAGTCAGTACATACAGTCTGTACTTACAGACGGTAACTACAACAGTGGGTACTTACAGACAGCACTTACAGTCGGTACTTACAGACGGTACTTACAGTCGACACTTACAGTTGGTACTTACAGTCGTGGTACTGACAGTCGGTACACATACTCACATTGTCAGCATCACAAAACCTTTCCTAGTAAATGTAAATACAGAGACGCTCTGCATGTTCTCTGTAACCAAATACAATGTAAATGATGAAATGTTCCGTAGAAATATATAATATATGGGCCCCAGGCAATATCCCTTCTATATATTACATAAAGGACAATATACTCACCTTTTCCCCATCCACTGCAGCATAGTACCCAGGGTGAGACCTAAAATCGCTAAGAGTCCTCACCCTGGGTTCTTTCTCTAACTCCTGCACTATAACTTACCCCAATCTGCTTCGGCGATCCAGACTTTCCACCTCTCTCTCCTGTCAGTGACAGTCGCGAGGCAGCCAATTGAAGACACGCCTCCTTGCAGAGCGTATCTTCCTATTGGCTGCCTCGCGATCTGTCATTGAAGCAGGAAGAGCGGAGGAACGGAGCGATCGGCGAAGCAGATTTGGGGTAATTAGTGCAGGAGTAGAGAAAGAACCCAGGTGAGGACTTGCATTTTAGGTCCTCACCCTGGGTACTATGCAGCTATGGAGAGAGGAGCGAGGGTGAGGTGATTATACTTGTCCTTTAGTGTGCAGATAATATCCCCTTTATCTTTATATATATTAAGTACGCAAATAAATATCCCCTCTATATATTATATTAAGTATGCAGATAAATATCCTTCTATATATATTTATTAAGTGTGCAGATAAATATCCTCTCTACATATTATATGTGAAGATAAATATCCCTTCTACATATTATACTAATTGCAGATAAATACCCCTTCTATATATATTATATTAGTGTTCAGATAAATATCCTCTCTACATTAATATTAAGTATGCAGATAATATCCCTTCTTATATATTATATTAAGTGTGCAGATAAATCCTCTCTACATATTATATGTAAGATAATATCCCTTCTACATATTATACTAAGTATGCAGATAAATATCCCTTCTATAATATTATATTAAGTGTGCAGATAAATATCCCTTCTACATATTATATTAAGTATGCAGATAAATATCCCTGCGCAGATAATATCCTCTCTACATATGATATGTGAAGATAAATATCCCTTCTACATATTATATTAAGTATGCAGATAAATATCCCTTCTATATATATTATATTAAGTGTTCAGATAAATATCCTCTCTACATATTATATGTGAAGATAAATATCCCTTCTACATATTATACTAAGTATGCAGATAAATATCCCTTCTATATATATTATATTAAGTGTGCAGATAAATATCCCTTCTACATATTATATTAAGTATGCAGATAAATATCCCTTCTATATATATTATATTAAGTGTTCAGATAAATATCCTCTCTACTATTATATGTAAGATAAATATCCCTTCTACATATTATACTAGTATGCAGATAAATATCCCTCTATATATATTATATTAAGTATGCAGATAAATATCCCTTCTATATATATTTATTAAGTGGCAGATAATATCCCTTCTACATATTATATTAAGTATGCAGATAAAATATCCCTTCTATATATATTATATAAGTGTTCAGATAAATATCCTCTCTACATATTATATGTGAAGATAATATCCCTTCTACATATTATACTAAGTATGCAGATAAATATCCCTTCTATATATATTATATTAATGTGCAGATAAATATCCCTTCTACATATTATATTAAGTATGCAGATAAATATCCCTTCTATATATATTATATTAAGTGTTCAGATAAATATCCTCTCTACATATTATACTAAGTATGCAGATAAATATCCCTTCTATATATATTTTATTAGGTGCGCAGATAAATATCCCCTCTACATATTATATTAAGTATGCAGTAAATATCCCTTCTTTTATATATATTAAGTGTGCAGATAAATATCCTCTCTACAATTATATGGAAATAAATATCCCCTCTACAATTATATTAAGTTGCAGATAAATATCCCTTCTATATATATTATATTAAGTGCCAGATAAATATCCTCTCTACATATTATATTAAGTATGCAGATAAATACCCCCCTTCTATATATATTATATTAAGTGCGCAGATAAATATCCCTCTACATAAATATCCCTTCTATTATATTATATTAAGTGTGGCAGATAAATATCCCCCTCTACATATTATATGTGAAGATAAATATCTCCTCTACTTATTATATTAAGTATGCAGATAAATACCCCTCTTCTATATATATTAATTAAGTGTGCAGATAAATATCCCCTCTACATATTATATGTGAAGATAAATATCTCCTCACTTATTATATTAAGTATGCAGATTACATACCCCTTCTATATATATTATATTAAGTGTGCAGATAAATATCCCCTCTATAGAATATATAGAAGGGGTATTTATCTGGCATACTTTAATATATAAGTAGAGGAGATATTTATCTTCACATATAATATGTAGAGGGGGATATTTATCTGCACACTTAATATAATATATATAGAAGGGGTATTTATCTGCATACTTAATATAATAAGTAGAGGAGATATTTATCTTCACATATAATGTAGAGGGTATTTATCTGCCACACTTAAATAATATATATGAAGGGATATTTATGTAGAGGGATATTTATCTGCCGCACTTAATATAATATATATAGAAGGGGTATTTATCTGCATACTTAATATAATATGTAGAGAGGATATTTATCGCGCACTTAAATAAATATATAGAAGGGATATTTATCTGCATACTTAATATAATATGTAGAGGGGATATTTATCTTCACATATAATATGTAGAGAGGATATTTATCTGCACACTTAATATAATATATAAAGAAGGGATATTTATCTGCATACTTAATATAATATGTAGAGGGGATATTTATCTGCGCACCTAATAAAATATATATAGAAGGGATATTTATCTGCATACTTAGTATAATATGTAGAGAGGAATTTATCTGAACACTTAATTATAATATATAGAAGGGATATTTATCTGCATACTTAATATAATATGTAGAAGGGATATTATCTGCACATTAATATAATATATATAGAAGGGATATTTTATCTGCATACTTAGATAATATGTAGAAGGGATATTATCTTCACAATATAATATGTAGAGAGGATATTATCTGAAATATATAATATATATAGAAGGGATATTTTCTGCATACTTAATATAATATGTAGAAGGGATATTATCTGCCACTTACTATAATATATATAGAAGGGATATTTATCTGCATACTAATTAATATATATAGAAGGGATATTTATCTGCATACTAGTATAATATGTAGAAGGGATATTTATTCACATATAATAGTAAGAGGGATATTTATCGAACACTTAATATAATATATATAGAAGGGATATTTATGCATACTTAATATAATATGTAGAAGGGATATTTATCTGCCACACTTAATATAATATATATAGAAGGGATATTTATCTGGCATACTTAGTATTAATATGTAGAAGGATATTTATCTTCACATATAATATGTAGAGAGGATATTTATCTGAACACTAATATAATATATATAGAAGGGTATATCTGCAACTTAGTATAATAGTAGAAGGGATATTTATCTCACATATCATATGTAGAGAGGATATTTATCTGCGCAGGGATATTTATCTGCATACTTAATATAATATGTAGAAGGGATATTTATCTGCACACTTAATATAATATATAGAGGGATATTTATCTGCATACTTAGTATATATGTAGAAGGGATATTTATCTTACATTAATATAGAGTAGAGAGGATATTTATCTGCACACTTAATATAATATATATAGAAGGGATGGGATATTATCTGCATACTTAATATTATATGTAGAGAGGATATTTATCTGAACACTTAATATAATATATATAGAAGGGGTGGTATTATCTGCACTTAGTAGTATAATATGTAGAAGGGATATTTATCTTCACATATAATATGTAGAGAGGATATTTATCTGCACACTTAATATAATATATATAGAAGGGATATTTATCTGCATACTTAATATAATATATAGAGGGGATATTTATTTGCGTACTTAATATATATAAAGGGGATATTTATCTGCACACTTAAAGGACAAGTATACTCACCTCACCCTCGCTCCTCTTCCTCCATAGCTGCATAGTACCCAGGGTGAGGACCTAAAAATGCTAAGTCCTCACCCTGGGTTCTTCTCTAACTCCTGCACTACATTACCCCAAATCTGCTTCGCCGATCGCTCCGTTCCTCGCTCTTCCTGCTTCAATGACAGATCGCAAGGCAGCCAATAGGAAGATACGCTCTGCAAGGAGGCGTGTCTTCCAATTGGCTGCCTCGCGACTGTCACTGACAGTAGAGAGAGAGGTGGAACAGTCTGGATCGCCGAAGCAGATTGGGGGTAAGTAGTGCAGGAGTTAGAGAAAGAACCCAGGGTGAGGACTTTAGCGATTTTAGGTCCTCACCCTGGGTACTATGCTGCAGTGGATCGGGAAAAGGTGAGTATAATTGTCCTTTAATGTAATATATAGAAGGGATATTGCCTGGGCCCATATATTTATATATTTCTACGGAACATTTCATCATTTACATTGTAATTCGGTTTAACCAGAGAAACTAGCAGAGCGTCTCTGTATTACATTTACTAGGAAAGGTTTTGTGATGCTGACAATGTGAGTATGTGTACCGACTGTCAGTACCGACTGTAAGTACCAACTGTAAGTGTCGACTGTAAGTACCGTCTGTAAGTACCGACTGTAAGTGCTGTCTGTAAGTACCCACTGTAAGTACCGTCTGTAAGTACAGACTGTATGTACTGACTGTAAGTAGTACTGTAGTACCGTCTGTAAGTACTAACTGTAAGTACCACTGTAAATAACGCCTGTAAGTACCGTCTGTAAGTACCCACTGATGTAAGTAACGTCTGTAAGTACCCACATTAAGTATCAACTGTAAGTACCATCTGTAAGTGCCGCCTGTAAGTACCAACTGTAAGTACCATCTGTAAGTTCCAACTGTATGTACCGACTTATAGTACCGTCTGTAAGTACCCACTGTAAGTACCGTCTGTAAGTACCATCTGTAATTACCAGCTGTAAGTATCATTTTTAACAACCATCTATAGGGATATTTATCTTCACATATAATATGTAGAGAGGATATTTATCTGAACACTTAATATAATATATATAGAAGGGATATTTATCTGATACATTAGTATAATATGTAGAAGGGATATTTATCTTCACATATAATATGTAAGAGGATATTTATCTGCGCAGGGATATTTATCTGCATACTTAATATAATATGTAGAAGGGATATTTATCTGCACACTTATATAATAATATAGAAGGGATATTTATCTGCATATTAGTATAATATGTAGAAGGGATATTATCTTACATAAATATGTAGAGAGGATATTTATCTGAACACTTAATAATATATTAGAAGGGATATTTATCTGCATACTTAATATAATATGTAGAAGGGATATTTATCTGCACACTTATATAATATATAAGAAGGGATTTTATCTGCATACTTAGTATAATAGTAGAAGGGATATTTATCTCACATATAATATGTAGAGAGGATATTTATCTGAACACTTAATATAATAATAGAAGGGATTTATCTGCATACTTAGTATAATATGTAGAAGGGATATTTATCTTCACATATAATATGTAGAGAGGATATTTATCTGCGCAGGGATATTTATCTGCATACTTAATATAATATGTAGAAGGGATATTTATCTGCACACTTAATATAATATATATAGAAGGGATATTTATCTGCATACTTAGTATAATATGTAGAAGGGATATTTATCTTCACATATAATATGTAGAGAGGATATTTATCTGCACACTAATATAATATATAGAAGGGATATTTATCTGCATACTTAATTAATATGTAGAGAGGATATTTATCTGAACACTTATATAATATATATGAAGGGGTATTTATCTGCATACTTAGTATAATATGTAGAAGGGATATTTATCTTCACATATAATATGTAGAGGGATATTTATCTGCACACTTAATATAATATATATGAAGGGATATTTATCTGCATACTTAATATATATATAGAGGGGATATTTATTTTGCGTACTTAATATATATAAGGGGATATTTATCTGCACACTTAAAGGACAAGTATACTCACACTCACCCTCGCTCCTCTTCCTCCATAGCTGCATAGTACCCAGGGTGAGGACTAAAATCGCTAAGTCCTCACCCTGGGTTCTTTCTCTAACTCCTGACTACTTACCCCAAATCTGCTTCGCGATCGCCCGTTCCTCCGCTCTTCCTGTTCAATGACAGATCGCGAGGCAGCCAATAGGAAGATACGCTCTGCAAGGAGGCGTGTCTTCCAATTGGCTGCCTCGCGACTGTCACTGACAGTAGGGAGAGGTGGAACAGTCTGGATGCCGAAGCAGATTTGGGGTAAGTAGTGCAGGAGTTAGGAAAGAACCCAGGGTGAGGACTTAGCGATTTAGGTCCTCACCCTGGGTACTATGCTGCAGTGGATCGGGGAAAAGGTGAGTATAATTGTCCTTAATGTAATATATGAAGGGATATTGCCTGGGGCCCATAATTTATAATTTCTACGGAACATTTCATCATTTACATTGTAATTCTGGTTTACCAGAGAACATGCAGAGCGTCTCTGGATTTACATTACTAGGCAAGGTTTGTGATGCTGACAATGTGAGTATGTGTACGACTGTTCAGTACCGTGTAAGTACAACTGTAAGTGTCGACTGTAAGTACCGTCTTGTAAGTGACCGACTGTAAGTGTATGCTGTCTGTAAGTCCCACTAAGTACCGTCTGTAAGTACAGACTGTATGTACTGACTGTAGTAGCTACTAGTAAGTCTGTAGTACTAACGTAAGTCACGTCCCACTGTAATAACGCCTGTAAGTACCGTCGTAAGTACCCACTGTAAGTAACGTCTGTAAGTACCCACATAAGTATCAAATGTAAGTACCATCTGTAAGTGCCGCTGTAAGTACCAACTGTAAGTACCCTGTAAGTTCCAACTGTATGTACCGACTGTTGTAAGTACCGTCTGTAAGTACCACTGTAAGTACCGTCTGTAAGTACCATCTGTAATTCCAGCTGTAAGTATCATTTTAACAACCATCTATAAGTAGCGTCTGTAAGTACATCTGTAATTACGGCTGTAAGTACCGTCTGTAAGTACCATCTGTAATTACCAACTGTAAGTACCATTTTAACAACCGTCTGTAAGTACCGTCTGTAAGTACCGTCTGTAATTACCGGTGTGAGTAGTACCGGCTCCAAGTACCATCTGTAATTACCGTGTAGTACCATCTGTAATTACCATCTGTAAGTACCATCTGTAAGTACCGTCTGTAAGTATCATCTGTAATTACGGCTTGTAAGAGTACGCTCTGTAAGTACCGTCTGTCAGTACCGGCTGTAGTACCATATGTAAGTTACCATCTGTAAGTACCCAGTACATCTGTAAGTACCGTCTGTAAGTACCATCTGTAATTACAGTCTGTAAGTACCGTCTGTAAGTACCATCTGTAATTACCGTCTGTAAGTAACGGCTGTAAGTACCATCTGTATTACCATCCGTAAGTACCGTCTGTAAGTACCGTCTGTAATTACCATCTGTAAATCTGTAATTACGTCTGTAAGTACTGGATATATGTACCGTCCTATAAGTACCGACTGTAAGTACCAACTGTAAGTAGCGATTTAAGTACCGTCTGTAAGTACTGACTGTAGGCACCGTCTGTATGTACCGACTAAAGTACTGTTCTGTAAGTACCAACTGTAAGTACCGATTATAAGTATCTGGTGTTTTTTATAGTCCATGGGGGTACAAGTGTAAAAAAAAATTTATTCTGTTTTCAGGGAAGTTTGTAATTATTATGTATTATTTATTATGTTATTTCCTGGTTGTTACTTGGTGTGACGTGATGGTCTCTGTATTGTTAAATCTAAAAAGGACACGTTGAAAGGATCTGGGGGTTTTTTCTCTGTGTTAAGAGAATTGTCTGTGATAAGTAATAAAACTGTCATGTAGAAAACAAACCCATAGAAAACACAGACCCTTAACACAGTCTGGATGAGTTACATGCGTTCGCCGTGTGTTCGGAAGCTTGGTGACATTGAGGTGCTGAGGACCATAATAAGTAAGATGCATTGTGGGACAGTCAGGGGTCTGAAACTAATAGCTCTATCATTTCCCATTTCTACAAACTGCTCGCCAATTATCCTTCACCCTTCAAATCAGCTGCAATAAGGGACAAAATATCAGGAATATAAGGCAAACGGTTCTCTCTATACACCAGATAAATTGATGACAAAAACTAAGTATGTAGACTTGCCCTTTAATCTCTTCTGGATTTCTTGCAGGTCTTGGTCAAGTTAAGAGTCTTTTCTGTCTGTAGCACTGGCAGTGTGGTGTACGAACCATGTTTCGTCACACAGATAATCTCTATAGCATCTATATAGGATGGTCTATCCAGACAATAAATAAATATCAGGAACATTGGTGTATATTATTTCCTATCCCCACTTTAGTATAATAAAAACGCGAGCGTCCCCACCGGACATCTGATTGGCAGCAGGTGTCGATTTGGAGTGGTAATTCTCTATCCGGCCCCCTAGGATATTAAACCCATCTTTCTAATCTATTGTTTGGTACCGGCTCAGTGCCGCTTTTACGGATGTACCACACAATATGAAGAGCGTCTTGGGGACAGCTCCCTGTGGCTTGTTATTTTCCAGGCACCATTTACTTAACTTTCCCAGATTTTCTTCCTACCGGGCTTTGTTGTGAAATGTGAAAAGGCCTCAGGAAGCAGCTGTGCAGGTGAAGAGGGTCGAGATCTTGTTCCACCTGAATGGAGTCCAGGTGTGATGTTTACCCTGCAGCCTGTAGGAATCCAGGCGTGACGAATAATCAAAAACGTGAAGACGTGCGACATCATCAGCCCGAGTGTTCCATCATTTATGTTCTGGATCATATGATCTGATATTGAGAAATTCATTTGCTCAGTGTTTATTGATAAGGGGAAACGATAATGTGACAAGCTATTTGCCATCTTCATTTCTGTGCCATCTTTACCAACATTAAAAGCACAACTATATTGTACAAATTTACTTTTTAAAAATGAAAGCACCTGGGCAAGGAGATAGGATTAATTATCCCTACCTCCCAATTTGTTTTGTTGAGTTACAGCACATACAGTTTTTAATATCTGCAGGGTTTTGGCCCTGGGCCTCTTCTATAGCACGATACGTGCTGAAGCTTACAGGAAGACTGGCAGAAGCGTTTTCCTTCACCCTGCTGCTCCTCATAGAGATCATATTTTGAGGTAAAAAGCACCAATCCTACTCCCTGCCTCAGGTACTTTTTAGTTTAACTGTTTTAAAAACCCTTAATACGCACGATAGTTTCCATTTAAATATTAAAAGAGAATTAATAGTAATACCTTAGGGTCAGACTAATCTGTATCTTCTAGGGCCTAAAACAATAGATTTGGAACTGAAAAAAGCTTGAAAAAACACCTCAAAACCAATGCAATTTTCAATGTTGCTCCTCCTCTTTTTCCCAAGCTGCGGCAGGTTAACATTCTGTCTGGCTGACATCGCCAACTGCAGAGAACCATGGGAAATTGCATCAATTATGAGATTGTTTTTAAGGAATGTATTTGGGCTAAACAATATACTAGTTCATTTTAATGTTCTACTACATATATAAATATGTAACCACTTTCAAAGGGATGTTAATGTTAATAATCATCATTCCATAGATTCCTGTCCACCATACTGTTTTCCCTTTGTAGGATCAATCACAAAGTTTTAAGCAACTAATAAGAATAAAGTGCCCATACACATGCAATTACAATAGCAGGTGTACATGCAGATCTATTTTGAATCTTTGGTGCACATGCAGTGGTAACCGCATACAGGCCACAGGGCTGACCCCCTATGCAGTAAGGGGATGGCCAGCCATACATACCACACTCACTGAGCGATATCACACTCACTGTCAATTCTGACGAGGGTTTTCACCCCATACCTTGCTGATACTTGAAAGATCCCACAAACGAAAATTTGTCAGTATCGCCAATGTGTATGGCTAACTTTATGCACATTTAGCCTGACATTATGGATATAATTATTAAATCTCTGTAGTTACCGCCCTACCCCCTAGTTCTGTGACCTCAGGCATGCCTGTGTGATTCACCCAGAAGTAGGAGTAAATATAGAAGATAAGGGCTTTTCTGTAGTGAAACACTTTGGATTCAAAACAGTTTATTTATTATAAGGTTAATTTAGACATTACATAGGAAGACAATGGACAACTGAATCATATTTCAAGAAAATGTTTCTTTTGGGGGTTTTCACAGTTAAGTAGAAATTAATTATTTTAGGAAATTTTCTCTGCGGTGGATTTGTGAAGATAATAGGTGATCACCGTGCCACTTCCAGTTCAGGACCCGGACACCCTTCTATATATATTATATTAAGTGTGCAGATAAATATCCCCTCTACATATTATATTAAGTATGCAGATAAATATCCCTTCTATATATATTATATTAAGTGTGCAGATAAATATCCCCTCTACATATTATATTAAGTATGCAGATAAATACCCCTTCTATATATATTATATTAAGTGCGCAGATAAATATCCCCTCTACATAAATATCCCTTCTATATATATTATATTAAGTGTGCAGATAAATATCCCCTCTACATATTATATGTGAAGATAAATATCCTGCTGCAGATAAATATCCTCTTCACATATTATATGTGAAGATAATATCCCTTCTACATATTATACTAAGTATGCAATAATATCCCCCTTCTATATATATTATATTAAGTGTTCAGATAAATATCCTCTCTACATATTATATGTGAAGATAAATATCCCTTCTAACTATTATACTAAGTATGCAGATAAATATCCCCTTCTTATATATTATATTAGTGTGCAGATAAATATCCTTCTACATATTATATAAGTATGCAGATAAATACTCCTTCTATATATATATATTTACATGTTCAGATAAATATCCTCTCTACATATTATAGTGGAAGATAAATTCCCTTCTACATATTATCTAAGTATGCAGATAAATATCCCTTATATATATTATATTAAGTGTGCAGATAAATATCCCTCTACATATTATATTAAGTATGCAATAATATCCCTGCGCAGATAATATCCTCTCTACATATTATATGTGAGATAAATCTCCCTTCTACATATTATACTAAGTATGCAGATAAATATCCCTTCTATATATATTATATTAAGTGTTCAGATAAATATCCTCTCTAATCATTTATATGTGAAGATAAATATCCCTATAGATGGTTGTTAAAAATGATACTTACAGCTGGTAATTACAGATGGTACTTACAGACGGTACTTACTGGGTACTTACAGACGGTACTTACAGTCGTACATACAGTTGGAACTTACAGATGGTACTTCAGTTGTTACTTACAGGCGGCACTTACAGATGGTACTTACAGTTTTGATACTTAATGTGGGTACTTACAGACGTTACTTACGTGGGTACTTACGACGGTACTTACAAGCGTTATTTACAGTGGGTACTTACAGTTAGTACTTACAGACGGTACTTACAGTACTACTTACAGTCAGTACATACAGTCTGTACTTACAGACGGTACTCAACAGTGGGTACTTACAGACAGCACTTACAGTCGGTACTTACAGACGGTACTTACAGTCGACACTTACAGTTGGTACTTACAGTCGGTACTGACAGTCGGTACACATACTCACATTGTCAGCATCACAAAACCTTTCCTAGTAAATGTAAATACAGAGACGCTCTGCATAGTTCTCTGGTTAAACCAGAATTACAATGTAAATGATGAAATGTTCCGTAGAAATATATAATATATGGGCCCCAGGCAATATCCCTTCTATATATTACATTAAAGGACAATATACTCACCTTTTCCCCGATCCACTGCAGCATAGTACCCAGGGTGAGGACCTAAAATCGCTAAGAGTCCTCACCCTGGGTTCTTTCTCTAACTCCTGCACTATTAACTTACCCCAACTGCTTCGGCGATCCAGACTTTCCACCTCTCTCTCCTGTCAGTGACAGTCGCGAGGCAGCCAATTGAGACACGCCTCCTTGCAGAGCGTATCTTCCTATTGGCTGCCTCGCGATCTGTCATTGAAGCAGGAAGAGCGAGGAACGGAGCGATCGGCGAAGCAGATTTGGGGTAATTAGTGCAGAGTGTAGAGAAAGAACCCAGGGTGAGGACTTGCATTTTAGGTCCTCACCCTGGGTACTATGCAGCTATGGAGAGAGGAGCGAGGGTGAGGTGATTATACTTGTCCTTTAAGTGTGCAGATAAATCCATCCCCTTTATATATATTAAGTACGCAAATAAATATCCCTCTATATATTATATTAAGTATGCAGATAAATATCCTTCTATATATATTATATTAAGTGTGCAGATAAATATCCTCTCTACATATTATATGTGAAGATAAATATCCCTTCTACATATTATACTAAGTATGCAGATAAATACCCCTTCTATATATATTATATTAAGTGTTCAGATAAATATCCTCTCTACATATAATATTAAGTATGCAGATAATATCCCCTTCTATATATATTATATTAAGTGTGCAGATAAACTCCTCTCTACATATTATATGTGAAGGATAATATCCCTTCTACATATTATACTAAGTATGCAGATAAATATCCCTTCTATATATATTATATTAAGTGTGCAGATAAATATCCCTTCTACATATTATATTAAGTATGCAGATAAATATCCCTGCGCAGATAAATATCCTCTCTACATATTATATGTGAAGATAAATATCCCTTCTACATATTATACTAAGTATGCAGATAAATATCCCTTCTATATATATTATATTAAGTGTTCAGATAAATATCCTCTCTACATATTATATGTGAAGATAAATATCCCTTCTACATATTATACTAAGTATGCAGATAAATATCCCTTCTATATATATTATATTAAGTGTGCAGATAAATATCCCTTCTACATATTATATTAAGTATGCAGATAAATATCCCTTCTATATATATTATATTAAGTGTTCAGATAAATATCCTCTCTACATATTATATGTGAGATAAATATCCCTTCTACATATTATACTAAGTATGCAGATAAATTATCCCTCCTATATATATTATATTAAGTTGCAGATAAATATCCCTTCTATATATATTATATAAGTGGCAGATAATATCCCTTCTACATATTATATTAAGTATGCAGATAAAATATCCCTTCTATATATATTATATAAGTGTTCAGATAAATATCCTCTCTACATATTATATGTGAAGATAATATCCCTTCTACATATTAACTAGTATGCAGATAAATATCCCTTCTATATATATTATATTAAGTGGTGCAGTAAATATCCCTTCTACATATTATATTAAGTATGCAGATAAATATCCCTTCTATATATATTATATTAAGTGTTCAGATAAATATCCTCTTCTACATATTATACTAAGTAGCAGATAATATCCCTTCTATAATATATTTTATTAGTGCCAGATAAATATCCCCTCTACATATTATATTAAGTATGCAGTAAATATCCCTTCTTTATATATATATTAAGTGTGCAATAAATATCCTCTCTACAATTATATGGAAATAAATATCCCCTCTACAATTATATTAAGTATGCAGATAAATATCCCTTCTATATATATTATATTAAGTGGCGCAGATAAATATCCTCTCTACATATTATATTAAGTATGCAGATAAATACCCCCCTTCTATATATATTTATTAAGTGCGCAGATAAATATCCCCTCTACATAAATATCCCTTCTATATATATTATATTAAGTGTGCAGATAAATATCCCCTCTACATATTATATGTGAAGATAAATATCTCCTCTACTTATTATATTAAGTATGCAGATAAATACCCCTTCTATATATATTATATTAAGTGTGCAGATAAATATCCCCTCTACATATTATATGTGAAGATAAATATCCTCTCACTTATTATATTAAGTATGCAGATAAATACCCCTTCTATATATATTAATTAAGTGTGCAGATAAATATCCCCTCTACATATTATATTAAGTATGCAAAGAATAAATACCCCTTCTATATATATATATTAAGTGTGCAGTATAATATCCCCTCTACATATTATATTAAGTATGCAGATAAATATCCCCTTCTATATATATTATATTAAGGTGCAGATAAATATCCCCTCTACATATTATATTAAGTATGCAATAAATCCCCTTCTTTCTATATATATTATATTAAGTGCGCAGATAAATATCCCCTCTACATATTATATTAAGTATGCAGATAAATATCCCTTCTATATATATTATATTAAGTGCGCAGATAAATATCCCCTCTACATATTATATGTGAAGATAAATATCCCCTCTACTTATGATATTAAGCATGCAGATAAATATCCCTTCTATATATATTATATTAAGTGTGAAGATAGATATCCCCTCTACATATTATATGTGAAGATAAATATCCCCTCTACTTATTATATTAAGTATGCAGATAAATATCCCTTCTATATATATTATATTAAGTGCGCAGATAAATATCCCCTCTACATATTATATGTGAAGATAAATATCCCCTCTACTTATGATATTAAGCATGCAGATAAATATCCCTTCTATATATATTATATTAAGTGTGAAGATAGATATCCCCTCTACATATTATATTAAGTATGCAGATAAAGATAAATATCCCTTCTATATATATTATATTAAGTGTGCAGATAAATATCCCCTTTGCATATTATATGTGAAGATACATATATGTATGTTTTGCTATGTGTGGATATAGTGGATATAGAATCTTTATACAGGTATATTTTAAACTGTTACTTAGACATTCGCCAGCTTCCAGAGGAACCAAAGAGGATAATCCTGCAGGTTTGAGAGTAGACCCAGGCAATCCTGCTACACTGTGTGGTTAAAACTAAACATGCTAAGTTAATACTTATTATATGGTACCTGATACATTATAACAGAAGGTACCTCACAGCATCATGTTATTGTAAAAGCATTGCCCTAATAATCTAACATATAAACAAACATTTACCATTCCCAGTTTACCTAAAGAAATGGATTTATCCTTTATATACTCTTATGCAGATCTGGGCCTGGTAGAGCTACTGAGTCTTATTGGGGAATTTCATCTGCAGGTACAAGAACAGGAGGATTTAAATCAATACTATGAGTAGCAGCCTCCATAGCTTAATACAGAGAACAAATATACAAAGAAAACAGGGAGAATAAATGGTATTACCAGCACCGCTGCCACCAATTTGTACCAGATCACTGCTTTATGGAAGGATTATGGGTAGCATGGCACACAGTGGGTTACTCTGGTGGTCTGGCACAAAGCAGACAGTGCACATAACACAGGTTCCCCACATAACATGTGCAGTAATCAGGGGTGTTCCTGTATATGGTGCACCACTTTGAATATTGACCAGGTCTGTATATTGTGTGTCCTTGTAAGTTGGTGTACACTTATCTGTTACCTCAGAGTTTGTATCCAATAAGGTAAATTGTCTGTCCAATAATCTGTCCTCCCAACAGGTGGTAACAGGATCTTGTGTTGCAGTCAATATCTCTCCAAAGCACACACCACAATCCACAAATATTTATATAATATAAGGGATATATATATTATAATATATATATATTTATATTATGTGCACAGATAAATATTTCCTCAATATTCAGTATATTACATATTACATGTAAATATCCCCTCTAAATACTGTACAGTATTATATTATGTGCGAAGATAAACATCCCCTCTACATATTTTATTATGCAGATAAATATCCCCTGTATATACAGTAATATATTACATGTTTGGATAAATATCCCCTGTATATACAGTAATATATTACATGTTTAGATAAATATCCCCTGTATATACAGTAATATATTACATGTTTGGATAAATATCCCCTCTATATACAGTAATATATTACATGTTTGGATAAATATCCCCTCTATATACAGTAATTTATTACATGTTTGGATAAATTTCCCCTCTATGTATTTTATTACGTGTGCAGATACTGTATATATTATGTGGGATATTTCCTGCAGTGTGTTTTTGTATTTTAACCTGTTATGTGCATTTCTAGAACACACATTGTAAAGAGAACAGTGCCCTCAGGTACAAGTCCTAATCAAGAGTTTTTTCCTGGGGATGCCTTCAGGATTCTGTAAGAACAATAGATATACTGGTAATTGTAAAAAAGTTGTAGAATTCAGGATTGGCCTATTCCACATTCCAAGTTTTTTGAGCCCACGTCACTTTAACTCCCATCCGACAGGGAAAAAATTATATTAGGAATGTGATATTGAGTTAAAATGTTAACATAGCTCCTCCCACAATCTCAGAAAGAGCAATAAAATGAAATTACATTTACAGGAGAAAAAAATCTAGCACTTTGTTTTTCTATTTAAAAACAATAAACCACTTGACAGGTGAATTTTATACATTTCTTATTTCAACCATAAAATAGAGAATTTCTCTCGGCCTTTAATTGGAATGTTTTCAGCACTGTGGAATTCTAGCAATGTTGGGCTCAAACCCAAGAGGGTACAATGGTGCATCTCGGTCAGAGAGAAGATTAGACCCCCAATGCAACTGGCCAATTATATAAATGACAAATGGCTTCTCACACAAAGAGCTGAGGTTTTCTCAGAATCAGTCCATGTAAGAGCTCAGGGAGAAAAGAAATGTAGAAAAAACACAGGCTACGATGGATTACAAGGTTGCGCAATGGAAAGGTTCTCACCAACCTTTCAAAATAATCATCTCAATGGCTTCAACCGTTAGTCTATGGAAAGGAAAATAATATTAGAAGGACTTCACTTTCTACATAATTCCTAAATCCTGGATGAAGTGAATTTCTCAAACACTTCTAATCCCACCTCCTCCTCAAGTTACTGACTTGGACATGCTCAGTGTGAGCTGTTCGGTTGTTAGCTACTAATTTAGGAGACTGATTGGGAGTTATTTCCTGTGATGGACCTGAACTTGTTCGTATTTCCGAACTTGCGGCTTTATTTTTTCATTTACGTGCCATTCGCTATTGTTCAGTAACCCTTGAATGTAATGTTTGTTTTCACTAACCCTCTAATGTAGCCTTGACTTTCGGTTACCCTCAAATGTATCGATCGATTTCAATAACCCTCGAATATATAGTTCTATTTTCAGTTACCCTCAAATTTATCGTTCGATTTCAATAACAATCGAATATATAGTTCTATTTTCGGTTACCCTCAAATTTATCATTCGGTAACCCTCGAATTGACCGTAACCCTCGAATGTAGCTTGCACAAACCCGATAATTGCCCGATCGTGGGGGAAAGAAGTGTTTAAGCAGGTTCTGGTGATAGTGACATGTTCCCCAGGTGCCACAGCCATTTACAGTAAGTTACCATTGTTAGTTTATCTGTTATTGATCCGAACTATTAGCTCCCCGTTGACTTTAATGGGTTTGTTTCTGAACTTCCGAACTCTAACTGAAGTTCGGAAAAGAACCTAAATTAAGTTCAGCCATCTCTAATGTCCTGTTTAGTTTGTGACATTTTAGGGGTATTGGATCTATTAGGGTTTTAGATAGAACATTGTAGAAAATGTCATTTCTATTTAGAATCCCAGCATTCCGAGTTCCTTTACCTCCAACTTTGCTGCACTGTTTGACAGGTGTCTATAAATCTCATGGAGAATAGGGTCACTGATGGTTTTCATTGCATTGTGACACTTGTAACTACATCAGTTTACAGTTCTTTGGAAAGTGAAGAAATCTTTCAGAGATAGAGGCGATAAATAATACGTTATTTTAACCCAAAGTGAAAAAAAACCCAGCTTTTTAAGGAAACGTAGAGGGAAAGAAGTCTCTTATTTCTCCCTCTATGCGGCATAATTGGTGTAATTAAATGTATTACTGTGATTTTAAACAATGAAACACCTGGGTCTACCACAAAGGGAATCTTTTGATCTTGTCCTGGCTATTGATTGGATATTATAAAATGCACCTTGACGTTTTGTTGCCATTGAATTGCTCTCTAACTTTGACAGGAAGGAATTCGCAATTGGCAGAAAATCATCTCCGTTCGCAAACAAGAAAAAACCCTGATTTTTTTTCTTTTAGATTAGAAAAGTCTACAAACTACTTAATCTTAAAGTTATTTTTGTTGGAACCAGAAACTGCACAAAAAATGTTCCCAAGGGTGTGAACTTTGCCCTGCGAGTTGTGGTGTTTGCACTAACCTCCCTCTCATGTTAATAAACATTACAACCCATCAGAAGAAAAGAGACAGAAATCACACAGCCTTTCGTGAAGGGGGTTAATGTTCTGCTACTGTTGATGTTACTGGTAAATGCTTTTTGCAAACGGTACAAATGTTTTTATCATTTAAATAATAGCACAAATTATTTTCTAAACTCCAGTAAATAGTTTGACAGCCGAGCATGGAAAACATTAACCAGATCACCAAGTCCTTTTTATGAATGACTAGAAACTACATGACATACAGTGACTTGCATTTTTAGGTCAGGTTCCCCTTTAATGTCTCATTTTATAATAACTACAAACAGGGTGACAATGAGAAGATATAACATGACTAAGTCCCAGTAAACATCAGCAATGTTCTTTAACCTATTATTATTGTCAGATGAATGGTATGTTCCTCTGGTAGACAGACCCCAGAGCCCAGTGTTAGATATTAATGCATTAGACGTATATAAACGCTGGGCCCCATCAATGTCTAACCTCTTCCTCCAACTCATGACATCTCATAACAGATCAGACAGACAGGCGCCGTTCCATCTTCAATAATAATAACGCCACCACTACCACTGGGTCTTGCTACTGTCCGCCATTTTATTCTTGTTATATTTCTATGGAAATGAATTAATCAGACAATATAATCCAACACTTGGCTTTATTAGATCTGCCACAGGTCCAAATTGCCCTGAAACGATTAAATGTCCCATATACCAGGGTATCTACCATAGGTTCAGACTTTCCTATATATTAGGTTGGGGATATTTTAGGAAACAATATCATTTTAACCAGCAGATTCTGGGCAGTAATTCCAGGCTTTGGGATGAATATTGTACAGTTATGTTACTTTATTGCAGTGCTGTAATAGCCAATGGCCCAATATACAGTGACAAAGAGAGGGTCGATCATTTCCAGTTTCAACCAAAGATGTCCACGTACTGTCAAGCAGAATGATTGGTTCAGAGGGTCAATGGAAAATTGCATTCAATCTTTATTCCCATCAGATTAGATTACAGGCCTGACAATCTGAAAGGAAAACCAATCAAAATCCTTGGTCTCAGGTCACATTGTCATATCAGTTTAATAAGGACAAGCAGACAGGGAACCAGATCTAATGTCTTCCACATTCTCAAATAAACCAGAAACAAATGATCCGAAACCTCACGTTGCCCGTCTCTCACAAAGACGCTAAGCCCATACACGGGATCGACATTTTGAACGATCCGATAAATTCGATTGGATCGCTCAAAATATCGAAAACAGTTTTTCAGATCCACCACTTGACATTAAAAAGAAGATGGGGCGAGGCAGAAAAGTTTTCACGGACCCCGTCCTCAGTCCCCAACTCTCCGCAGATTTATGCGGAAGATCGGAGGCTTAAGGTGGGAAGCTGAATTTCCTCTTATAAATGTCTAGACAGTGAACTGGATATAAGCGAGACCTGCCAGTCGTTAGAAATAACCTCCTGGTTAGAGGACTCACATGCGAACGGTTCCTGGGGGACACCCAGTAGGTTAACGACATTGCATTTTCTCCCTGAATAAGAAGGAGATTGCAGTTAATGTGGCTTTAATTAGAGGCTAATTATATGTTTCAGCTAATCTCAATCAGACAATATTAGAAAACACAAAACTATCGTCTAATTATAAAGAGAACAATAGGAGGAATTCCCATTATATACATTGGAATAAAGTGATAATCAGTCCGCACAGTTCTTTATTATTGATTGTTTATTTGTCCGAACAAAATCTTTATTGAGATCCGATTCCCCCAAACGCGCGCGGTGGATTCTATGGCAAAGTTACTTGGGTGTTAAACGCTTTAAACTCCAATGCAAGATTTATGCCCACTGCACATGTGCGAGAAAAAGGGGCAGGGCTTTCTAATGACAATGTCATAAAGGCAATAAGAAACTTTTTACACGCCCTGCCTACTTCATAGACACCGGCTAGCCATCACATACAAGGGAATTAACCCACTAATTACACAACATAAAGGGGAAATACAAATAGAAATAACAAAGGCCTATTGTAAAAGTTAAAATTATACATGTTAGTCATCTGAAAACATAAGCAAACCGATACGCTCAAGTAAATATGATCAAACTTACCTAATACTCTTATTGTTTAGAATCAGTATGGCATCGCCCTCGTGCTTGACACGGTCTATTCCATGCAGATATCTGTTCTGTTGTCAGAATGCAATGACGGACAAACTGTATTGAAATGTTCCACATTGTGACCCCATTTATCAGTGTAATGACTCAGTCTCCTGGTTTGACCATTAGGTCACTGCCCGAAAGGGCTTCCATTTAGTGAACTCACACCTGGGAGGGGGCGACGGTGACTGTCAAACATACCACATATATAATACATATATAGCTGCAATTGTGTTTGTTGTTCTGTTTGATTTTGTTCAGTTATATTAATGAAGATGAGTCTAAGAGGCGTTGAGATGCAGTTCGGTTCTGGTACCAATGGATTCCATATCCATGTACACTAGTGACATTTACATAAACATTGAATGTGGATGCCTACGGCTTAGAATTAAACCAGGATTTAGCCGCGTGGAAACTAATGACCAAACCAGCTGCTCCCATTCGAAGTGCCAGTTCATCTCTGTGCCAACGTGGTCCGTCCGTCTGTCCATCCCAATCCCTAGTGGTAACATCACTCACTATGAAATACGTTAACAGATCGACTTCTTTCCCAAGTAGAAAAGGAACCAGAATAATTATAGTTCCCAAATTTGTAATTGGTCCATCAAGAGGGGGTTATAGTGGGATGCAGGGGGTTATGAGGGGTTACAGAAGGTTATAAGGGGTTTATAAAGTGTTACAGGGAGTTAAGCGTAGTTATATGGGATTATAAAGGGTTATAAGGAAGGTTATATGGGGTTATAACAGAAGTTATGGGGGGATTAAAGAATGCATGTTAAGATGCCCATACATTAGAACTAACCTCCTGACCAATCCCGCGACATTGGAGAGACCGTCTAGCCCGTTCCTTTTGAGACCAACATACAATCGCAAAACGAATGGGCCAGGAGGGACCGTCCTGATCGTATGTGTCCATCATAAAAAGAATGTGGTTCCTGAAGAATTGCTCAAATGTTGTGGCATCAGTCGGTAGGCCAGATCAATGTATGGACACCTTTACGGTGATATGCAGTGATCAATCCCACAGGCCTTTGGGTGCCCCAAACAAAAGTTCCCAGCATCCTTAGCCAGTTGCTGGCAGACCTAGTCAATTAATCAAATACATTTTAGAACCGGTAAAGGCATCTTAGTGGAGGCATTTTCCCAGGGCAGTCAGTATTTCGCCTGGTGCATTGGTATTGTCGGACCGTACGCAGCTTTATAGAGACAGCGGGAGTTCTGTTCCATCTGTGAGCACGGAGTTTTAATAGAACAGCTGCCTATTCTCTGATGGATAGGAAGTCTATCACCTTTCACGGGCAGAGAAATCCCATTAAATTCAGGATTATTATTTTTTAGCTACAAAATGCAGTTTTAACATTAACCCTTCACAGTTTTTAGTTTAATATATAGCGACCCAATGCACATCCGTCAAAGTAAAACAATATTAGGTCAGGAGAGAGGGAAGTAATAAAACATACCCGCTCTCCCCTCTCTACGGGATCAGGTTCAGGAGATACATACAGGGGAATCTGTTGATTAGTCTTTCCCCCAATACAATGACCACTCTCTGAATCTAGTTTCCAGTTTTACCTGACCAGTAAAAATGCAGATTGTTTTAATCGGTAATAATGGGGTAACAGAGCTCACAGTCTCCAGAAGGGGAAGCCATCGGATTATTATTCAATGTTATAACCGCTCCACTTGATTATGGAGAAGCTCCACTTCTGTCTGGAATCCTGGAGTTTAACATCATTTTTTCTAATAGCAAAATCTGTCACAATGGCCAAACAAACAAGATCAATTCCCCACTACAACACGTGGTAATGTTACTATGCATTCGCACTGCGATTCTGCCAATATTCCGTAAACGGTGCACACAGTGTGACCGGTCACATTGTGTTAGCCTGGCGTGCATTTCTCACGGGCAAACAAAACGCAAAAAGTCTTTGTAAGCGTGCAAGAGTAAATCCAGCAGCTGGAAGGAAGCACTGGGGCCCCTGCTGCGTTCTGATAGACTGAAGGGCCAATTAGAATTCATCATTCTGACATGTAAAATGGAAATATCACATGATCCCCACTGCTAGAGCAATCAGTCTGTGACAAGGGAGCCCAAGTTTCATTCATTGATACCAGTTTGTCATTAAGGGAATGGGAGGGGGAAATGGGGAACTGATCTCCCACCTTCCCAATGTCAAGACAGACATTTTATTTCCTACTCAATAATAAAGTAAATACCCAGACCAGACAGCTGCTTATTTAGACGGGTGGGAAGCAATAATAAGGAATTCTGGGTAGTTTAATGTAAAGTCCCTACAAGGTGCAAATCCACTGACACAGTGGTGTAACTACCGCCCACATCGAGGGGCCTGGAAGGTAAAAGAGCCTGCAAAAAACTCCCCAATTAGCTGTTTAAAGGGCATGTCCAACCCCTAAACTAAAATTTAACCCACTACTAGCCCCATTGTGTAGTTTAAAAAAACTGGTTCTCCTGCAGTGCTTGTCCAAAGTCCAGGAAACTGAAGAGTAGGAGGTGTCTTCCTGTATAAAAGGTTTTTGCCTCCTCCTTGTTCTCTGAGAGGACAGTGGCATGCGCAATGGGAGCCCCCCCTCCGTCCCACCATCTGAATCCATCCCTGGCTGCTCTTCACCTAGCATTAAAAGCATTTTGTATAGGGCACCCCTGCCCACCAGAGCCGCCATGTCAGATTGTTAAAAAAAGAAGCAGAACTCTACTTACAGGCCTTCTCTCCTGCTGTGCTCTCCATTTACTGCTGGTACGTACGGCCTGTTTGCTAGTTTCAGCAAGCATGGAGCCAGATCAGTGCGCCACAGGAGTTAGGGGGTGTAAGTAGCATTCTGAATCTTTTTATAACAATCTAACACAGCGGTTGGGGATGGACAGGAATGCCCTACATTATATAAAAAGCTTACCTGCAGGGTGGAGATGCCCTTTAAAAACAGCTGATCGCAGAGGTTTGCTATTTAAAAGTACGGAACCAAGTCTGGTCTTTTAAACAGCTGATTGTGTATGCTTTCTTCATACATACGATCAGCTATTTAAAAACAGCTGATTGTGGACCTCTGGGGAGGTGTCAGGGGCCCGGCCTCCAATCTCCGGGGGGCGGGCCCCTGCGGTTACACCCCTGCACTAAATGCAGTATATAGTTAAAACCAGAGAGCCAACTACAGACCGGTTTTGGTTTTATTGAGCCATTATTAGTGCCTATAGACAGGCGTCACTAATAAATTAAACAAGATAAGGGAGAGAATTAGGCTTCGCAGCTCCCCTTCAGTATATGCAGAGAGAAGTTCTCACTAAGCTGGCTGTAATCCCCCACCCTGCCTGCAGGTGTCTCATCTCCGCTATTAGTGATCCATTTGTGGGCGGAGCTGTTCTGCGCATATGATGGTTCCGCCCTGCTCACTGGCATCCAGGAAAGAGATTGTTATGTCACAGAGGTGACCTCAGTCCCCCCCCAGTCAATAGCTAATGTGATGTGATAATAATTTATACATTATATTTTACAGAGCCTGTAAATAAATTTTATGTTCATGACATTTAGAGGAATTTGCGTCTTTTTATTGTGAATCAGGATTTAAGGTGGGTGTAGCAATAATTATTGTCATTTTACTTTAGTTGCCCTTTAAATGCTTTCTCCATCATTACAAACACCTTATCCATAGACATCCTAAGAAAATGACCAGAGTGTGTGCGTGTGCGTTTCACATTCGGATCACATGTTGTTGCACAAAAAAATGCGGATAGCATGCGCGCCAATTAACGCATGGCACGCGCAGTGCACAGTCACACACTATTTAAAAAGCAATTTTAAAAGCATGTTCGGATTGCGATAATGGCCTAGCCCTAAGGGCACGGCCACACTGCAGCACAAGTGCAATCACACATGGAATCGCATGCGCAAACGCAGAAAAATCGCAGCATTGTGGCCTAGCCCTTACTGAGCACTAGTTAAAGACCAATGCAGGTGAACACCTTACACCCACCTGCAGCAAAGTAAAACACTAATTACTTTTCATGAATTTTCCTCTAAGGGAACTTATTGAGCAATTTGTAGTTTCGTAAAACAGGTTTCCTATGGAGCAAGCTACACAGACATCACATTTCAGGCTGTTCCTACAGGTAATAAAATCCCCATAAAAAATAAAATAAAAAGCCCCAATACCATTGGATTTGATGATATTGGGGCCTTATCGGTACTGTGTGTACCTAGCTTTCCCAAACATTCGGGTCGGCCGCGCTCATTCGGGAAAGAGGAAAATTTCCCTTGGCCGTGGTAGACTCCGTATAGTTGGTCGGCCGCGGGAAACACACAGTCCTGAGCGTTCTCCCTATGCTGTGTATATGCTGTGTTTAGAGAGAACGCTGGGGACTGTGTGTATCTTGCAGATCCTGCCTGTCATCTTTCAAAAATCTAAAGTGTATACCCAGCTTAAGTCTATAGCAATATGGTAGGATCATCTGCATTTTCTAGTTTAGTTTGCCTTGAGATGTCTCTAATTCTGCCTCTGACAGGTTATTAGATACAATGTAGCATCTATGGGGGATAAAGGAAACAATGTATCAGTTTAAGAAATAAAAGTTTCCATAACAGGAAGGAGGAGATCCAAATAAATATAAGAAAGGATATTATTGTTCATTATTGTCCCTGTCCTTGTTTATTGTTGATTAGACTTTTTAATGACATTGTCATATTAAATGGTAAAAAAAAAGAATTGTGGGAACGACTGTAATGTAACCACTAGGCAGATTGTCATGTGGCGCTGCTAATGAGGCACCTAATGTAAGGCTACAACTGTTTAACTTATTAGCATCTCACATGGTGTATTGAGTGCTTGTCTGTCCTAAGGCTGAAATTTACCCAACAGACACTGATCTATTCCCATTTCAATAGCCCAACTGAGCTCTTCCTAATCAGATCAACCGGAATCCCCCAATCAGAACGTGTGAATTATTTGGGAATAAAACGCCAGCCAGACCAACCCTCATTGTAGTTGAATTATTAATCAGGCATTAGAGATACAATACCTTTAAGGAGAATCTACACAAATAGACAGCACAATGGAAGGTATAGAAAGTGTTACAAGGAAACCAGTAATCTACAACAGCAACAAAATACCGTCCCTTTAACACAATCAGAACTTTCCCAATGCCAGTCGGCAGGTCCTAGTGCCCTCCAGTTCTAGACAATGTGATCCCTGTTTAACATCATGAAAATAATACTGCAAGAAACAAGTTATTTCCCCTTTTTAACAGGGATTTAAAGGAAAACTACTAGCAGACTGTGCATAGCAGGGTACGCTTGTGAAGGTTCTCATTCATCCAGGTCATGGTATATCTGTTTTCAATTAAATCAACTGGACTTGAAATGTAGTTCTTGAAGACGTTTCGCTAGTCATCCGACTGGCTTTCTCAATTCAGAATGACTTGTACAAGAAACTGTGGCAATTATGTACCCGGAAAATCCCAATTAGCATATCACAGCCAGGTGTTAGGGGTGTGATGGATGTGCTAAGAGGTGTTATAGGAACGCCCAGAGTAAGGTTGTTAAAACAGCATTGTACATGGCAGACAGTTGGTGTGCCTTATTTAGGCTTGGTTTCTTATTTCACATAAATGGCCTCCTTAACACCTCTCTTGAACCAGTCACGTTCCTTCGAAAATGTTAACATTACAATCTTCAAAGGTATGGCCTTTACTTAAGATGCAGGTACACGGCTGAGTCCTGACCCGAGGAATTGGCTCTTCTGTGCTGGGTACATAATTGCCACAGTTTCTTGTACAAGTCACATTTGAATGGAGGGAATGGAAGCCAGTCGGATGACTAGCGAAACGTCTTCAAGAACTAAACTTCAAGTCCAGTTGATCTAATTGAATACAACAGACATAGCAGGGAACCTTTAGTTAGCTATAATGAACTTATTGCCATAGATTATTCCCTCTCTGCATATTTGCAGTTATACATCCAAGCCGGAGCTGCCATCCTGTTTACCTTGGCTGAGGAAAACCCATCACCCTTCTCATTGTTATTATTTACAATGTAATTCAATTCTAAACCGATCCCAGGGAATAATCCTTAGAAATAACATATGAATTTGAAGGCATTTTATTAATTTACATCTAGGCTGTGGCCAGACTACAACACGCAGTTACGCGCATCATATGAGCAAAATGCAAGGTTACACGCTTCACATGCGTTACTGTGTGTTTGTTCTGAGATTCTGTCAATATCCCGTTATTGGAGAGCATGCGATTTGCGTGCTCTAAGGGATCCCAAAACAAGTAAGTGCACGAGAAATGAGCTATTGTGGCCTAGCACTAATAGAAGGAAATTTAGGGCCCTTTGTGGATTTGTAGATCTCTAAGGCTGAGGATCCCACTGCCCAGCGCAGGCATACAAAAATTGCAAGGTCGCGCAAATCATGCGCGTTTCTGTGTGTTTGCTTTGATGTTGCCCTATCACAGAAAATGCTAATCACATGCTCTACGAAGGTGTCCCGAGGCGCAGGGCAGAAGGCATAATGGGACCTCACGTATTGACTTTACATTGCTGTTAAGTGAGCCCTAAATATGCTAATGAATACTGCTAATAATAATGTATTAAAGGAGACCTTTAAGTTTAAAGGGCATGTCCACCCCTTATAAAAACTTTTGATATGCGGTAGGGCATGCTCTCCCAGCCCCAACCGCATTAATATAATTGTTAGAAAGACCCCCGATACTTACTTACCTTCCCTCTCTCCTCCCCCACAGTGTTCTGGCCCTCTGCTTGCATGGGATTGCAAGCAGGGGGCGGGACCGGCAGCTGCGTCCGTGATTGGCTGAGAGGCAGCCAATCACGGTCGCGTCTGCCGAGAGTTCTGAACAGCGGAGGAGAGAGGAAGTTAAGTAAAGATTGGGGGACTTTCTAACAATTATATTAATATGGTTGGGGCTGGGGGAGCATGCCCTAACGCATATCAAAAGGGTTTAATGTTAGGAGGAGGCAGAGAAAAATGGGAGGGAGAGGGAGGGGGGGCTGCACTGAGCATGTTCAGTGAGCTCCACCAAGGGAGAACGGAAGTTGAACACTTTTGAACTGTGTTCCCACCCTAAATAGTTTCTGGTCTATTAGTCATTTAAACATTTCAGTCTTAACTTCTCCTTTACATAACTATTAATGAAATACAATAATGTGACAGGCAGCAGATGATTCGTCATGTAAGTTCCTCAGTCAGTTAAAATTTCATAAAGAACATGAATTATAGAATTTACATGAATTATAGAGTTTTAACTGACACAAAGAATAAGCTGTGGGGTCATCAGTTTAGTTTGATTCCATTTATGATTTATTTGTATTGACTGTTTCTAGGGTAGAGTTAAGAAAAATGTGTTTTGGTCTGAACTTGTCCTTTGAAGAAGAAATAAAAGGGTTAAAGGGCATATATTTCGGAAAAAAAAGGTTATTTTAAATTGACCATAACTGGAAACTATAATTCTTCCCAACCACCACTGTATCATTTTTTTGTTGATCTGCCCCTTATTTCTTTAGATATCCAATCTAAAACTTCTTATATTTCAGCTGTCAATCAAGTTCCTTGCTCTCAAAAACTATTCTTCTGTGAGTAGTTTTGCTGTAACTGGAATGGTGACAGAGTTTTGACAGTTGAAATGCTGTGTGCTGTGTGCAGGCTTGACAGTTGGTTTGTGGGGAAAAAGACAGGTCGGATGGAAGTGGGAGTGGTTAAAACAAAAAGTGTGCTGTATTGAAGGCATGCAGCAGCACACACACATCAGAGTTAGTGCTACTTACATGTATTCAGTTATAGATTAAGATGAGGCAAAGTCATTCTTTAGTTTAGTGTCGTTTTAATAAGTTAAAGTGGTGGGACTACTTTAATAATTCATTTAATTATTAATTATTACAACTTTCATCATTCATTACTTTAATAATTAATTATGAATTATAGAGATTTATAGAGTAACCACACACAATATCTGGAAGTAAATAATTATTATAATATTTTAACCCCCACCACAGGCTGCCAATGAGATGTGACAAACCTCTGTAAACCCAAATTCTCTGTGTGTTTACTGTTAAGTCTCATTAGTGACTGGAACCTCATTAACATAATAATTAACATATCACACATACCCTCACAAGGATCACACACACACACCCTCACAACCCCTTTAAAGGGGTTAAGAGGAGGGCTATTAATCAGACCCCTAAGATGCAACGTTTCCCAGACACCTGCATGCGGAATAATAATATTTAAAGGAACATCACTTTATTATGGAAGGATTCCTCACCTATCTTAGGCTGGGTAAACACAAGCAGGTTTTTCGTCCAAACTGGCCGTTATTCCCGCGTATCTGTGGTTTTGTCATCGCTGGCGACTGATACCTGTCGCCCGTATCTGATGAATGGGCAATGTGACATGTCGGTAAATCCTGGGCGTTTGTGCGCTCTCCAATGTACTGCGCAAACGCTCACTGCAAACTGTTGGCCACAGCTACTTTCACTGCAACCAACAGATTCGCCCCGGCCGATGCTCGTTAGCAACAAATGGTCGGTCCAGACCACACAATGGAAAAAGGCAGAAAAACCCTCTGAATTGACCCATTTTAATAAAAGGGCCCAGGACTGCCCATAGTCCTTACAATAGAAACCTTGGGCCTCACACTTATAACCTAAAGTCACTATGGGAGCCATTAACATACAGTGGACCAGACAGTGGACGACTCTACACACATTAAAATAGTCTTGTATATTCTGGTATTCCCCGCACTCCTGTTTACTGGTCTTGATGGTGCTGTTTCCCTCAAACTGCTAACCACGAGAGATGTTTGAATCGTCTACTTTCGATTGTTGAAAATCATTTATTTTCAATTTTCGAAAATCATCTACTTTGGATTTTCGATAAAAATCGAAAATTGTAAAAATTCGGGTTCCGTGAAATTCGGGAGTTCCGAAAGTTTCGTCGGGACTTCAAAACACTTAGATTCGATTCAAAACTGGGTTATAATCAAACCCACATTACATCTCTTTCAAGTTTTTACTTGTTTTATTGTGACATGCTGGCATGCCCACTAAATAAACTTAACAAGGATAAAGGAAATTCCCTTTTACTAACATTATTTTAACCAACAATACAGTGGTCTATGGCTGAAAAGTTTCATTCACGTACCAGTTTCCCTTGACATTCTAGAAAGGCCCAGTCCATGGCAATTCGTCACTGAGTAAAACAATGAGTTGACTGGGCATGGGCAACAATAAAGCCGTCAAAAAAAATGTTACAGAACAGGAAAGTTAAAGTTCCTCTCGTTGGCTCATAGCCCAGAAACTGCAGATTAAAATTGACACATCACTTACCTTTCTAAGTTATTCCTAACAAGATATACACCTATGGGAATACAAATCTTTACATTACCTCGAGCTCCTACTCCACCCCAAAAAGCCACTGGCTTGAGCATGCTCAGTGGAACACGAAGAGAGCTGGCCAATGAATGAGTGTAAAAGTAAAACTACATGCAGGCATTTGTATCTAACATCTCCTTGTATTTCCGTCAAGTAAAATGGGATTTAGCTTTAATTTTCTGCCAAGGTAAGGAAAAGATCCACATATTAGCTTCGCTCTGCATACAAACATTGGAGCGTCTCGGTGATTGTTTTTATTGGCTGTGCTTTATTTGACTGGAGCACAAGACAAACAGTAAAGGAGTGTTGAATAAACCAGACAATTAAAATGTCAAGTCACAATGGTGAATCCAAACAATTGCCACATTGTTACAATCTCTCACCAGCAACAGATACAAATATGTTTTTATTGCTGGGAAACTATCCACAATGACGGCAATAAAGCAAGTGAAAGGAGACTGTGTCCCATTCACTACAGACAAGTATTGATAAAGATATACAGCTCTAAACACACCTTCCAATCCAATTGGAACAATCATTATTACAATCATATGACATACAACAGTGTAGAGGGATTGGGCAATCAGATTGTAACGTGTGTGTCCCAAGCGCTGTGTAATGACAGATCTTTCAAAAGAAATTGCTTTTACAGTGGCCAATGGTGGAAGGAGGCCATTAAATAATTGTGTTGGAGGTGCCATATTTCTAGCAAAGGCTGTTCGTTATAATGCTATGAGTTCATACAACATGGAGGAGGTCACACACACTTTACATTATGACATTTTGTTAAAATATCTCATATGGCAGCTCCCATCCATTTCGTTCTCTGTACACAAGATGCACAATATTCACATGCTACTTACACGCCCCACGGAAAATAAACACAGCGGGATACATGTTAGTTCTGACATCAACGTCTTTCTAAAATGTTAGATGAAAGAGAACAGGAAGCAAGAGCAGAGATTCTGTCGAGTGTGAAAATAAAATTTGTTACTGTCACTTTAATCCTTTAGTCAGTGAAATGTATCCAATGATTCCCGACACACAAATTATCAAAGAGAACAAATGTTTCCAAACATAAGGGAGTTTTATCTCTTAAATCCTGAAATTAAAGCATAGGTAGGTATAGGCACCATGTTCTTAGTTACTAGAATTGTATAGGAGGTACAGGGGGACTGTGCCCACAGGTAATAAAATTGCATGGGAGGTAGAAAACCATTCCCACAGTAGCTAGAATTGAATAAGAGGTAGGAGTATGGTGCCCACAAGTACTTTAATTGTATGGGAAGTAGGGGGACCATGCCCACAGCAATTTAAGGACTGTTCCTTGAATTGTATGGGAGGAATGGGGATGTGCCCACAGGTATTAGAATTGTATGGGAGGTAGGGGACCATGTCCACAGATACTAGAATTGTATGGGAGATATGGAGAACATGCCCACAGTTACCAGAGTTGTATGGGAGATAGGGGACAGTGCACACAGTTACCAGAGTTGTATGGGAGGTAGGGGACCATGTCCACAGATACTAGAATTGTATGGGAGATATGGAGAACATGCACACAGTTACCAGAGGTCTGGGGAGCCTTTAATTGCCATTTGTATTAAACTATGACTAATACTAAAGGTTTGTGTGTATGATTTTGGTCGGGGGTTATTCATTGACCCCCAACCGAGCGCATACACACAGACGATTCTCGGCCGAAACCCCCTTTTATCACCTGTAGCGATTGGCCTTCGGAGGTGATTGTTCGCTCGAAAATTGAGCGTGTGTACGAACCTTAACCCTTTAATTGCCTTTCGTATTGAACTAACACTTGCCTTTAGTACTAAGCTACCATTAATACTGTCCCTTTAATAGCCATTATAATTTTGCCATACTGTCCATTAGGGTCTGAAGGGCCCTGAGTTTTCCATGATAACATAATGTCTCCAGCACTTGGAATTGTCTGTCTCATTCTCGCCCTTGAATATATCATTAGTACAAACACACAGCAATAGGTGGCTAATATCATTGTTACACCCACCCACCAGCAGGGCGGGGGTATAAACCCCCCAACATCACAAATGTTTTGCGAATGTCAATTTTCTTTTCCCAGGGAGAGATTTCATTAAAGGAAATTCTACAATCTACTCAGTGAATTTCTTCTGCTTTAGATGTGAACATCTAATATCTTCCTGATGTCTTTGTTGGATCCGATAACTGCAGATCAGAGCGATCCATCCATATTCCATGAGGTTTGTCTCTGAATGAAGCGTTCATTTCCTTTCCCACTAATGAGGTATCACACAGAGGGTTGAGGTTTGACCAGCCTTGTGCATAATATTCTCAGTTTTAAAGGAGAAATATTAATTATTCAAAGAAAACGTAACAATAAATACTAAGGAATATAGCAGAAGATATGGGAGCTACCCGGCACCCAAGATCACAGCACTCTTCATCTCCAAATTCCTCCTGCGCTGTGTATTACCTCTTCAGAAATGCCAATGGGGCACACGGTCACATTTGAAGTGCCTTAAAGGAAAGGTAAAGGCTGAAAATAACTTTAATGTTCTGTGCTGCCCACGTTTACCCAAATCAAACGGTGCATCACTTGCCCTTATAATCCATCTTGTTCCTGAGATACAGCCTGATAAAGTCAGAAAAATGTTCTAGTAGAAGTAACTAATGATACCACTGCAGTTCCTTATAAAAGCCTCATCCCGATATAGCTCCTTTACCTCCTGTTCCTTAATCAATGCATTAAAGGAAAAGTTCTCTTTTCGAGTGAACTCTTCCTTTAACCCTTTGGGTGAAAGAATTATAAGGCAGCTAACTTCTTGAAAGAAGATTCAGACTCCTCCTCCAATTTACCGGTAAGATCCAAGCATGCCCAGTTGCACCTTTCCAGGGACAAATGTAAATATCAGTGCTACCCCATGGTGACAATACCGTAGCCCCCTATCCATACCTTGGGATAGGCGATAGGAATATAAATGACTGTCTTATTATAAAATTATCCCTTTGTCTTTTATTGTCCTGTTTGCCAGTGAGCCTGAGTGATTTTTCTTTCATTATCAGGGCTCCTATCCTGTATTTCCATCTCATTCAATTCATTGTGTGTTTATTGTAGTCGGTAGATCTAATGTGTGGTTGCACAGGATAAAACAGTAAATGATCCCCCATTGACCTCTGGGACATTTCCTTGTCTGCACTAGTTATTTCAGGATCATGGACCTTTTACTGCTCAGAGGACAATTTGGGCCACATTTACCCATGTGCAATGCGCAAATATAAGGCGTTAAACTCACGCTAACTGATATTGAATAGGTTATCGCAAGTTTAACTTTATCATTGCGACAGCTGCATGAGTTTCACAAAAGACACCCGTGCAAGTGGCACAGTGTATTAAATAACAGAGCTACATTTAGCACTACTATTTAACGCCTGCTAATGGCTGGCGTTAAAGTGGCATTGGGGGTTAAATCCGGTATTAAATACGGAAGCCATGTTTGCCCAGAGTGATTATAAACAAGACCCTTTATAGCAGATCAAGTTAAAAGGCATCTCCACCCTCTAAATAATTTTTTGATATACTTTAGGTCATACCTGCCCACCCCCAACCACTATATTACATTACTAAAAAAGAATCCAAACAGTACTTACAGCCCCTCGCTCCAGCAGCACTCGTAACTAGCAAACAGGGGCCGGACCGGCAGCCGTTGCTTTATTTGGCTAAGAGGCAGCCAATTAAAGACGCAGCTGTCGTCTATGGAGAGCACCACAGGAGTGAAGGGCTGTAAGTACAGTTTGTATTCTTTCTTTAGCAATGTAATATAGCGGTGGGTGTGGGAAGGGATGCCCTTCAGTAGATAAAAAATGTTTTACGCTAGGTGAAGAGTAGCCATGGGAGGATCGGGGGGAGGGCTCCCCTGTGCTTGCCACTGTCCTCTTAGAGGACAAGGAGGAGGTAGAAACCTTTTGGACAGGAAGACACCTCCTACTCTCCAGTTTGCTGGACTTTGGACAAACACTGCAGGAGAACCATAAGGAGCAGAAATGTAAGGTAAGGATTATTTTAAACTACACAGTGGGGCCAGTAGTGGGTTACATTTTAATTTGGGGGGTGAACATGCCCTTTAACATTTTCTTCTATAGAGACTTTCCTTCCCCTTTGATGAAACATACAGTCATCTCACCTTGCCCATTTATAAAAAAAAAACTTCAGCAGATAACAAATATATTATCTTAGGCCACATATAAAATGAGAACTTTTCTTCTAATTATCAAGATCCCATGTAGCAGATACATTTGGAGTATAAAGTCTCATGTAGGAGACTTGTAGGCGGGTTCACTAAAGAAAACCAAACTGAACATCTTCTTCGCTCATTGATAAAAGTGCCATCTGCTATCTGTACAATCAGGGGTCCTTATTTAATGGCACAGGAATGGAATATCTGCAACGTCTTTTATTTAAATAAACAAAGATCTGCAGATTCCGTTTCATGTGGGTAGAACGAACGCAGGGAATGTTTTAACCCCACAGAGACAGCCTGCTGGTATATCTTTTAATAAATTCACCATTAATAGGTCGTAAAATAAGATTGTGTACAATATATTCTGCTTTAATTCGGAAGGGGTATTTTTAGCCCTGTGCTGTACTTATACAACTAAAATAATCTTTTGATTTTGTACTGCATTTCAGCATGGAAGTTGTTCCTAATATTTAATGAAAATAGCGAAGGGTATACAGTATAGCAACTCTCTGGTTTGTTACTAAGTTATCACCCCATTGACTGGTTATTACTAAGTTATCACCCTACTGACTGGTTATTACTAAGTTATCAGTTTATTGAATGGTTATTACTAAGTTATCACACTATTGACTGGTTGTTACTAAGTTATCACCCTATTGACTGGTTATTAATAAGTTATCACCCTATTGACTGGTTGTTACTAAGTTCTGACCCTACTGACTGGTTATTACTAAGTTATCACCCTATTGACTGGTTTGTTACTAAGTTATCACCCGATTGACTGGTTATTACTAAGTTATCACCCTACTGACTGGTTATTACTAAGTTATCAGTCTATTGAATGGTTATTACTAAGTTATCACACTATTGACTGGTTGTTACTAAGTTCTGACCCTACTGACTGGGTATTACTAAGTTATCACCCTATTGACTGGTTTGTTACTAAGTTATCACCTGATTGACTGGTTATTACTAAGTTATCACCCTACTGACTGGTTATTACTAAGTTATCAGTCTATTGACTGGTTATTACTAGTGTCTGACCCTACTGACTGGGTATTACTAAGTTATCACCTCTATTGACTGGTTGTTACTAAGTTATCACCTGATTGACTGGTTATTACTAAGTTATCACCCTACTGACTGGTTATTACTAAGTTATCAGTCTATTGACTGGTTATTACTAAGTTATCACCCGATTGACTGGTTATTACTAAGTTATCACCCTACTGACTGGTTATTACTAAGTTATCAGTCTATTGACTGGTTATTACTAAGTTATCAGTCTATTGACTGGGTATTACTATTGTAAGACTGCACGTTTGACATTGAATTCTGGGTAAGCCTTTCCTTGAACCTATTGAGAAGTTTAAAGAATATTTGATCTTTACTGTCCCTTTATCAAGAAGTAAACTAGAGATGTAAGGCTAGAGTGACAAATCTGGGCCAGAATGTTCATAAATATCATGGTTCTCTCTCTAAGGGAATAGAGGCAACTGCTGCAATTGAAAGGTAAAATTTAAAGGGAAACTGAAGATAAAATCTGAAAAAGATTTAATGAATCTTCACAGCAGATACATGAATTTTTACCCCTGAACTCATCAATGTTGGGGAAAGGCCAAGGGAAGCAAGACTGGAAATGGAAAGAGATTACTACGATATGATGTTTTTTGGGAAGAGGCACGCAGTGATCTGTCACAGATTTTAGCTTTACTTGTCCTTTACCAAGTTATCTTTAGCAAATTTACATGCTGTGCCACATATGCTAATAAAATAGGTTAATGGGCTCATCTCCTTTTGTAAAAATTCATTAGATCAGGACTACAAATCCCAGAATTCCTCCTAATACATCATCAGCAATGGCAGTTACATCTAGGAATTCTAACATAGGCCCCCTAAAGGCAGGTAAACATTCCAGGCTGTGAGTGGTCAATGGTACGTTCTCATTGTACCCCCATTACCAGTTAATAAGACACCGTCCCCCAGGGTCCCGATAGCAGAGATGGGCGAACCTTACACCAGCAGGCTGCCTCTGGCTCTCATACAATGTTAATAGGGATGTGAGCAGCCAATGTTTTCAATGTGACATTAGAAGATCTCCCTGGGAATAGAGACAATGTTCTGTAATGTGACATTATCTGGCAATGGGCTCATTCATTCTCACAGCAGAACATGGAGAAAACTGGCCCCACGCTGCCCTGTCTCATCATACATTAACTTTGTAGTCAACCTTGGTTAATATTTCTCTTTCTCCCACTTAAACTGAAGGCCAGACGGCCCCTCTGTAGGAATTATTTACAGACACAACATTCCTGTATCTAAAGTGTTAGGATCCCCAAATATAAACCCCCCCCATATATATATTATTATGACATCTTAAACTTACCCACACTGTCAGCTGGTGACATCATTCTGTAGACATTCTATTACGTATAAGGGAGGTGGTTAGAAATAAAATAAATGTAAAAATTCCACATGTCATGGAATCCATTACCATGTGTCCCTTTTCCATTCACAAAATAACTTCATCCCCAGCTATTGTCAAACACAAGGTTTCCTGGCTCCCTTGGTAATTTGAGATAACACAAGGAAAGGAAAGGTGACACAATGTTCTAGAAAAACAAGGAGAGCGGCAAAGGGGCCCAGTGCTGCCACATCAATCAGAGTGAAAATAAAAGGAGCTTCATACAAAGGAAAATATTCCCTGGTTTCAGGTTCTCTGTGAACATGCAGACTGAATGGATAAACCCTGCCCTGTGCGCATAGTTGTTAGGGAATCCTCACCAATGAAATATATAAAAAGAGCAAAAAGTTTACTTTAGTTCCAACTTCCAAATAAAACAAATAATGTTAATTATTTTTTACAGTCTGGGCATGCTCAGTGTGTTTCTTGAGGGACAGAGAGAGCAGCCTTCCAATCAGATTCTTTGTATCCCTCTGTACTAAGGGGCGGAAATAATAGAGTAAGTGACATGGCACCTCAATTGGTTTTTCAATCATTTTCCAGTTTAAAGAGCATGTCCACCCCCAAAACTATAATCCCCCCCCCACTACTGGCCCCATTGTGTAGTGTAGTTTATCCCCCCTAAAGACCAAAAAACGCCCACCAGGAGTACTAGCAATCCATATATACTCTGCCTCTGTCTCCCCCCCGGAGAAGTTTGGCATGCGTACTGCAGCCCTTCCCCCTCCCTTCCCCTCCTCTCCCTCCCATTTAGATTTCCTCCCCCCTAGCGTAAAAAACCTTTCTATATATATTCTCCCTGTCCCCCCTCCCCACCGCTATAGTTTAAAAGTTCAGAAATGCCCCAAATATTACTTACCTTCCCTTTTCCTCCGCCGCCCTAATTCCCAGCAGCCACGTCCGTGATTGGCTGCCGCTCAGCCAATCACAGACGAGCTGCGGTCCTGCCCCTCTGCTTGCATTTTCTCGCAAGCAGGGCCTGGCAGGGCGGCGGAGGAAGAGGGAAGGTAAGTAATATTTGGGGCTCTTTCTGAACTTAAAACTATAGCGGTTGGGGAGGGGGGACAGGGAGAAAATTATATGAAAAAAGGGTGGACATGCCCTTTAAGGAGAACTATTTTTTAAAAACAGTTAAAATGAAAAGTACCTGGGGCCGGGACATAGGATTGGTACTTTCTAGCTCCCAATATCATTTCTATGAGGAGCAGCGGCATGACAGAAACTGCCAGGCTTCCTGAGTGCTTCAGCACTAGCTTTAATACAGGAAGGCCCAGGGAACTAACCTGGCAAATGAAAACTCTACGTGCTGTAGCTCCTTAACAAAATCAGCGCCGCTCCTACCATGAAGCAAGTTGAAACACTTGCTCATGGCGGCACCCATGTTAGAAATCTTAATAGGCGGCATTTCCCCCCTTTTAACAGTGCTCCTTAACTTATTAAAGCGCCGCGAGCACCTGTGACAGTGCCGGTCAGGTCTCGGAAGTTAGAAGCCCATTCACAGCAGCAGGCTAGCTGCAAATTGCTAATTGTAAGTGCTGCGGAGAAGTCCGGAAGTTCAGAACCAATCAGAATCAAGTATTTTTCAAATTGCCTCCTGCTTCCCCTCTGATTGGCCAGCGCTCCGCTCCGCTCAAGTTACGTGACTACGTCCGTGACGTCACGTCGCTTATGCGCTCAATGCGCCAGGAGGTCCGAGGTACAGTACCAAACCTAAAGGGAAGGAGCCGGCTGCCTGTTACTGTCAGTTATTTACAGAGCGGAGCAGCAGCCTGTGAGAGGACTCGGAGTGGATTTCTTGTGAAGTCTTGTGAGTGAGGGCATTTTATTTTGGGGGGGGAGAGAGGGGGAAGGGGGGGGGGGCTCTACAGGGTGAATATGCTACTGATGGCTGGGCTTTTATTGTGGTGTTTTTTTGTGTGTGCTGGGCTGGCACATAGATTAGATAGATAGATAGAGAGATAGATAGCAGAGAGAGATAGATAGAGAGAGAGAGAGAGAGAGAGATAGATAGATGATAGATAGAGAGAGAGAGAGATAGAGATAGATAGATGATAGAGAGAGAGAGAGAGAGAGATAGATGATAGATAGATAGATAGAGAGATAGATAGATAGATAGATAGATAGATAACAGAGAGAGATAGATAGCAGAGAGAGATAGATAGAGAGATAGATAGCAGAGAGAGATAGATAGCAGAGAGAGATAGATAGATAGATAGATAGATAGATAGATAGATAGATAGATAGCGGAGATAGATAGATAGATAGATAGAGAGATAGATAGCAGAGAGAGATAGATAGCATAGAGAGATAGATAGCAGAGAGAGATAGATAGACAGATAGAAGAGATAGATGAGATAGATAGATAGAGAGCAAATATAGATAGATAGCAGAGAAAGAGAGAGAGAGATAGATAGCATAGATAGATAGATAGAGAGATAGATAGCAGAGAGAGATAGATAGCAGAGAGAGATAGATAGCAGAGAGAGATAGATAGAGAGAGATACATATCAGATAGATAGATAGCAGAGATAGATGGACAGATAGAAGAGATAGATAGCAGAGATAGATAGATAGCAGAGATAAATAGATATCAAATATAGATAGATAGCAAATATAGATAGATAGCATAGATAGATAGCATAGAGAAATAGATAGCAGAGAGAGATAAATATCAGATAGATAGATAGCAGAGAGAGATAGATAGATAGATAGATAGATAGATAGATAGATAGATAGATAGATAGCAGAGAGAGATAAATAAGCAGAGAGGAGAGATAGATAGCAGAGAGACAGAGATAGCAGGAGAGAGATAGATATCAGATAGATAGATAGCAGAGATAGATAGATAGCAGCGATAGGGCAGATATTTACAGATAGAAGAGATAGATAGAGCAGAGAGAGATCGATTAGCAGAGAGAGAGGATAGATAGAGAGATAGCATAGCAGAGGATAGATAGCAGAGAGAGAACCCGGGGATAGCAGAGAGAGAGATATAGGCAGAGAGAGATAGATGCAGAGAGAGAGAGAGATAGATAATATAGATATATAGGATAGAAGACGATGATAATATGGAGATAGATAGATAGATGCAGAGAGAGATAAAAACGAGAGAGATAATAGCAGAGAGAGATAACAGCAGGAGAGAGATAGAACACAGAAGAAGAGATAGCAGACGATAGCAAAACAGAGAGAGAGATAGCAGAGAGGAGAGGAGATGGACAGACAGATAGATAGATAGACAGAGATAGATAAATATACGGAAGATAGGGATAGATAGGGACGATAGAGAGAGATAGTAGCATAGATAAGGATAGATAGATAGATAGATAATATAGATAGATAGACAGAGGTAGATAAATATCAGAGCAGTAGATAGAGTGATACATAGCAGAGAGAGATGATAGAAGCAGAGAGAGATAGATAGCAGAGAAGAGAGAGAGATAGCATCGAGATAAATATCAGATAGATAGATAGACAGGATAGATAGATAGCAGAGAGATAGATAGGACAGATAGACGAGGATAGATAGAGAGAACCATAGCCGAGAGAGAGATAGAGAGAGATAGATAGCAGAGAGAGAAGATAGTAGCGAGATAGATAGATAGAGAGATAGGATAGATAGATAGCAGAGAGATAAATATCAGATAGATAGATAGCAGAGATAGATAGATAGCAGGATATAATAGATCGATCGGCAGATGGAGAGAGATAGCTAGATAAGCAGAGAGAGAGATAGCAGAGAAGATAGATAGCAAATATAGATAGATAGCAGCAGAGAGAGATTCAGAGATAGATAGATAGGCAGAGATAGAAGATAGACAGATAGAAGAGATAGATAGATAGCAGAGAGAGGGATAGATAGCAGAGATAGAGAGACAGATAGAAGAGATAGATAGCAGAGATAGATAGATAGCAGAGACGAGAGAAGAGAGATAGATAGCAAAGAGAGAGAGAGGAAGATAGCAGAAGAGAGATAGATAGCAGAGACTAAATATCAGATAGTAGCAGAGATAGATAGCAGAGATAGTAGAAAGATAGATAGATAGATAGAAGATAGATAGATAGAAGATAGACTAGATGATAGATAGATAGAGAGATCGATAGATAGATAGCAGATAGAAGAGATAGATAGTAGCAGCGATAGAAGAGATAGATAGATAGCAGGAGATAGATAGATAGATAGGCGATTTTAGCAGAGATAATAGACAGATAGAGAGAGAGATAGGATAGCCAGAGATAGATAGATATCAAATACTAGAGAGATAGCGAGAGAGAGAGCCGGAGAGAGAGAGAGAGAGAGAGATAGGGATAGGCAAGAGAGAGATAGATAGCAGTCTAGATAGATAGCAGAGGGGGGAGGGGAGATAGTAGCAGGATAGATAGATAGCAGAGATAGCTAGATGCCGAGATAGATAGACAGATAGAAAGTGATAGATAGATAGGCAGAGCGAGCTGAGAGGAGATAGATAGATAGGCAGAGAGACGGTAGATAGATCGCCCAGATAGATAGACAGATAGATGGATAGATTAGATAGCAGAGATAGATAGATTAGCAGGACAGACGAGAGAGATAGCTAGCAAGAGAGAGAGGAGAGATAGCAAGAGAGAGATAGATAGCGGAGAGATAAATATCGATAGATAGCAAGAGAGATAGCAGAGATTAGATAGAAGATAGATAGATAGACAGTAGAAGAGATAGATAGATAGACAGATAAAGAGATAGAAGATAGCAGAGATAGAAGAGAGATAGATAGATAGCAGAGATAGATAGATAGGCTAGAGATAGATAGACAGATAGAAGAGAGAGATAGATAGCAGAGATAGATAGATACTCAAATATAGGATGATAGCAGGAGAGAGGAGAGAGAGATAGGGGGAATAGCAGAGAGAGATAGATAGCAGATAGATAGATAGCAGAGAGAGATAGAGAGAAGAGAGATAAATATCAGATAGATAGCGAGGATAGATTAGAATAGCCCAAAGATAGATGAAATAGCAGAGATGATAGACAGATGAAGAGATAGATAGGACAGATAGAAGAGATAGATAGAAGGATAGAAGAGATAGATAGTAGCAGAGATAGATAGATAGCAGAGAGATAGATTAGCATAGATAAGATAGATGAGATAGAGAGAGAGATAGATAGATAGCAAAATATAGAGAGATAGCAGAGAGAGAGAGGAAGATGGGCAGAGAGAGAGAGAGATTAAGCGAGAGAGAGAGATAGCAGAGATAGATTAATGATAGATAAGATAGCAGAGATAGATAGATAAGAAAGAGTAGATAGATAGATAAGCAGAGAGAGAAGATAGCAGAGATAGATAAATAGCAGAGATAGATAGATTAGAAGAGAGTAGATAGGATAGCGAGAGAGATAGATAGAAGATAGATACATAGATAGATAGATAGATCGAGAGATAGATAGATAGCCAGAGAGGATAGATAGCAGAGATAGCTAAATAGTAGAGATAGATAGATAGACAGATAGAAAGAGATAGATAGATAGATAGAGAGATAGCAGAGAGAGAGAGATAGATAGCAGAAGATAGGATAGCTAGCATGAGAGAGAGAGATAGCAGAGAGAGATAGACAGATAGATAGATTAAAATAATATGTCTAGATTAAGTTAGGGCCCTGCTGAAAGAGTCTACCTTGACGTGGTAGCAGGGTTACAAATCTTGTGGCCAACATCTTTTATTCTACAGAGTATGGTAGAACTTTCTAATGTAATGTACCAGTTTGCACCAACATGTTTTTGTGTTTTCTAAAAATAGAGTAGGAAGCGTTATAATAACTATTTTCAAAAAAAAAACCATGAAATTTGTCACGCCCACGCGCCAAGCCACACCCACATATTAAGCCACGCCCACACATGAAGCCACGCCCACTTTGCTGCGCGCGCCGCTTGGTCTAGGGGCGGCATTCAAAAGTATTTTCAGGTGCCAAAAACCCTAGGGACACCCCTGAACAAAATAATATTGTGAGGTGGGAATAATCGATCCAACCTCCCTGCCCCAGGTACTTTTCATCTTTTAAAGTTCATTTTTACAGTATAGTTGTCCTTTAAACAGTTGTGCAAAAATTAACTAATACTGTAATTATTATAATGCGCTTCACTGAAACTATTATACTATGGGTGCTCCTCTCTAAAACTATGATACCATGTGTGGCTCGCTATAACTAAAATTATAATACCACGTGTGTTCCTTGCTTAAACTATTATACCACGTGTGTTCCTAGCTAAAACTATTATACCACGTGTGCGCCTTGCTTTAACTTTAGTACCACAGGTGCACCCCACAAAAACTATAATATCACAGGGCTCCTTGCTAAAACTATAATACCAAATGTGCGGCTTACTTAAGCTATTATACCACATGTACTCCTCACTTAAACTTTAATACCACGTGTGTGGTTTGATTAAACAATAATACCACGTTTGCTTCTTGCTAGAACTATACCAAGTGTGCGGCTTGCTAAAACTATTAGAACATGTCTACTCCTCGCAAAAACTATACTACATGTGTGGCTCCTTAAAACTATAACACCACGTGTGCTTCTTGCTAAAACTATACCGTGTGTGGCATGCTAAAACCATTTTACCACATGGACCCCTCACAATACCACGGGTGTATTGGAAATAGCAAAGGCACGGCACAAAACCCTCTCTAACCGGAGAGTCCATCAGGTGGGGTTTGTAATGAGGGGGTCCCACATTACATCATCCTGACATTGAGCAATTAGGGTTTATTTTCATTCCTGGAAACCCCTGAGAGGGGAAACTGCACCAAACTCAGCAGAATTACAAAAGGTGATTACACACTGCGTACTCCCTACGATCGCCGCCAGCTCCCTATACCTTGGACCGTTAAATTATTTGGCCAAAACGCCCGTACCGAATCTGACGTAGAACATTTGCTGGCATCAGAAACTATTGTTTTGGCCGTACACACTTTCCCGGTGAAGGGCCAATCTTGTTGGTACCGACCGGATTGGCCCTTTATCGGGAATGTGTGTACCCAGCTAAAGACTGAAACACCAAAAGATTCTATAAATCGCAGCTATTGAGGAATTGAACTCCCCGCGAGGTTTTATAGGTTTATAATAAACAATGTAAATTCTGAAATAAAAAACAGAACCATTATGCACTTTGTGATTATTTTCATTAAGGCTTCCCCTTCGCAGCCCCTGATTAGCAGCAAAGTTTCTTTTTTTCCTGTGGCGAGGTTGCCTAGCAACCAGTGCGCTTTTGTAAATTCTGTGGGGGATCAGAGGGGGTTAACTGCGCTGCCACGCTAATTCCCATGCTGGATCTGGTTACCCTGCACTGAGCAAGTGAAAGTTCTGGTATAGAGAAGAAAATAAAATATCATCTGGAAATATATATAATCTGGTGTAGGGAAAGTTCCCCTTTAACCCACCCACAGTGTAGACATTACTACAGTATATTGCCGTTGGTCTTTTTACCAGGGGGGTTGTTGTGGGGATTGACACAATACAATGGGAACAAAAACAAGGCCACCGATATAAACCCATCAACATGAACCCACCGATATGAACTGATCTTTAAACAGTTTTAGTTAGGGCTAGGCCACACTAGCGTGATTTTGATGCGTCTGTATGTGTGGCCGTGCCCTTACTGTTACATAGAATGTAAAGTTTTACAATAAAATGTGCATGTCTGAGTGCTCGGAGGTTGTTTCCATCGGATTATGTGAGGTCTCTGAATTCTTTGAATGCAGATGTTAATTTAAAGGGAAATGAAACCCCAAATTATTGGGCAATATAAGGCAGTAACCCAGCACAGAGGATTTGCCTTTTTACCTCCCAGAAGTTAATTAATATTGGAAGGGATGGTCCTCTGGCCCACCATCAATGTTTGCAGACCAACTACCCTTAACTAAAGTGGGACCAATGTCAGAATAGGGTCAGGACTTTCTGTGACATCACATATCTTATATTAACAATAACTAGATAATGTGAGGAAACAGCACAGTCACAAAATACCATAATCCCTTGGAACTTTACTACCCATAGTAAGGGACGGTATCACTATGCAGCACTACAATACATTACATGGTGAACGGGAGAGTTTAATCTCAATTTGGCTTAAAAGGCCACATCATGGAATGGAATAATATAACTGATGACATAGCTAAGCACTGATTATAACTGATGATATAGTTAGACACTGATTATAACTGATGGCATAGCTAAACACTGATTATAACTGATGACATAGCTAAACACTGATTATAACTGATCACATAGTTAAACACTGATTATAACTGATGGTATGGCTAAACACTGATTATAACTGATGACACAGCTAAACACTGATTATAACTGATGACATAGCAAAACACTGATTATAACTGATGACATAGCAAAACACTGATTATAACTGATGACATAGCTAAACACCTATTATAACTGATGACATAGCTAAACACTGATTATAACCTGATGACATGCTAAACACTGATAACTGATGACATAGCTAAACACTGATTATAACTGATAACAAAGCTAAACCTGTTATAACTGATACAATAGCTACAACACTGATTAAACTGATGACTATAGCAAACACTGATGTAAACTGATCACATAGTTAAACACTGATTATAACTGAGGTATGGCTAACACTGATTATAACTGATGACCAGAAACACTGATTAAACTGTACATAGCAAAACACTGATTATACTGATGACATAGCAAAACACTGATTATAACTGATGACATAGCCTAAACACCTATTTAACTGATGACATAGCTAAACACTGATTAGAACTGTAAAAAATTATTTACGCATGGCTGTTCATAATATAACAAAGCAAGGTAAACCCTATTTAAATGCATTATATTTAATTAGCACAATATGACCATCTATATTTGTTTAAGGGGGGATTCTGAGTAAATTAATTTTAAAACAAGACATCTTTACTGTATTATCTTCTCTGTTTTTGCTGTTGTTAAACAATGGCATAACTGGTTGCTTAGTAACATATAAGGGCAAAGAGGACTGAGGTCGTATTATGTCATTTATTTAATGCTAATTAGACAACAAACAGGTACTGAATGTTCACCCTGGTTCTAAATGGATGGAACATATTTGAACCTTCTTATACAATCGTTATTCTCTTTGTAATTATTTAATGTCTTTTACATAGTGCAGATTAAAGGTGATATAACAAGGTGTGGAACTGACGCTCTGATTGGCTGAGTCTAAGCGTCCTAGGTCGCCCCCCTGCGATCATACATGTGTAATTGGGTTTCCCTTGATTTTCATTAATCTGGCAACCCTGAATTTGCAGCACCTGAAGATGCAGCAAATACATGATGAAAATAAGCGTGTAACATAGACCCGTAACAAACGATAATGTTTAGCAGTTAATAAAAAGTAAACTTTACAGAATCTGTTTTTCTTGTTTCTAATGCAAAAAGCGCAGGAGCATTGTCAGGAGCCTAATTTGCACAAGTCTCTAGTGAGTGGTGGTTTAAGTGACAGTAGGAAATGACTTAGGGCAAGGCCCCACTACCCAGCCCACGGAAGTACGCATGAATTGTGCGACACAGCGCAATCGCAATTTCACGTGATTCGTGCACGCTTGCGCTTCCTTTGATGTTGCCCTCTCATATGTCATGCAATGCGCACCAAAAAAGAATGATCGCTTGTGAAAATAGGGCAAAGCCCAGCGCAAGGCATCGGGCATAGTTTTGCCATGTGCTAGCGTGGGCGCTACCGCAACGCAAAACGTGTCCAAAATCGAGGTAAAAAAGCACTAGCGTGTCTCTCACACACTTATGATCACATTTTGCTATCCGTTAAGAATCGCATGGCAGCGATTGGTCTGTCGGTTATTAAAGGAGAACTAAAGTCTAATACTAAAAGTCCAAGTGATTCCAATCCTCACACAATGAAAAGCTTATTATGGAAAAAAAATATAGATGATGCCAATTGTATTACTATTTTCTATGGTCCTCTACGGTGCTGGCACCAAATGTAAGTATGACATCTTAAGAAGGTGATAGGGCTAGGCGACACTAGCGCGTTTTTCGTGCGTTTGCGCACGCGTTTCGCGCTCGCGTTTGCGCCCGCGATTTTCGCGCGATTTCCGATGCGCATGCGATTGCGCGTCCGTTCGCGTTATGGTAACGCATACGTTCACCATTTTTGGTGCGTTAACGCATGCGTGTCCATAACGTGAAAAGGCGAGCGCGAAACGCTCAAGAATCGCGCACACAATCGAGCTTGGGGGGAAAATCTTCTGAACATAATATATAGCTTAGTTTTCCTTTAAATGCTGTGGAAGAGCCTTGCACCCTGTGATGTTTACATAGACTGTTAACCAACGGCCCTTTATAATTAATATCCAAATAGAAGATTTTTTCTCCAGGACTCCCCCGCAGACAGCGCTGTATACCTGACCTCACAAGAATCGCAGGATTCTACCTGCATGCACAGAACAAACCACTAAATATAATTAGGGCTCGTTAATATTTAGGTTAATTCTGCCTTTAATTGCATTTCACTTCCAATTCTATTCATAAATAACATCTCTGGACTAAAATAGAAACACTACTGAATGGAATTACCCAGGAAGAAGTGGCAAGATAAGTAATGGCATGTGGCCCCTAGAGCTAATTAGCACTTGGAAATCGCAATTAAAAAAAAAGTAAAACCTACGTTTTCCTTCAGATAGTGGACTAGGGTACGGATAAAGGGCACGGACTAACCACACTAACACGTTTTTTACGCAGTTTCATTTAAATAACATTGAAATTGCGGGAACGCAAAAATTACTGCGATATCCGATGCGCGTGCGTTTCTGTTTTGCGTTCAGTTTTGTTTGCAAACGCATGCGTTTCTATAATAGGAAATTGCATGCGCAAACACGCGACAACGCACCGGAATCGCACACGCAACCGTGCTCTAGAATTACGCACCCTTCTGTCCATTGTAGTATAGCCTCAGCCTTAAACCACACACACCCTACTCTCATAGAAAGCGATAACTCTATTGCACTTATTACCTTTACTTGGCCTTAAATATTTACATTCTTAAAAGTCCTCCAGTTCTCCCTTAAGGCTAGGCCACACTATGGCGTTTTGCACACAGGATTGCGCATTCAATTTTGGTTAGAATGGAAATCACGGGACTGCAAAAATTCCCGCGATTTACAATGCGCATCCGTTTTGGTTATGCGTGCACCATTTTTTTACCCAATCGCATGCATTTTCTCATGCAGGATAGCAAAATGGCATGTACAAATGCATGCAATCTTGTGCGATAATGCGTGCGCTGTGTGCGCGATTCTGGCGCGCTGTTGTTTGGCCTTAGGCTTAGGCACTTTCTAAGCTAAATTTCCTGACAGCTGTTAACCGGGAGCTTATCCCCAACTCGACAAGCTTGTTGAACCAGAAGTCTGGAGCCTTTGAGGGGAGTTTGCCTGTCTGTGGAGAGGGTTACACCAGGAAGTCAAGACTAGGTGAGGGTGGGGTAACTGATGGTAAATATTGTGAAGGTAAATAGAGCTCTGAGGGCAACTAACACGTGGAGAAAGAATGAATGCAGTTTAAAGGGGAACGAAAGAAGAAAAAGGTCACACTTCCATTTCTGTAAGGTAGACCTAAGTCTGGAAATCGCATGCCAGTGAAATGCATTGTGGGTGGCCCCACTGTTGGCGAGGTGGCCCCAATCCGTTATCGGATCGAATGCCATCACCCTTTTTTGTGCAGATCACATGCGTTCCCAAAAAAGAAAATTGGGTAAATTGCAGCACAAAAACACAGCTTTCCACGTGTTACCGTGCATTGTAGTGTGGCCCCATCCTTAACGTGACTTAAGACAAGACCGTATGTTTGTATGTATGTTGTGTGTATGTATGTGTGTGTATTATTGTATTATACACTACATTTATTATATATTCACTTTAGGAAACTGTGCCTGCTGGGAGATGGGTGTACAGCAGGATTTATCTAGTTATATACAGTGAAAGGAATACAAGGGATGAGAGATTACAGGGATCGGTGAGATTTCACTTTAAGAAGCTGTTTAAAATGAAAGAGGGTTCTACATATCTAATGAGATCTTGTGTATCACTAACGAGCCCACATGCACAGACATAGCACTTAACCCTTTCCAGACCAGAAGGGGAAAACCATCCGCCAGTTTAATTGGCAGAGAGAATGTGGCAATCCAGGGCGAATTGAAGACTGACAGATTCCCAACACTGTCTCCAATTACACAACATGAGGGCACAGCCTAGGACCCCCGGGTTATAATATTTCTATAAATTACAAGACCTACTGGAAAGGGAGAGCCCTAGAGAGTCTTTAGGTAGAACACAGAACATGTAAAAGAGAATTAGTAATACTATTAATAAAAATAATAATAGATCATATACAGGTTAGGACTATTACTGTATATCATTTATAAAACATGTGTAAATACCCAAAGTGAATGGGGGGAGGGGGGGTATTTACACTTTGGAACTGGGTAAACTGTGTGATCATCAACCAGGGACTTCATCCCCCGAACTGTTTATTTTATTGGTTAAAGACATGAAAGTCAAAGAGCAAAAGTCTCAATGAAAACCAAACAGGAGCGTAATAAACACAGTGACAGGGATTCGATTAACAGGGCAAAACTTCCTTTCCCAAAAGGAAACATTAGATTCATAATGCTGCACGATGTGGAGGAATTACACTGATTGATGACATCAGATCAAAATAGTGACATCAGAACAGTGTTGTCAGGATAGTGACAGATTGAACATTTCTGGTAGTCAGGACCTTCTTGTATGTTCCAGGTAATATAAGGCTTTTTTAACCTGCGCAAGCATTAAAGCATAGGCCCCACTATACCGTTGTGGGGTGCACATGTGCCTCTCCTTTCCCTTGAAATTTAGTAAAATGACGTTGCATGCAATATGCAGCAAAAACGGTGATTGCATGTGTTGAAAAAACAGATAGTGGGACATGGACACAAGTCCATTATAAGTAATAAGTAATGCGATATGTTACATCTGCACAGAGAGTGATGTACCTGCACAAAAAGCCAATAAAAATGTAAAGGGTAAAATGTTGCCATTATATTTTGGTTTATGATGTCATACACATAGCGATTTATGATGTCATACACATGGCCATGTAATACAATTATAACAGGCAGCAAAAAGATGCAACAATCACAAATAAAAAGGTCAACCTTCACCAAGGATTAAACACAGATTTTAGACAAGCACCTGCCTTATTCCAACAGTGTTGCAATTATTACAGTTATTGTTAACTTCCCCTTTATTGATAGCGCAGCTCTTGTCTGGCTGTGGGAAAGGTGGTTGAATTGTGTGTAGTTCTGGGTGGAATGTTCACTGTACAAAGCCGGTTACTTAACATCTATCGACATTCCAGGGCTCAATGAATGGACAAGTTAACCCTCCCTCTCTAAATACACACTGTACTATTTAATGCAGGGAAACTTAATATGTCTGCTATGAATGATGGGAGTTGTAGTTTACCAACCTTAGAAGACTCCATAATTCCTGGTGTAAATATTACCAATAACCCCACAGTAAAATCCTATCCTGTACATAGACAGATCTCTTTCATAGCAACTTACTTTATGTTATTAAACAGTGAAGTTGGAACCTGTATGGGAAATGGGATATTAACTGGAATTAGCCCAAAGCAGGGATATGGAACATTATGTACTAGGGGCAATGGAGCCCCCCTATAACGGAGACAGGAGGGCCATGAAGCCCCCCAATAAAGGGACCGGTGGGCAACAATTGGGCAAAGAAGGATAAAGCCTATAATGGTAACAGATGGGAAATGGAGCCCCCTATATAGGGGACAGGTGGGCAATGGAACCCACTATAAAGGGGACAGGTGGGCAATGGAGCCCCTTTTAAAGGTGACATGTGGGCAATGGAGCCCCCTATAGAAGGGACAGGTGGGTAATGGAGCTCCCTATAAAGGGGACAGGTGGGTAATGGAGCCCCCTATAAAGGGAAAAGGGGGGCAATGGAGCCGCCTATAAAGGGGACATGTGGGCAATGGAGCCCCCTATAGAAGGGACAGGTGGGTAATGGAGCCCCCTATAAAGGTGACATGAGGACAATGGAGCCCCCTATAGAAGGGACAGGTGGGGTAATGGAGCCCCCTATAAAGGAGGACGGTGGGTAATGATCCCCCTATAACGGAAAAGGGTGGCAATGGAGCGCCTATAAAGGGGACGGTGTGCAACAATAATGAAGCCCCCTTAAATTGATATAGATGGGAAATGGAGCCCACTTTAGGGGGACAGGGCGGCAATGGAGCCCCTATAAAGGGGACAGGTGCAAAAAGGATGAACACCCTATTATGATACAGATGGGAAATTGGAGCCCCCTAAAAAGGGGCACAGGTGCAAAAGGATGAACACCCCCTATAATTTATACAGATGGGAAATTGAGCCCCCTATAAAGGGGACAGGTAGGCTCTGAAGTCCCACAATTAGGAGGGCAGGTCGGATTCCTCCAAACAAGGGAGAGCTGAGTAGCTGAGTATCTGTAAGGAGATCACTGTGTGCATTGTGGCTATTGGGTGCAATGTGATAGCCAGGGCTGGCAGGGGAAGTGTAGGCGAGGGGGGCTACAAAGGAGACTTGGCCCCTAATAATTCCCACCCCCAGTAAAATGCACCTATTCACTGCACTGGTCTTAATGTGCAAATGTGACCTATTTCTTGAATGGAAACTACAAACGTACTGTAAAGCTGCACTTGTGCACATGTCTACAACGAAAAGGAAAATTCTATTAACCATTCACCACCTTTACATGGGGAACAGAGGGGGAACATCTGTGCAAAGCAGTCACTTACCTTTGGCTGGGGGGCTGTGAGCTCATGAAACAGGTAAAGTCCAATTGAATCCAAACAAGAGAAACCTGAAAAACTCAAACTCTGCACACACAACATGTTGGGGGGGGGGGGTTTATTATCCTTATGGGATGAAGAAGTACAGGGGTCCTAGAGCGGGGGAGGGGGGGTCCCAGGGCAGGGTGCCCTTATGGGAGAGACTGGATCAGATTCCTGGTTCTTAGCAGCCCCAGGGAAACAGTTTGTGAGAGTGGAAGCCAGAGAGAGACCTGAGTTGGAGGAGAGAGGAGGGAGAGAGAGAGGAGGAGGCAGCATGAGGGAGCACAGTGGGGGACTGATCTTCTTCATTTCACCTGTAGCTCCTCCCTAAGCACTACATGAGACGAGAGAGACCCTAATGAGACAGTCAATGACACCCACACAGTGCTGATATAATACAGAGTTAAACATAAACTGCATAATACATAATCCATTAAATAATGTAAATGCCACTCACTAGAATAATCTCTACACCGGGTGACCTACTTTGTCCTTCTGAGGCAGTGAGAAAACCAATTGTTACTCACTAGAAGGAAATGGCACCAAATTACAAATTCAACAATGTGGTTATACAGGGGACAACTTATCGTGGAGTTATACAATTAGAGATTCCATCCAGTTTGGTGGTTGTTTCTCTTTATTTTAAGCATAAGCACACACCATGCAATATTTTGGCCCGATCGAACTGATAGTTGGTGTATTGGTCGATCAGGCTGAAATAATTGCAGGCTTTTTGGACGAAAAACACACTATGGACTCTGCATGCTCGGTTGCGGCTAACTTGTCGCCAAGCCACTATTGCCGAGACCGACACGTGCTCTTCTCCTGGCCAACCAGTCGGTAGAGCTGAACGGCCAGTCAGGAAGAAACATTGCATGGTGTGTACATTCACTTAAATTCACCCCATATTATAATATTGTTATATCATCCTGTGTACAGCAGCTATAGCACCCATATTATAATATTGGTATTATATCCGTGTTTACAGTAATTATATCGCCCCATATTATAATATTGTTATATCATTGTGTGTGTAGTAATTATGGCGTCCCATATTATGATATGGTATTATATGATCATGTGTACCGTAATTATATAACACCCCCATTTTATAATATTGGTATATCATCCTGTGTAACAGTTATTAGGACTCGTATTATAATATGGTATTATATCAGGATTTGTACGTAATTATATCGCCCCATATTATAATATTGGTATTAGATGATTGTGTGTACAGTAAATTATATACGCCCCATATTTAAATTGTTATATCCTGTGTACGGTAACATGGCACCCATAAAATAATATTGGTATTATAATCGTGTGTAGAGTAATTATAAACATTACCATATTATAATATGTTATATCCTGTGTACGGTAACTATGGCACCATATTTATAATAGTAGAAAGAGAATGCTGTGCACACCTGTGTGTTATCTGAATATGAACACCTTTTCAATAAGAATGGTGTGCACAGCATTCTTCTTTCTACATATGTGAGCTTGCCGCAGCGCTGGAGCACCCAGCATTGAAATTATTAATGCTATACTGGGAGTGTGCAGGATCCTTTTTACTTTGGGTACATATTATAATATTTGTATTTAAATGATCGTGTGTACAGTAATTATATAATACCCATATTATATATTGGTTATTATATCATTTTGTGTACAGTAATTTATATTGCCCCCATATTATAATATTGGTATTAAGATTGTGTTGTACAGTAATTATATAACACCCCCATTTTATAATTTGTTAAATCCTGTGCACGGTAACTATGGCACCCATATTATAATATGGTATATATAATCATGTGTACAGTAATTATATAAACACCCCATATTGTAATATTGTATATCCTGTGGTACGGTAACTATGGCACCCATATTATAATATTGGTATTAAATGAATTGTGTGTACAGTAATTATATAATACCCCCTAGTAATATTGGTATTATATCAGTTTGTACAGTAATTACGGTATATCGCCCCATATTATAATATTGGTATTATGTGATGTGTGTGTGTTACAGTAAAGTATGTATAACACCATATTTAACATGTTATATCACGTGTACGGTAACTATTGGCACCCATATTATAATATTGGAATTATAATAATTGTGTGTCCGTAATTATGATAAACCCCATATTTATAATATTGTTCAGATCCTGTGTACTGGTAACTATTGGCACCCACTATTATAATATTTGGAATATATATAATCGTGGTACAGTAATTATATAAAAACCCCCATATTATAATTATTGTTACTATCCTTTGAACGGTAACTATGCACCCCATTTAAATATTGGAATGGTATAATCCTGTGGGTCGTACATGTAATATATAAAACCCCCATATTATACTATGTGGGGTATAAATCCTGTGTACTGTAACTATGGCACCCCATCTTATAATAGGAATTAATATCGTGTGTGTACAGTATTATATAAAACCCATATTATATATTGTTATATCCTGTGTTACGGGGTAACTATGGCACCATTATTATATATTGGTAATTTAAATATCGTGTGTTAAAGTAATTATATAACATCCCCATATTATAATATGTTTATATCCTGTGTCTGTAAAATGATGGCACCCATTTATAATATTGGTATATATAATCGTGTGTACAATAATTGTCATCGCCCCATATTATAATATTGGTATTCTATGATTTGTGTGACAGTAAATTATGTGAATCCCATATTATAAATTGGTGATTAATGATCGTGTGGTACAGTAATCTATAATACCCCCATAATATAATATTGTTATATCCTGTGACGGTAACTATGGCACCCTAATTATAATATCGGTATTATATAATCGTGTGGTGTACAGTTTCAATTATATCGCCCCATATTATAATAAGTGGATAGATACATGTGTTACAGTAAATATAAAGCACACACTATAATATTTTTATGTCCTGTGTATGGTAGCTATGGCACCCATATCTATTAACATTTGGATTATATATCAATGTGTACAGTAATTATATAACATCCCACCCCATTTAATTATAAAATTGTATAGTTCATCCTGTTGTATATATTATGGCCACCCGTATTAATATATTGCGGTATTATATCAAAAGTTTGTTACAGTAATTATATCGCCCCATAGTAAATATTGGTATTATTTATGATTGTGTGTATACAGTAATTATAGCGTCCCATATTATAATATTGGTATTAAAAATGATGTGGTACAGTAATTATATAACACCACACCCTATATAATATGTTATAGCCGTGTACAGTAATTATATCTCCCCATATTATAATATTAATTTTATTATCGAGGACAGTTGTTAGAGTAGCCAAAAAAGGCTAAATGTTCAAAACTGTTTTTTTCATTGGTATTTACTATAGAAGATTATCCTAGTATAATACAGGGACTGTAAATAATATGAAGGGTATAAATGAGGAATTTCACTCTGTGTTCACTATAGGGAATCCTAGTCCTTTATAGCAGGGACTGTAACCATACTGAAGATATAAATGAGGAATATTTCACTCAGTATACACTATAAGAGAATCCTAGTCCTTATTAGCTGGGGACTGTAATAACATTGAAGGTTATAAATGAAAACTATTCACTCTGTAACCTATAGAGAATCCTCGTCCCATATAAGAGGACTGTATAATATGAAGACGTAATAAATGAAGAATATTTCACTTGTATATTACACTATAGAGAATCTAGTCATTATAGATGGGGCTGTAATAATATGAAGGGTTATAAATAGAGGACTATTCACTACTGTATACCTATAGAGAATCCTAGCCATATAGCGGGACTGTAATATCATGCAGGGTATAAACTAAGGAATATTCACTCTGATCACATAGAGATCCCTAGTCCTTATAGCAGGGACTGTAAATAATATGAAGGGTGTAAATGAGGAATATTCACTCTTATACACTATAGAGAACTCCTAGTCCTTATAGCGGACTTATAATAATGAAGGGTATAAAGATGGAATATTTTACTATGTATACTAAGTGAAATCCTAGTCCTATATAGCAGGACTGTAATAATATGACAGGGTATAAATTGGGATATTCACTCATATACACTATAAGAATCCCTAGTCCTCTATAAGCTGGGGACCTAAAAACATGAAGGGTTTAATAATGAAAAACTATCACTTCGTATACACTAAGAGAATCCTAGTTCCTATAGCAGGGACTGTAATAATAGAAAGAGTATAATGAGAAAATATCACTCTGTAATACACTATAAGAACTCCGAGTCTTATAGCTGGGGGCTGGTAATAATATAGGGTAATAAATGAGGATATTCAATCTGTATACACTATAGAGAATCCTAGTCCATATAGCAGGGACTTTGTTAATAATAATGAAGGGGTAAATAGGAATTTACTCTGTATTCACTATAGAGAATATCATACCCTTATAGCAGGGGACTGTAATAAATATGAGGGTGTAATGAGGAATATTCCACTGCCTTTAAACACTATAGAATCCTAGTCCTTATGCAGGGAATGTTAATTAATATGAAGGGTATAAGATTTGGATATTTACTATGTGTACGCTATAGTGAATCCTAGTCCTTATAGCAGGGACCTGTAATAATATGAAGGTATAAAAATGAGGAATTTCACTCCTGTATTCCTATAGAGCAATCCTAGTCCTTATAGCAGGGACTGTAATAATATGAAGGGTATAAGAGTTGAAATTCACTCTGTATTCACTATAGAGAAATCCTAGTCCTTATAGCAGGGACTGTAATATATGAAGGTATAAAAGAGGAATATTCACATGTATTCACTATCAGAGTAATCCTAGGTCCTTATGAGGGACTGCAATAATAAAGGGTATAAAATGAGGAATGATTCACCTCTGTTTAACAATATAGAGAATCCTAGCCTTATAGCAGGGACTGGATATGGTACGGAAACAATTAGACAAAAGCAAATTAAGAACAGAAATTTAGGGAAGGGCAACTAAAATAATAAGGGGAATAATGGAGCGCTTCTACTATGCAGGCAGATTAGACTATAATATTTTATTAATAGACGTTTTGTTGTCCAGTAATTAATTATCGCACCATATTATAATACACAATTATTATAAAATCATTGGTGTTGTGTGCAGTTTTTTTATAACGGTATTATTGAACCTAATATATTAGCTACTTCACTCCTAACAAATATTGTAAACCGGTTGCTCTTTATACGTTTTAACAGTGTATACTTCTTGTATACAACCCCAGACCCTTCACAACAACACCAGTGGACCCTCAAAACGGACTCATTTGGTATATATATACCATTGTACTCACTTTTCACATCAATTATAATATCTAGTTTTCATGTAAGCTACCTACATTGTTGTGAAGAGTGTGCTAGCACATATGCTACTAGTTGGTTATATGTACTAAACTTTGAATATCATATTGAACCCATATGATAATCAGTGTTTATCATATCTTGTTTGTGTAAACGTAATTATATATCCCCGCCCCCATATTATCAATATTTTTAGACGTTTATTGTGTGTGCACAGTAAATGCTGTAACGCCCTCATATTTTATAAGAATTATTATAATCATGTGTGTGTTGTACAGTTTGATATTTATAACGCCCGTTATTCTATACTCAACATAGGGGGGGTGCGTGCCTTACCTTCAGATACTTTTAGGCCTGGGTGCCGCTGTGATTCTTGAATATCCACCATAAAATCAATTGCAGAGTAAACTCACAGGGCTTGTGCATAATTCCACTTTTTTACATGTGCGAAACAAAACAGATATGGCGACGTTTCGGTCTGTGTCTTAGAGACACAGCTTGAGACTGAAACGTCGCTATCTGTTTTGTACTGGCACATGTAATAAAAAGATGGAACTTCTGCCAAGCCACTGTTGAGTGCTCTGCCCCCCCCAATTTATTTTAAGGTGTGCTACCTTAGTAATACTGTTATATATTCATGTGTGGATACAGTAGTAATTATTACAACCCCCCCAATAGTACAATGTATTATTAAATCCCTGGTGTGTGAGTATCAGATCTCGTACCTATGATGCTCACGAACTGCAATTCCAAGCATCCCCTGCGACTCTTTCGCTTCAGCAATGATTTTTCTAATAATTGTTTGGACTCCAGCAAGTGTGATTGGTGTGCAAAATACGGTGTCTATCAGGCTCCATTTCAGGACATTGTCATATAAAACAGCAACGTGATTCACCGATCTATAAAACAAGAGGTGTCTCCTAGAAGAGATCATAGATTTGCTGAATTTGTGGATAGTGTGGGGTTACCACGGGTTGTTAATTACTTCATAATGCACTGGGGGAGTGTGTTAGTAAACAGGGTTCCCATAGGCCGGTGCAATGTTACTCATGATCACTATGGGGATCTGTGTATTGTCAGTATGGGTTACCACAGGTGTGCAATTACTACATGATGCACTAGGGGGAGCTGTGTTATGTAGTACACAGGGCGAACCATAGGCTGTGCATTTACTCGATGACTAGGTGAAACTAGGGGGAGCGTGTTATGTACACAGGTTCCTAGGCTGTTGCAATTTTACCATGATGACTAGGGGGAGCTGTTGTTGCTGTAGCACAGGGTTACCACAGGTTGTGAATTTACTCATGATGCACAGGGGGAAGCAGTGTTATGTAGTAAAGGGTATCACAGTTGTGCAATTACTCATGATGACCTAGGGGGAGCTGTGTTATGTAGTACAGGGCTACCAAAGGCTGTGCAATTTACTCATGATGTCCTAGGGGAGCTGTGTTAGTAGTGGAGGTTACCACAGGTGTGCATTTACTTCATGATGCACTAGGAGGAGCTGTGTGTATATAGTGCAGGGTTTACCACCGGTTATGCAGTGCACACATGAGCACTAGAGGGAGCTTTGTAATGTATTGCGGGTTATCACAGTCTATGCAGTGCCCCATGATGCCGCTCTAGAGGGAGCAGTTTATGTAGTACGGGCTACCACAGAAGATTGCAGTATTACACATGATGCATAAGGGGGAGCTTTGTAAAGTAAGGTGGGGTTCCACAGGTTGTGCAGTACAGTACCACACATATGCACTAGGAGGAGCTGTTGTAATTCCACAACTATTCACTGTGGACGGGATGCACTAGGGGGAGCAGTTTTATTGTAGTAGTGCAGTTTCCTCAGAATATGCAGTATACACATAATGCATAGGGGAGCTGTTTATGAGTGCAGGCGTTACCACAGGCTATGCAGTGCACACTGATGGAACTAGGGGGAGCTGTGAAAATGCATGCAGTGTTGCACTAGAAGGCTGTATACAATGAGGTATTGGTTAAAAAATAGGATGGTGTTGCCGTATTTAGTCGTGGAATATATGTAGTAAAAAGTAGAGTACTGTGATACTTTAATGGACTAACAGTTTATTTAAGTAGACAAGTTTCGAGGGATCAACCCTCTTCCTTACGGGTCAGAGCAGTACTGAAGAGGGTTAATCCTCGAAAGACCCCCAAAGGGGGGTCGCTGAAATAAACTGTTAGTCCATTAAAAGTACACAGTACTCATACTTTTACTACCATAGGTTATGAGTACTGGTCAGGATATATATATCGGACGGTTCTAAAACCTGTGCCAAACAGGTAGCGGAGGAAGCTGTGTCCATACGCAGGCGATAAACTCCAAAATTATTGGGCTCAGAGACACATTTGCCAGCTACGGGGCAGGTTGCAACTCAATCATTCCCAGGGGCCCAAGCTATAGAACAAGCATTAATAATTTGTAAGTGCACACACTTCCGTGAATTTCAATCGATTGTGGATCACACTGCGTTGTGAAAATCACATTGGGATGAGGGGACAATGTGATCTCTAAACGTGCATGTTTGTGTGTGTGTGTGGGCCCTCCATCACAAGAAATTGAAAAGTCCCATGAGTTGGTCACCTCCACCTATTTGTATGCTTACCATGAGGCTAGTGATGCACTAGGGGAATACTACGATAGGCTATGCAGTGTACACATGATGCACTAGGAGAGCTGTTGTAAGGAAGTGCGGGTGCCAGGTCTATGCAGGGCACTTATGAGAGCATGAGAGGAGTTGAGGGATGTAGTACAGAGCTACAATGCTATGCCAGTGCACACATTATGCACTAGGGGAAGCAGTGTAAGGAGATGTGACAGGGTGGCCAGAGGCTATGCCGCTGACACTTATGAAGCATTAGAGGAGTGAGGGATGTAGTACAGAGCATACCCACATGCTATGCAGTGCCACACATTATGCAATAGGTGGAGAAGTGAATGTAGTACAGGGTGATCATAGGCCATGCAAGTTTACTCTATGGACTAGGGGGAGTTGTTTAATGTAGTGCGCATTAGGGCAGAATATGCACTGCACACATAGCCACTAGGGGAAGCTGTTAATGAAGCTGACAGAGCTACCACGGGTATTGCAGCATACCATGTTATGCATTAGCTATGCAGTGCACACTTATGCACACGGGGAGCTGTATAGTGTAGTTTCAGGGTTACCCAGGTATCGAGTAACACATGATGCGCTAGTGGGAGCTGTGTAGTGTTTGACAGGGCTACCCCCATGGTATGCAGTATAATAGATGCATATTAGTAGCTGTGTTTTCTTTTTGCTGTCTGGCATTTGTATGATATCAGTTAAAGTGCTTTGATTGCGTTAATGTTACATTTTCCCTCACCCGAGTAACTCATTGTCTTGTTGGTAATTTAGAGACATTTTGGTCCTTTTACGGAAGTACCATTGTATAAAGTCGATTGTGGATGTCTCCCACACTCCCCTCACTGCTGCAGTGCTGCATTGGGACACAGCCCATGGCATTAGATACAAGAACAAGTTAAAATAGTACATTAAGGTTTGAATAAAGACATAGTCCATCAAGTCAACCTATTTCACCCTTTTTTTCTTTTTTTAACCCTACCTAACAGTTGATCCAGAGGAGGCACAAAAAAAAAAAACAGCTAAAAAGGGGGGGAAATTCCTTCCTGACTCCAAACGGCAATCGGAAAAGTATTCTGGTCAACCAGATCTATATGCATTAATACCAGTAATTTCTCAATATTATATAGTATCCCTGTACCAACCAGGAACTACAGTATATGTATTAATACAGTAATTCTCAATCTTTTTAGTTTTAGAACTATCCAGGCCTTTTTTAAAGATATTAATGACCTTGCCATTACCACATCTGCTGGAAGACAGTTCCACAGTTTCACCGTTCTCACTGTAAAGCAACCGTTCCCGACCTGAAGATGGGAATCTTCTTTTCTTCAAACCTTTAAGGATGTCAAGTGTTCCTCTGATATGACCTATTAGTGAACAGACACCAGAGAGTTTATTGTATGGCCCATTAATATATTGGATAAGGGTTATCAGTTCCCCACGCAAACGTCGCTCTCAATGTAAACAGCCTAACTGTCTAATCTGCCTGATATTCAAGCCCCGCCATTCCCCTTATTAATTTATTGCCCTTCTCGGAGCTGCTTCATTTCCAAAGATGGCCCTTTGTATATGGGATTCCAAAACTGCACCGCTATTCAAATGAGGCCTTACCAGTGCCCTTGTAAAGAGGAGAATAATATTTTTCTCTCTTGAATCTATTCCCCTTTTTATCACAAGACAATATTTTGCTTAGCTCTACCTTTGACTACCTGGAATAATTGGCTATAGCTAAGGTCTGTTATCTACCAGAACCCCCAAATTCTTTTTCATTACAGATCACTTAACACAGAGTTATTTATGGTGTAGGTGGCACAGGGATTATTAAATCCCAAATGCATCACCTGACATTATCAACATGAATCATTCTGCCATCTGCTGCCCATTTTTATAATCGATTCTAGTCTGCTTGCAGCACTTGCACAATCATTTGAAGTTTCACAAAGATTGCATAGTTAGTTGTACATCAGAAAATACTGAGACCTTGCTCTCAATGCCCTGCTAAGTCTTTATAAACAGATTAAACAAGGACCAGAAAGTACTTTTAGAGAAGGTAGAGAAGTACCTAGTGTCCATGAAACTGGTTTGGTATGCTTTCTAAACATAGATACTCGCTTTTTTCGGGGCTTACAGCTACAGGAAAGCTCCTATCTTGTTTTTGGAGAAACACACTGAGCATGCCTTAACCAGTGAACATGGGAAGGAGGAGGTTTAGCACCAAAATGAATTGTACATGTCAAGGAACAAGAAACCTTGAATATCTGAAATTTACCTCTGGAGAAATGTTGTGCAAACTGAAACTCTGTAGTAGGATCAATACTAAGCTTAGTAAAATTAGTATGCCCCTGGCTGAGTGATTCAGACGGGATTGTTCAGACTCAAAGATTTTTAATTTCTTGATCGCTCTTGGAGTTTGAATGTCCTAGAAAACAGAAACAGAGAACAAAGAATGTTCTCTCCTCTCTCTTTATATTTCCAAAATTGACTATGGAACCCCAGAGAGACCAAGGGGGAGATGCAATAAATGTCACTATCGCAACGACCTGAACTTGTTCATGCGAGTATGTAATTGTAATAACGTTATTGCATCGAGTGAATGCGAGAGGTAAGTTGCAACCTTTTGCACAGTTTAAAGCCACAATTGAAAGGCTTTAATGTTGTGCAAAAAACGCGTTCAATTTCATCTCTATATTTATTGCATCGCTTGAACTGGCTATTCCAAAAGTCTTTGGAATTGGGTGAAAGTGATGCAATAGGAGTAACGAAAAACCACTGCTTAACGTTATTACATCAGTTAGCATGAGTTTTGCACACTTTTCACCTTAGAACGGGATATGATCTCCTGCAAGTTTCCCCCTGTTCCCCAGTGAGCGGTTTTGTGTGGGGGTTATGTTTCTATTTGTTCTTTTTATCAATGAGCGTTTCTAGGATGGAAGGTCGCGGTGTGTATTGGTATTACAGATTGGCCTGGAAACAAGGAAGTGCCCATGTGGTACCTCACATTTACAAAAAAAATAACATGTCCCTGAGCTCCCATAAACCCTCAGCAGTATGGGCCAAAAGTCTTGTCCATATAATCATCATCACCATGACGAATTAAAGCTATTACATTATAAGTATTATTACATTATAACTATTAGAAACTGTAATTATAAACCATTAGATAACAATTACATTATTACTAATACATTATAACCATAACATTATAAAACTAGATATATTACTTATTATTTAACTGATACATTATACTATTATATAACCATTACAACTATAATAAACTATTAATTATAACCATGAGATAAGAATTACAATTATAAGATTACATTATAAACTATTATATAACTATACAGTATAACGATTATAGACTATTAATTTTATACTATTAGTGTATAACTATTACATTTATAACCATTACATTATTTATTTATAACTATTACATTATAATCAGTACATTAAACTATTATATAAAATATGACATTATAAAATATTACATTTTAAACTATTGCATTATAACTATTACATAACTCTATATTGTTACTATGACATTTATAATAATTACATTATAATCATTCCAATATAACTGTGATAAACTATACATCTGACTATTATATAACAATTAAACAGAACATACACATTATTATAACTATAAAACATGATAATATAATTATTAATAACTTAAACATGATAACTATTACATTAAAATTATTAAAATAAACTATTCCATTCTAATAGGACAGGTATAACGTATTTACATAAACATTACAAGATAACTAGACATTATAATGAGGACAGATTAACTGGATGAACAGTATAAACCTATTAGATACTATTACATTAAACTATTATATAAACTATTACATGATAAAACTATTATAGAAATATTCATTATAATTATTATATAACAATTGAATAAAACTAAAAAACTCATTACATTATAACTTACATCATAATTATATTATAATTATGAAATGATATTATATAACTATTATATAACTATTACATTCTTAATTATTTTAAATAACTATACATTTAAATATTACAGTTATAACAATCATATAACTATTACATTATAACTATTATTTTTGATCTCGGGTTGTCTTGTAGAGGGAGTTTATACCTAAAAAGCTGTCGTCCCATGTATGCCCCCATTGATGCGAGAGTACAGGGCTTGTTCCGCTTCATTCATGTTACTTAAAACTACAACTCCCATCAATTCCCCATGTTCAATGGTCAGAAGGATGTTGCTAGGCAACTGCGGAGAGGTGGGATGTTAGGTTACTATAATCCAATATTGAAAATATTCTAAATATTGTAAACAAACATGAACTTTGGTAAGGGAAAGAACTTAGGATTCGGGTGTGGGTTTCCCTAAATATAATTATATATATTAACTAACGTGTTTCCTTATAACGATGAAATGGGAGATTTGATCACATGGTATAAAGGACCATAAAGTCTAGAAGAAAATGCTTTGGATTTGCGGATTGTAAATAAAGGAGTCATTAAGGAGAAGGAAAACAAAACACTGAAGCGACAATCGGGCCCTTAAGAAGACAACCCACCCTTCATACAGAACACTTTTAGAAAGAACGGCCTCTTTAAAATAGTGATAATATAGTTTGTGCCTATGAATCATTACTGTATGCCTGCTATGCTCTGGATGCATCATGGAGGAAACTGAGGCAATTTAGAAACCTGTACTGAGCCTGGGCATGCTCAGAAGAGGCAAGGTACAGGGATTGACATTCGTCATGGGCTGTGATGTAAACTGTCAAATTAATAAAGACAAGTTACTAACTGGAGGAACCAGGAAGCAGAACGGGGGAAACAGGACTTGCGCAGGATTTCAGGTTAGACGTATATATTCAAGATTTCAAACTAAATCTCCATTAAGGGTTTGGGGGGATTTACCTGTATGTAAATTTTAATTTTAGAAGCGGACCTGCCTTTAAAGGAAACTGCATTGTTTGGGGATCATCCAATGGGAAGAATGCACTTATTTACCAAGTCTCAGTTCAGGGGCACCTCTACCACCAGTGCATTTGGGACATAAATCACCACCAGTGTTCCACTAAGGCGTGGGCTCATGCGCACGCAGCACACACTGCAGCCTTAAGTCAGCTCTAGTTTATTAGACAACTGTTAAGTCAGCGCTACAGTTCACCCAGCCAATGTTAAGTCAGCTCTACAGTTCAACAGCCAATGTTAAGTCAGCTCTACAGGTTCACCAGCCAATGCTTAAGTCAGCCTCTACAGTTCACCAGCCTAATGTTAAGAGACGGGGGGTTGCATATCAAATGAAGAAGAAAAAATATCCTAATGAATCTTTTTTTAACCATTTAAAACGGACTTTTTGCTCAAGATAAGACCGGTGATTAGATTTAGGATCCTTTTTAAGAGGTTTGTGAATTGATTAACTTGGGTGTAATACAAACTTCTTTAATTAAAATACAAACTACAGCGCTTTATGGAAACTTAACCATTGATAATAAATAAAATCCAATTGTAATCAGATGGCCCATACTATTGCAGAGTAAAGGTATCTCTGTACATAGTAAGACAATCCTATGATCCCAGTGCAGCGCGTTTATACAGACACAATTAAACCAGATAAGTGGTGCTAGCAACAAATTTTACTATTATAATCAGCCAACCTGATAGTGGCAATCAATAATAGTTTCAAGCAAAATTTGATCCTCTCCCACCAGTATATTAAAGTAAAGTTTTAACACTCTAAATGAGTTTACGGTCCTCTAACTTTGGCCTTCCCTTTGGTGGGGGAGATGTATCTGGGTATACCTGTGGTGTTTGGTTAGATCAACTGGACTGGTTTTCATTCATCCAGGTCATGGTATATCTGTGTTATTCAGTTAGATTCAACTGGGACTGGTTTTCATTCCTCCATAGTAATGGTTATTATCTGTGGTATTCAGTTGATCTCTGGACTGGTTTTCTTCACCATAGTCATGGTATATCGTGGTATTCAGTTAGTCATGGACCGGGTTTTCATTCATCCAGGTCATGGTATGTTTGTAGTATTCAGTTAGATCAAACTGGACTGGTCTCATTCCTCATAGTCATGGTAATCTGTGTTTGTATTCAGTTAGAGCCAACTGGAATGTTGTCATTCATCCAGGTCATGTATATTTGTGGTATCAAGTTAGATCCACTGGACTGGTTCATTCATCCAGTCATGGTATCATCGTGGTATGCAGTTAGACCACTGGGATGGTTCTCTTCATCCAAGTCATGGTATATCTGTGTATTCAGTTCGATCACGGGACTGGTCTCATTCATCCAAGTCATGCGTTATATCTGTGGTATTCAGGTAGATCAACTGGATGGTCTCATTCATCCAAGTCATGGTTTATATCTGTGGTATTCAGTTAGATCAACTGGACTGGTTCTCATTCATCCAGGTAATGGGGAATATCTGTGGTATTCAGTTCTTAGATCAACTGGGACGGTTCTCATTCATCCAGGTCATGGAATATCTGTGGATTCAGTTTCGATCAACTGGAACTGTTCTCATTCCTCATAGTCATGGTATATCTTGGGGTATTCAGTTAGATCATCATGGACTGTTTTCATTCATCCGGTCATGGTATATTTGTGGTAATTCAGTTGATCAACTGGGTGGTTCTCATTCCTCCTAGTCATGGTTATATCTGTGGTATTCAGTTCGATTCAACTGGAATGGTTTTCTTCATCCAGGTCATGGTATATCTGTGGTATTCATTAGATTCTCGGCACTGGTTATCATCCTCCATAGTCATGGTATATCGGTGGTATTTCAGTTAGATTCCATGGGACTGTTCTCATTCATCCAAGTCTGTATATCTGTGGATCAGTTAGATCCCATGGACTGTTCTCATTCATCCAAGTCATGTATATCTGTGGTATCAGTAGATCCACTGGACTGGTTTTATAATCCAAGTCATTTTTATATATGGGGTATTCAGTTAGCTCATCTGGAATGGTTTTATTATCCGGTCATGCGTATATTTGTGGATTCAGTTAGATCAATGCGGCTGGTTCTCATTTCCGCCATAGTCAGGTATATCTGTGAGTATCAGTTAGATCACGGGACTGGTTTTCATTACCAGGTCATGGCTATTGGGGTATTCAGTTGATCCACTGGACTGGTTTCATTACCAAGTCATGGTTATATCTGTGGTATTTAGTTAGATAAACTGGACTGGTTTCATTCATCCAGGTCATGTATATTTGTGGGTATTCAGTTAGATCAACTGGACTGGTCTATTCCTCCATAGTATGGTATATCTGTGGTATTAAGTTAGATCAACTGGACTGGTTTTCATTAATCCAGGTTCATGGATATCTTGTGGAATTTCAGTTTTAGATCAACTGGACTGGTTTCATTCCTCCATAGTCATGGGATATCTGTGGTATTCAGTTTAGATCACCTGGGAATGGGTATCATTCATCAAGGTCATGGAAATCTGTTGGTATTCAGTAGATCAAAGAAACAAAAGGGTATGGGTGCACTCTAAACCAAACCAGGTGCGGACACCTCAGGCGTCCTCCCTAGGAACATAAAAGTCCAAAGGAAGCAATACAAAAGAAGGGTAGCACTCGAATAAACCTGATTCTTTTTATTTGTGACCACACATCCACTCCACAACATTTCGGGGGGATATTTGACTCCTTCTTCAGGTGATCTGAAAAGGTGTGAGTGGATGTATGGTCCAAATAAAAGAATCACATTTTATGGGAGTGCTAGTGCAACCTCGATTTGCATTGCTTATTCAGTTTAATCAAATGGATGGCTCTCATTCATCCAGGGATCCATGTAATATCAGTTTTGCTTCCTCTCTTGGTATGATTGGGAAGCTGATATCTACAGATTGGAAACACCACTAAACAATTATTCGCCCTGGTGACTATTCAACACTTGCTGGATTGGCTGTGGTTTGTCCAATAAAAACAAATAGAAATCAAAGTATTGGTCTCCAGCTATGCAACAAAACTCCAATATTTTACGAGCTGACCGCTTAGAAGAGATATATAGAAAAGTGGTCTGCCAGAAATATCTGCAGTGGTTCTACTATCCGTAAGGGAGATCCTCTTGCCTATAACCAATCCTATTTCCCTTTACCAGCCACATTTCCACTCCCCTTTATACTCAGCCCTCTTCTATGGGATAAAAAGCATTTGTTGGAGAATTCCTCTCTCTTCCCCTAGTTAAATCATACTAGGCATGTCTAAAGTCAATGAACTGTGGGAGGGGCTGTACTGTAAGATTTAAATATGTGCTCCATACATTCCAAATCTTAAAATTAGTGGGGGAATGGATTAAGTTAAAAATGGGATGGATACGTTTATTAGTTTATTCATAGGAGTGGCATGCCATTTATAACAATTACAAGACACATTTTATAGGATAATGGGGGCCTCTAAACTAGGGCCCAAATCAAAAGGCCACTCTATAAATCTGAAAACTTTATTGTCTTGGCGGAATAAAATGACTGTTAGAAACGTAGATGTGCAGTATCTTACTTTTAATGTCCACGATTAACTCAATAAATTTGAAAACCCACAAATAGGCTGATAAAAACCTCAATCAGATCAGGGAACGGGCATGGCAGGCCGTTAATATGGTAACACCTCAGGCCTCGGGGCCAATAAGAATTATCATCAATTTCAATCCAAACACATTGGAGAAGAGAAATTACATTGTTATTGTGAATCTATCAAAGGCGAATGGACGAGTGAACAAACACAGAAAGCAAATGTTTTATTAATTACATCTGCGGAAGGAAAAAAAGGACCTACCCCTAACATCGCATAAACAAACGTTCCTCACAGGGTCTGTCCGAATAAACTGTAACCCAACCTTAACCTAGCCAAGCTCAATAACACAACGTCATACAAGGGTCCAGTCCCGATATTAAGGACTGTAACCAACCTACCTAACGCCACTCCATAAACAACGTCTCACAGGTCAGTCCGATATATAAATGTAACCAACCTACCTAACGTCGCTCAATAAAACAACGTCTTCTCACAGGTGGTATGTCCGATATAAACTGTTAACCAACCTACCTACGCCGTCAATAAACACCATCCTCACAGTTCTGTCCGATTATAACTGAACCCAACCTACCTAACGCCGCGTCAAATAAAAACGTCCTCACAGTGTCAGTCAGTCATAAACTGTAACCAACCTAACCTAACGTCGCTCAATACAACAACGTCATCACAGTGTCAGTCCGATATAAACATTAACCAACCTACCAAACGCCGCTCAATAAACAAGGTCCTCACAGTGTCAGTCCGATATAAACGATAACCAACTACTAACGCCGGCTCAAGAAACAACGTCCTCACAGTGTCAGTCCGATATAAACTGTAAACCAACCCCTACTAACGTCGCCTCAATAACAAAGTCCTCACACGTGTTCAGTCGATTAATAAACTATAACCAACCTACCTAAAGCTGCTCAATAAACAACGTCCTAACCAGTGTCAGTCCCGATATAAAACTATAACCAACCTAACCACGCCGCTCAATAAAACAAGTCTCAAGGTCAGTCCGATATAAAATGTAACCAACCTACTAACGGTCGCTCAATAACAACATAATCACAGTGTCAGTCCGATTATAAACTCTAACCAACCTACCTAACGCCCGCTCAATGTGTGACCACGTCCTCACAGTGTCAGGTCCGATAATAAACTAACCAACTACCTAACGGCTCAAATTCACAAAGTCCTCCTCGCAGTGTCAGTCCGGATATAAACTGTAACCAACCTACCTACGTCGAGTCAATAAACAACGTCCTAGCAGTGTTCAGTCCAATATAAAACGTAACCAACCTACCTAATGCCGCCCTCAAATAAAACAACATCCTCACAGTGTCAGTCCAATATAAATGTAACCAAAACCTACTAACGTCGCTCAATACAACACGTCCTCACAGTGTTCAGTCCGATATAAAAACTGTAACCAACCTACCTAACGTCGCTCAATAAACAACATCCTCACAGTTTGTCAGTCCGAATAAACTGTAACCCCAATCCTACCTAACGTCGCTCAATAAAACAACAATCATCCAGTGTCAGTACGATATAAACGTAACCAAACCTACCTAACGTTCGCTCAATAAAAAAACAACGTCCTCACAGTGGTCAGTCCGACATAAACTGTACACCAACCTACCTAATGTCGCTCAATAAAACAACGTCCTACACAGTGTCAGTCCGACATAAAACTGCTACCAACATTACTAACGCACTCAAGAACAACGTCCTCACAGTGTCAGTCCGATTATAAACTATAACCAACCTACCTAACGCACGTCAATAAACAACGTCCTCACAGATTTCAGTCCGGACAATTAAAACTGTAACCAACCTACCTAACGCCACCCATCAATAAACAAAGCCTCACAGTGTCAGTCCGACATTAAAACTGTAACCAACCTACCTAAGGCGTCAATAAACAACGTCCTCCACAATGTCAGTCCGACCATAAACTGTAACCAACCTTACCTAACGCCACTCAATAAAACAAAGGTTCCTCACAGTGTCAGTTCCGACATAAACTGTACCAACCTACCTAACGCCACTCAATAAACACCGTCCTCACAGGGTCAGTCCGATATAACATAAACCACCTACTACCGCCACTCAATACACAACGTCCTCACAGTGTCAGGGTGGTCCGACATAATTAAACTGTAACCAACCTACCTAAACGTCACTCAATAAAACAACGTCCTCAACAGTGTCAGTCGATATAAAACTGTAACCAACCTAACCTAACGCCGCTCAATAAACAACGTCCTCACAGTGCAGTCCGACATAAACTGTAAAACACCTACCTAACGCCGCTCAATAAAACAACGTCTCACAGTGTCAGTCCGATATAAAACTGTAACCAACCTACCTAACGCCGCTCAATAAACACGTTTCCTCACAGTGTCGTCCGATATAAACTGTAACCAACCTACCTACTCCGCTCAATAAACAACGTCCTACCGGGTCTGTCCGATATAAAAACTGTAACAAACCTACCTACGTCGCTCAATAAACAACGTCCTCACAGTGCAGTCCGATATAAACTGTAAACCAACTACCTAACGTCGCTCAATAAACAACGTCCTCACAGTGTCAGGCCGAGATAAACTGTAACCAAACACCTAACGTCGTCAATTAAAACGTCCTCACAGGTCAGTCGGAATAAACTGTAACCAACCTACCTAAGCCGTCAATAAACAACGTCCTCACAGTGTCAGTCCGATATAAACTGTAACCCAACTACCGAAACGTAGCCCTCAATAATAAAACAACGTCCTCACAGTGTCAGTCCGACATAAACTGTAACCAACCTACCTAATGTCGCTCAAAAACAACATCCTCACAGTGGTCAGTCCGATATATAAACGGTTGTAACCAACCTCCCTAACGTCGCTCAAATAAACACGTCCTCACAGTGTCAGTCCGACATAAACTGTAACCAAACTACCTAAGTCGCTTCAAAAAACGTCCTCACAGTGTCAGTCCGATATAAACTGTAACCAACCTACCTAACGCGACTCAATAAACAACGTCCTCACAGTGTGCGTCCGCAGTATAAAATGTAACCAACCTACCTACGTCGCTCAATAAACAACGTCCTCACAGTGTCAGTCCGACATAAACTGTAATCCAACCCATGCCCACGTCGCTAATTAAAACAACGTCCTCCACAGTGTCTGGTCGATATAAACTGTAAAACCAACCCTACCTAACGTTGCCGCTCAATAAACAACGTCTCACAGTGTATGTCCGAGATAAAACGTAACAACATAACCCTAAACGCCGCTCAAGAAACAACGCCTCACAGTGTCTGTCCGATATAAACTGAAACCAACCTACCTAAGTTAGCTCAATAAACAACGTCATCCGCAGTGGCAGTCCGATATAACTATAACCAAAACCTACCTCAACCGTCGGCTCATAACAACATCCTCGCTAGTGTCAGTCGATTATAAACTGTAAGCAACCTACTAATGTCGCTCAATAAAACCAAAGTCCTCACAGTGTCAGTCCGATATAAACTGTAACCAACATACCTAACGTCGCTCAATAAAACAAGTTCCTCACAGTTGTCAGTCTCCGATATAAACTGTAACCAACCTACCTAACGCCGCTCAATAAAACATCGTCCTCACAGTGTCAGTCCGATATAAACTGTAACCAAACCTAACCTAACGTCGCTCAATAAAACAAGTCCTCACAGTGTAAGTCCGGATATAAAACTGGAACCAACCTACCTAACGCCGCTACAATAAAACAACGTCCTCACAGTGTCAGTTCTGAATAAACTGGTAACAACCTACCTACGTCGCTCAATTAACAACGTCATCACCTGTCCGTCAACATAAACTGTAACCACAATACCTAATCCTTGCCCCCGTCGCTCAATATTAAAAATACATCTCACAGTGTCAGTCCGACATAAACTGTAGCCAACTACCTAACGCCGCTCAATAACATTAAACAAAGTCCTCACAGTGTCGTCCCATATAAAATTAACCAACCTACTAACGTCGCTCAAGAAACAACGTCTACAGTGTCAGTCGATATAAACTGTAACCAACCTACCTAAAGTCGCTCAATAAACAACGTCCTCACGTGTCAGCTACGATATAAAAACTGTCAACCACCTTACCTAACGTCGCTCGAATAAAGAACGTTCACAGTGTCAGTCCGCTATAAACTGATAACCAAACCTACTAACGTCGCTCAATAAAACGTCCTCACAGTGTCTGTCCGGACATAAAACTGTGAACAACCACCTAACGGCGCTCAAGAAAAAACGTCCTCACAGTTGTTCGTCCGATATAAACTTAACCAAACCTCCTAACGTCGCTCAAAAAACAAGTAACCAGTGTTCGTCCGATATAAACTGTTAACAACCTACATAACGACGCTCAATAAAAAACGTCCTACAGTGTCAGTCGACATAAACTCAGTCCGATATAAACTGTTTTAACCAACCTACCTAACGCCGCTAAATAAAAAACGTCCTCACCGTGTCAGTCCGCTATAAACTGTAACCAACATACCGAACGCCGCCCTCAATAAACAACGTCCTCACAGTGTCAGTTCCGACATAAACTGTAACCAACCTACCTAAGTCGCTCAATAAACAACGTCCTCAAGTGTAAGTTCCAATATAAACTGTAAAAAACCCACATAACGCCGCGGCAATAAAACAACATCCTCACAGTGTTTCAGTCGACATAAACTGTACAACCAAACTACTTAACGCCGCTCAATTAACCAACAACATCCTCACAGTGTCAGTCGCATAAAACTGTTGTAACCAACCTACCTAACGTTCGACTCCAAGAAAAAAACATCCTCACAGTGGGTCAGTCGCTTAAACTGGAACCAAATCCTACCTAACGTCACTCAATAAACAACGTCCTCGAGTGTCAGTCGATATAAACTAACCAACCTACCTAACGTCGCTCACTAAAAAACGTCCTCACAGTGTCCGTACAATATAAAATGTAACCACCTACCTAAACGTCGCTCATAAACAACGTCCTCACCGTGTCGGTACGATATAAACTGTAACCAACCTACCTAAAGCTCGCTCAATAAACAACGTCCCTCACAGGGTCAGTTCCGACAGAAACTGTAACAAACCTACTAACGTCGTCAATAAACACGTCCTCACAGGTCAGTCGACTTTATACAAACTGCTAACCACCTACCTAACGTCGCTCAATAAACAAGTCCTCACAGTGTCAGTCCGACATAAAATGCAACCAACCTACCTAACGTCGATCAATATACAAGTACTCACAGTGTCAGTCCGACATAAACTGTAAACCAACCTACCTATCGCGCTCAATAAAACAACGTCCTCCCACACTTGTCAGTCCGTATAAACTGTCACCAACCTACCCAACGCCGTCAATATAAAAACGTCCTCGCAGTGTTGTCGAATAAAACTGTACCAACCTACCCAACTAACGCCGTCAATAAACAACGTCCTCGCAGTGTTGTCGATAAAACTGTAACCAACAGACCTAACGTCGCTCAATAAAACCAGTCCTCGCAGTGTCTGCTCAATGGAGCCCCCTATAGAAGGGACAGGTGGGTAATGGAGCCCCCTATAAAGGTGACATGAGGACAATGGAGCCCCCTATAGAAGGGACAGGTGGGTAATGGAGCCCCCTATAAAGGAGACAGGTGGGTAATGGATCCCCCTATAAAGGGAAAAGGGTGGCAATGGAGCCGCCTATAAAGGGGACAGGTGCAACAAATAATGAAGCCCCCCTTAAATTGATATAGATGGGAAATGGAGCCCACTTTAGAGGGGACAGGTGGGCAATGGAGCCCCCTATAAAGGGGACAGGTGCAAAAAAGGATGAACACCCTATTTATTGATACAGATGGGAAATTGAGCCCCCTAAAAAGGGGACAGGTGCAAAAAAGGATGAACACCCCCTATAATTTATACAGATGGGAAATTGAGCCCCCTATAAAGGGGACAGGTAGGCTATGAAGTCCCACAATTAGGAGGGCAGGTCGGATTCCTCCAAACAAGGGAGAGCTGAGTAGCTGAGTATCTGTAAGGAGATCACTGTGTGCATTGTGATTGGGTGCAATGTGATAGCACAGGGCTGGCAGGGGAAGTGTAGGCAGGGGGGCTGACACAGGAGACTTGGCCCCTAATTAATTCCACCCCCAGTAAAATGCACCTATTCACTGCACTGGTCTTAATTGTGCAAATGTGACCTATTTCTTGAATGGAAACTACAAACTGTACTGTAAAGCTGCACTGTGCACATGTCTACAGAGAAAGGAAACATTCTATTAACCATTCACCACCTTTACATGGGGAACAGAGGGGGAACAATCTGTCAACAGGTCACTTACCTTTGGCTGGGGGGCTGTGAGCTCATGAGAACAGGTAAAGTCCAAGTGAATCCAACAAGCAGAAACCTGAAAACTCCAACTCCTGGGGTCACACAACAATGTTGGGGGGGGGGGGTTTATTATCCTTTATGGGATGAAGAAGTACAGGGGTCCTAGAGCAGGGGGAGGGGGTCCCAGGGCAGGGGTGCCCTTATGGGAGAGACTGGATCAGATCCTGGTTCTTAGCAGCTCCCAGGGAAACAGTTTGTGAGAGTGGAAGCCAGAGAGAGACCTGAGTTGGAGGAGAGAGGGAGGGAGAGAGAGAGAGGAGGAGGCAGCATGAGGGAGCACAGTGGGAGGACTGATCTTCTTTCAGTTCACCTGGTAGCTCCTACCCTAAGCACTTACATGGAGAGAGAGAGACCCTAATGAGACAGTCAATGACACCCACACAGTGCTGGATATAATAACAGAGTTAAACATAAACTGCATAATACAATAATCCATTAAATAATGTAAATGCCACTCACTAGAATAATCTCTACCCGGGTGACCTACCTTTGTCCTTCTGAGCAGTGAGAAAACCAATTGTTACTCACTAGGAAGGAAAGTGGCACAAATTACAAATTCAACAATGTGGTTATACAGGGGACACTTATCGTAGAGTTATACAATTAGAGATTCCATCCAGTTTTGTGGTTGTTTCTCTTTTATTTTAAGCATAGCACACACCATGCAATATTTTGGCCCGATCGACTGATAGTTGAGTGTATTGGTCGATCAGGCTGAAATAATTGCATGGCTTTTTGGACGAAAACATGGTTAATATGGGTGTATACAATTCTGTACACGACACACATCACATAATACCAATATTATAATATGGGGCGATATACCGTAATTACTGTACAAACTGATATAATACCAATATTATCCCCCCATAGGGTTTATATAATTAACTGTACACACAATCATTTATACCAATATTATAATATGGGTGCCATAGTTACCGTACACAAGGAATAACAATATACAATATGGGGTGTTTATATAATACTGTAACATGATTATATATACCAGTATTATAATATGGGTGCCATAGTTACCGTTGCACAGGATTTAACAATATTATAAAAGGTGTGGGTGTTATATAATTACTGTACACACAATCTATAATACCAATATTATAATATGGGGCAATATAATTACTGTAAACAAAATGATATAATACCAATATTATAATATGGGTATTATATATTACTGTACACACGATCATTTAAACCAATATTTATAATATGTACCCAAATAGAAAAGGATCCTGCACACTCCCAGTAAGCATTAATAATTTCATGCTGGGGCTTCCAGCGCTGCGGCAAGCTCACATATGTAGAAAGAGAATGCTGTGCACACCAGTCTTATTAGAAATAGGTGGTCATTAATCAGATAACACCACTGTGTGCACAGCATTCTCTTTCTAATATTATAAATAGGTGCCATAGTTACCGTACACAGGATATAACACATTTATAATATGGTAGTATAGTATAATTACTCTACACCGATTATATATACCAATATTATTTATGGGTGCCATAGTTACCGTACACAGGATATAACAATATTATAATATGGGGCGTATATAATTACTGTACACACAATCATTAATCCAATATTATAATATGGGGCGATATAATTACTGTACAAACCTGATATAATACCATTTATAATACGAGTCCTAATACTGTTACACAGGATTGATATAACCAATTATTATAAAAGGTGGGGGTGTTATACAATTCGGTAACATTGAATCATATAAACCATAGTTTATAATATGGGACGCACATCGATTACTACAACACACACATGATTTATAAAAACCAACATTATAAATGGGGACGATATAATTACATAAAACACGGATATAAATACCAATTAGTATAATATTGGTGCTATAGTTGCTGGTTACACCAGGATGATATAACAATTATTATAATATGGGGGAATTTAAGTGAATGTCACACACCATGCAATGTTCTTCTTCCTGTAGGGCCGTTCAGCTTACCGCTGGTTGGCCAGGGAAGGGAGAAGAAAGCACTGTCGGTCTCGGCAATAGTGGCTTGGGCGACAAAGTTAGCCGCAAAACGCCCGAGCATGCATTTTATTTGCTCCACACTGGAAGTGTTGATTTACTTTCGTTCCAAAAAACGCAATGCAATTATTTCAGCCTGATCGACCAATACACCAACAGGTACTCGGGTATCATCGATCGGGCCCCACAAAAATATTGACATGGTGTGTGCCTGTATGCTTAAAATAAAGAGAAACAACCACAAAACTGGATGGAATCCTAATTGGTATAACTCTCGATAAGATGTCCCCTGATAACCACATGTGTTGAATTTGTAATTTGTGCCATTTTCCTTCCTATTGAGTAACAATTGGTTTTCTCACTGCTCTCAGAAGGACAAAGTAGGTCACCCGGGTAGTAGAGATTATTCTAGGAGTGGCATTTAACATTAGTTAATGGATATTGTATTATGACAGTTTATGTTTAAACTCTGGTATTAATCAGCACATGTGTGGGTGTCATGACTGTCTCATTAGGGTCTCTCTCTCTCCTTATTTTGTAAGGCTATAGGGAGGGAGCTACAGTGAATCGCAGAAGATCAGTTCCTCCCACTGTGCTCCTCATGCTGCCTTCCTCCTCTCTTCTCCTCCTCCCTCTCTCCTCAAACTCAGGTCTCTCTCTGGCTTCCACTACCCACAAACTGTTTCCTGGCGACTGCTAGAACAGGGACATCTGATCCAGTCTATCCCCATAAGGGCACCCCTGCCTGGGACAGCCCCCCTCCCCGCTCCTGGACCCCTGTACTTCTTCATCCAAGCAATAAGGATAATAAAAACCACCCCCCCCCCAACTATGTTTGTGTGCCCCAGAGTTGGAGTTTCAAGGTTTCTGCTTGTTTGGAGTTCAATTGGGACTTTACCTGTTCTCATGAGTCACAGCCCCCCAGCCAAAGGTAGTGACGCTTTTGCCAGATGTTCCCCCTCTGTTCCCATGGTAAAGTGTGGTGAATGGTTATAGAATTGTTCCTTTTCGTTGTAGACATGTGCCACAAAGTTTGCACTTTACAGTACTAGTTTGTAGTATTCCTATTCAAGAAAAATAGGTTCACATTGCAACAATAAGACAGTGCAGTGAATAGGTTGCATTTTACTGGGGGTGGGAATTATTAGGGGCCAAGTTCCGTTTGTAGCCCCGCCTGCCCTTACCTTCCCCTGCCACCGGGCTTCACTGCTCACGGCTGACATAGCCACATTAGCACCTTCGTGCACCAAGCACACAGGGATCTCGCTCTACAGATGACTCAGCTACTCCAGCTCTCCCTTGTTTTGGAGAATCCGACCTGCCTCCTAATTTTGGGACTTCAGAGGCCTACCTGTCCCCTTTATAGGGCGGGCTCATTTCCCATCTGTATAAATTATAGGGGGTGTTCATCTTTGCACCTGTCCCCTTTTTAGGGGGGGCCATTTCCCATCTGTATCCATAAATTAGGTGTTCAATTCTTTTTTGCACCTGTCCGCCTTTATAGGGGGCATACCATTGCCGCCCTGTCCCCCAAAGTTGTGGCTCCTTTCCCCATCTATATCAATTTAAGGGGGCTTCATTATTTGTTTGCGCAACCGTCCCCTTTATGGCGCTCCATTGCCACCCTTTCTTCCGTTATAGGGGGATCATTACCCGACCTGTCTCCTTTATAGGGGGCCCATTACCCCACCTGTCCCTTCTATAGGGGGCTCCATTGTCCCTCATGTCACCATTTATAGGGGGCTCCTTACCCACCTGTCCCTTCTATAGGGGGGCTCCATTGCCCACATGTTTCCCTCTTTATAGTTCGGCTCCATTGCCCTCCCTGTTTCCCTTTCAGAGGGGGTCCATTACCCACCCTGTCCCCTTTATAGGGAGACTCCATTACCAAAAAACACCTTGTCCTTCTATAGGGGGCTCCATTGCCACACATGCACCTTTAAAAGGGGCTCCATTGCCCACCTGTCCCCTTTATCGTGGGTTTCCATTGCCCACCTGTCCCCTATATAGGGGGCTCCATTTCCACCATATGTTACAATTATAGGCTTTATCCTCTTTCCCCAATTGTGTCCCACCGGTCCCTTTTTGAGGGGGCTTCATGGCCCCCGTGTCTCCGTTATAGGGGGGCTCCATTGCCCCTAGTAATAATGATTCTCATACGTCCCCTGCTTTGGCTAATCCAGTTAATATCCTCCCCATTTCCCATACAGGTTCCAAACTTCACTGTTTAATAACATAAAGTAAGTTGCTATGAAAGCGATCTGTTCCTATGTACAGGATAGGATTTTTAACTGTTGGGGTTATTGGTAATTTTAACAACCATAATTATGGAGTCTTCTAAGGTTGGTAAAAAACTACAATAACTCCCATCATTCATAGCAGACATATTAATTTCTCCCTGCATTTAAAGAGTACAGTGGTGGTATTTAGAGAGGGAGAGTAAACGCTTGTCCATTCATATGTAGCCTGGGAACTGGTCGATAGATGTTACAGTAACCGGCTTTTTACAGTGAAACATTCCCCAGAACTAACACAATTCAACCACCTTTCCCACCGACAAGAGCTGCGCTTATCAATAAAGGGGAAGTTAACAAAACTGTAATAATTGCAACACTGTTGGAATAAGGCAGGTGCTGTCTAAAACTGTGTGTTTAATCCTTGTGAGGTTGACCTTTTTATTTTGATTGTGTGATCTTTGTTTGCTGCCTGTATAATTGTATTACAATGGCCACTGTGTATGACATCATTAAATCGCTATGTGGTATGACATCATAAACCAACAATAATAAATGGCATCATTTACCTTTACATTTTATTGGCTGTTTTGTGCAGGACATCACCCTCTCATGTATGCAGATTGTAACATATCGCATACTGTTACTTATAAATGGACTTGTGTCCATGTCCACATACTGTTTTTTCAACACATCTCAATCACGTTTTTGCTGCTATCTGCATGCAACGTCATTTTAACTAAATTCAAGGGAAAGCCCAGAGGCACATGTGCACCCCACAACGGTGTTATAGTGGGGCTATGCTATTTAATGCTGCCAGGTTAAAAAAAAGCTTATATTACCTGTGTGGAACATACAAGAAGGTCACTGACCTACCGAAATGTTCAATCTTTCACTATCCTGACAACACTGTCTGATGGTCACTATTTGATCGACTGTCATCATTCTTTAATTCCTTCCACATCGTGCCATAGCATTTGAATCGTAATCTAATGTTTCCTTTTGGGGAAAGGAAGTTTGCCTGTTAATCGATTATCCCTGTCACTGTGTTTTATTACGCCTCCTGTTTGGTTTTCATTGAGACTTTGTCTTTGACTTTTCAGTCTTTTTAACCAATAAAATAAACAGTTCGGGGGATGAAGTCCCTGGTTGATGATCACCACGTTTACCCAGTTTCCAAAGTGTAAATACCCCCCCTCCCCCATTCACTTTGGGTATTACCCAATGTTTATAAATGATATAACAGTAATACGTCCTAACCTGTATATGATCTATTATTATTTTATTAATATTATACTAACTTTCTCTTTTACTGTTCTGTGTTCTACCTAAGACTCTACGTAAGGGCTTCTTCCCTTATACCTAAGTAGCCGCGTAATTGAATAGTTAACCACCATCGTAGGTCACGAGCTGTGGGTCTCATATTGTGTAATCGCCAATGAAACTGATTAAGGGCCCCTAGGGTGCCTCATGTATGTGCTTTGGGACATTCGCTAGTCAGTCTTCGTTCAATTCGCCCTGATTGCCACATTCTCTTGCCAATTAAACTGGCGGATGGTTTTCCCCTTTCTTTCTGGGAAAGGGTTAAGTGCTATGTCCTGTGCATGTGCGCTTCGTTAGTGATCACAACTAGGATTCTCATATTAGATATGTAGAACACCTCTTTTGGTGCATTTTTAAACAGCTTGCTTAAAGTGAAATCTCATCATCCGAATCCCTGTCATCTCAATCTCCCTTGTATTCCTGCTGTCAAGTGGTATATAACCTAGATAATTCCTGCTGAAGGCACCCATTTTGCTCCCGCAGGCAACAGGTTTCCTAAAGTGAATTAATAATAAATTGTAGTGTAAATCCAATTAATACAGCACACCATACATACCACACACACTACATACAAACATACGTCTTGACTCTTAAGTCAACGATTAAGGAGGGGCTCCACACTACAATGGCCCGGTAAACACGTGGAAAGCCTGTGTTCTTTGTGCTGCAATTTACCCCATTTGTCGTTTTTTGGGAACGCATTGTGCTCTGCCACAAAAAAAGAAGTCCCTTGCGCCGGCGTCGTCGTTATATCCTGTGTACGGTAACTATGGCACCCATATTATAATATTGGAATTGTATAATCGTGTGTACAGTAATTATATTAAACCCCATATTATAACATTGTTATATCCTGTGTACGGTAACTATGGCACCCATATTATAATATTGGAATTATATAATCGTGGTGTTACAGTAATTAGATAAACCCAGTATTATACATATTGTTATATCTGTGTACGGTAAAACTATGGCACCCATATTTAAATATTGTTATTAAAGTTCGTGTGGTTTACAGTAATTATATAACATCCATATTATAATATTGTTTATATCCTGTGTACTGTAACTATGGCACCCATATTATAATATTGGATATATAATCGTGTGTACAATAATGTATCGCCCCATATTATAATATTGGTATTCTATGATTTGTGTACAGTAATTATGGAATCCCATATTATAAATTGGTGATTAATGATCGTGGGTACAGTAATTATAAACCCCCATATATAATATTGTTATATCCTGTGTACGGTAACTATGGCACCCATATTTAATATCGGTATTATATAATCGTGTGTGTACAGTAATTATATCGCCCCATATTATAATAAGTGGATGGATAATGTGTACAGTAATATATAAAGCACACATATAATATTTTTATGTCCTGTGTATCGGTAGCTAGGCACCCATATTATTATAATATTGGTATTATATATCATGTGTACAGTAATTATTAACACCCCCATTTTATAAAATTGTATATCATCCTGTGTATATATTTGGCACCCGTATTATAATATTGGTATTATATCAGGTTGTACAGTAATTATATCCCCCATATATATATTGGTATATTATGATTGTGTGTTACAGTAATTATAGCGTCCCATATTATAATATTGGTATTAAATGATGGTGGTAAGTAATTATATAACACCCATATATAATATGTTATAGCCTGTGTACAGTAATTATATTCCCATATTATAATATTAATTTTATTATCGAGGACAGTTGTAGAGTGCCAAAAAAGGCTAATGTTCAAAATGTTTTTTTCATTGGTATTTACTATAGAGATACTAGTAGTAATACAGGACTGTAATAATATGAAGGGTATAAATGAGGAATATTCACTCTGTGTTCACTATAGGGAATCCTAGTCCTTTAGCGGGACTGTAACAATGAAGAGTATAAATGAGGATATTCACTCAGTATACACTATTAGGAATCCTAGTCCTTATAGCTGGGACTGTAATAACATTGAAGGGTTAAATGAAAACTATTTCACTCTGTATACTATAGAGAATCCTCGTCCATATAGAGGGACTGTATAATATGAAGAGTATAATGAGGAATATTCACTCTGATATACACTATAGAGAATCCTAGGCATTATAGTGGGGCTGTAATAATATGAAGGGTATAAAGAGGACTATTCACTATGTATAACCTATAGAGAATCTAGTCCATATAGCAGGGACTGTAATATATGCGAGGGTATAAATAAGGAATATTCACCTCTGATTCACTATAGAGATCCTAGTCTTAATAGCAGGGACTGTAATAATATGAAGGGGTAAAGTGAGGATATTCACTCTGTATACACTATAGAGATCCTAGTCCTTATAGCCGGGACTGTAATAATATGAAGGGTTATAAATGATGGATATTTATATGTATACCTATAGTGAAATCCTAGTCCTTTATAGCAGGGACTGTAATAATATGAAGGGTATAAATGAGGATATTCACTAGTATACACTATAGAGAATCCTAGTCCTATAGCTGGGAGCTAAAACATGAAGGGTTAAATGAAAACTATCTCGTATACACTATAGAGAATCCTAGTCCTTATAGCAGGGACTGTAATAATAGAAGAGTATAAATGAGAATATCACTCTGTATACACTATAGAGAATCCTAGTCATTATAGCTGGGGCTGGTATAATATGAGGGTATAAATGAGGAATTCATCTGTATACACTATAGAGAATCCTAGTCCATATAGCAGGGACTTGTAATAATATGAGGGGTAAATAGGAATATTCACTCGTATCACTATAGAGAATCATACCCTTATAGCAGGGACTGTAATAATATGAAGGGTGTAAATGAGGAATATTCACTCTGTATAAACTATTAGGAATCTAGTCTTATAGCAGGGAACTGTAATAATATGAAGGGTATAAATGAGTGGATATTACTATGTATACGCTATAGTGAATCCTAGTCCTTATAGCAGGGACTGTAATAATATGAAGGGTATAAATGAGGAATTTCACTCTGTTTCACTATAGAGAATCCTAGTCCTTATAGCAGGGACTGTAATAATATGAAGGGTATAAGAGGAATATTCACTCTGTATTCACTATAGAGAAATCCTAGTCCTTATAGCAGGGACTGTAATATATAAGGGTTATAAAGAGGAATATTCACTCTGTATTCACTATAGAGAATCCTAGTCCTATATGCAGGGACTGCAATAATAGAAGGGTATAAATGAGGAATATTCACTCTGTATTATACTATAGAGAATCCTAGTCCTTATAGCAGGGACTGGGATATGGTACGGAAACAATTAGACAAAGCAATTAGAAGAAATTAGGGAAGGGCAACTAAAATAATAAGGGGCAAGGAAGCGCTCTACTATGCAGGCAGATTAGACTATAATATGTATTATAACGTTGTGTGTGTCAGTAATTATTATCGCCCATATTATAATACAATTATTATATCATTGTGTGTGTGCAGTTGTTTTATACGGTATTATTGAACCTAATAATATTAGCTACTTTCACTCCTAACAAATATTGTACCGGTTGCTTTTATACTTTTAACAGTGTAATTCACTTGTATACAAACCCCAGACCCTTCAAACAAACCAGTGGACCCTCAACGGACTATCTTTGGTATATATTAACCATTGTACTCACTTTTTCCACAGTCAATTAATAAATCTAGTTTTCATGTAAGCTACCTACATGGTCTGTGAAGGAGTGGTGTCGCACAGTATGCACTAGTTGTATATGACTAAACTTTGAATATATATATGAACCCATATGATAATATTGTTTATCATATCATTGTTTGTGTACGGTAATTATATATCCGCCCCCATATTATATATTTTTAGACGTTATTGTTGTGTGCACAGTAATGCTGTAACGCCTCATATTTATAAGAATTATTATATCATGTGTGTGTGTACAGTTTGATATTATAACGCCGTATTATAAACTCAACATAGGGGGTAGCGTGCACTCTACCTTCAGATACTTTGTAGGCTGGGTGCTGCTGTGATTCTTGAATATCCACCATAAAATAAATTGCAGAGTACTCACAGGGCTTGTGCAGAAGTTCCACTTTTATTACATGTGCAACAAAACAGATAGCGACGTTTCGGTCTGTGTCTTAGAGACACAGCTGAGACTGAAACGTCGCTATCTGTTTTGTGGCACATGTAATAAAAGTGGAACTTCTGCCCAAGCCCTGTGAGTGCTCTGCAATTTATTTAAGGTGCATATTAAATACTGTTATATATCATTGTGTGTACAGTAGTAATTATACAACACCCCAATAGTACAATGTATTATTAAATCCCGTGTGTGAGTATCAGATCTCGTACCTATGATGTCACGAACTGCAATTCCAAGCATCCACTGGACTCTTTCGCTTCAGCAATGATTTTTCTAATATTGTTTGGACTCCAGCAAGTGTGAATTGGTGGCAAAATACGGTCTATCAGGCTCCATTTCAGGACATTGTGATTATGTAAAACAGCAAGTGATTCACCGGATCTATAAAACAAGATGGTGTTCCTAGAATAGATCAATAGATTTGTGAATTTGTGGATAGTGTGGGGTTACCACGGGTGTGTTAATTTACTCATAATGCACTAGGGGGAGATGTGTTATGTAAACAGGGTGCATGGCTGTGCAATTTACTCATGACATAGGGGGAGCTGTTAATGTGTATGGGGTTACCACAGGCTGTGCAATTACTAATGATGCACTAGGGGGAGCTGTGTTATGTAGTTACAGGGCGATACCATAGGCTGTGCAATTTACTCAGTGAATGAACTAGGGGGAGCGTGTTATGTAGCACAGGGTTACCATAGGCTGTGCAATTTTACTCATGATGCACTAGGGGGAGCTGTTGTTATGTAGCACAGGGTTACCACAGGTTGTGAATTTACTCATGATGCACAGGGGGAGCTAGTGTTATGTAGTAAAGGGTATCACAGGTTGTGCAATGTACTCATGATGCACCTAGGGGTTGGTGTGAGCGTGTGTTATGTAGTACAGGGCTACCACAAGGCTGTGCAATGTACTGACAGGTGTGTATAGGGGGGAGCTTTGTGGGGTTAGTAGTTGTGAGGTTACCACAGGTGTGCCATTTACTTCATGATGCACTGGAGGAGCTGTGTGTATATAGTGCAGGGTTACCACCGGTTATGCAGTGCACACGATTGAGCACTAGAGGGAGCTGTAATGTAGCGGTTATCACAGTCTAGCAGTGCACCCATGATGCGCGCTTAGAGGGAGCAGTTATGTAGTACGGGCTACCACAGAAATGCAGTATTACACATGATGCATAAGGGGAGATTTGTAAAGAAGGTGGGGTCCCACAGGTTGTGCAGTACAGTACCACACATTATGACACTAGGAGGAGGCGTTGTAATTCCACAATATTCACTGTGGACGGGATGCACTAGGGGGAGCAGTTTATTTAGTAGTGCAGGTTTTCCTCAGAATATGCAGGAGACACATACTGCACTAGGGGAGCGTTTACTGAGCTGAGGGGTTACCACAGGTATGCAGTGCACAATGATGGAACTAGGGGGAGCTTGTGAATGAAATAGCATGCAGTGTTGCACAAAGGCTGTATTACAATAGAGGTATTGGTTAAAAAATGATGGTGTTGCTGTATTTAGTCGAATATATGTAGTAAAAAGTAGAGTACTGTGATACTTTAATGGACTAAACAGTTATTGAAGTAGGACAAGCTTTCGAGGGTCAACCCTCTTCCTTCGGGTACAGAGCAGTACTGAGGAGGGTTAATCACCTCGAAGACCAGGGTCGCTGAAACTAAATGTAGTCCATTTAAAGTACACAGTGACTTATTTTACTACCAATAGGTTATGAGTCTGGTAGGATATATATTCGGAGGTTCTAAAACCCTGTGCCACAAAGGTAGCGGAGGAGCTGTGTCCTACGCAGGTCTAAAACTCCAAAAATATTGGGCTCAGACGACACATTTGCCAGCTACGGGGCAGGTGCAAACCAATATTCCCAAGGGGCCCAAGCTATAGAACAAAGCATTAAATAATTTGAAGTGCACCACAACTTCATCGTGAATTTCAACTGTTGTGGATCACACTGAGTTGTGAGAAAATCACATTGGGATGAGGGGGAAAATGGAATCTCTAAACGTGGCATTTGTTTGTGTGTGTGTGTGGGCCCATCACAAGAAATGAAAAGTCCATGAGTTGGGTAACCTCAACTTCTTTGTATGCTTACCTGAGGCTAGTGATGGCACTAGGGGAATACTACGATAGGCTATGCAGTTACCATGATGCACTAGGAGACGAGGCTGTGTAAGGAAGTGCGGGTTGGCCAGAGTTATGACAGTGCATTATGAGAGCATTAGAGAGGAGGTTGAGGGATGTAGTACAGAGCTACACATGCTATGCCAGTGCACACATTATGCACTAGGGGAGCAGCAGGTGTCAAGGAGATGTGACAGGGTGGCCAGAGGCTATGCAGGACATTATGAAGATTAGGGGAGTTCGAGGGATTAGTACGAGAGCATACCAACATGCTATGCTAGTGCCACACATTATGCAATAGGTGGAGAAGTGATGTAGTACCAGGGTATATAGGCCATGCAAGTTTACTCTAGTGGACTAGGGGGCGTTGTGTTAATGAGGCAGCAGTTAGGGCAGAATATGCACTGCACACATAAAGCACTAGGGGAAGCTGTTAATGAAGCTGCAGAGCTACACGGTTATGCAGCATACATGTATGCATTAGGCTATGCAGTGCACACTTATGCACAGGGGAGCTGGTGATAGTGTATTCAGGGTTACCTCAGGGTATCGCAGTAACACATGCATGCGCTAGTGGGAGCTGTGTAGTGTTGGACAGGGCTCCCCCATGGTATGCAGTATACATAGATGCATAATTAGTAGCTGTGTTTTCTTTTTGCTGTCTGGCATGTTGATGATATCAGTTCAAATGCTGATTGCCGTGTAATGTACATTTTCCACTCACCGAGTAACTCATTGTCTTGTTGGTAATTAGAAGACATTTTTGTCTTTTACGGAGTCACCAGTTGTATAAAGTCGATTGTGGATGTCTCCACTACTCCCCTTCATTAGCTGCAGTGCTGCTATTGGGGACAACAGCCCATGGCATTAGATACAAGAACATAGTAAAATAGTAATTAAGGTGTTGAATAAAGACATCAGTCCATCAAGTCAACATAGTCACCCTTTTTTCTGTTTGTTAACCTACTACAGTTGATCCAGAGGAAGGCAACAAAATAAAAAACACAGCAAAAGGGGGGAAATCCTCCTGACCCAAACGGCAATCGGAAAAGTATTCCTGGTCAACCAGATTCTTATGCATTAATACCAGTAATTCTCTCATATTATATAGTACCCTGTACCAACCAGGAACTACAGTATATGTATTGAATACATCAGTGAATTTCAACTTTTTAGTTTTAGAAAATATCAGGCCTTTTTTAAAGATATTAATGACTTGCCATTACACATCTGTGGAGACAGTGCCAAAGTTCACCGTTCTACTGTAAAGACAACGTTTCCATCCTGAAAGATGAATATTCTTTTTTCCAACCTTTAAGGATGTCAAGTGTTCCTTGATATGACAACTAGGTAGTGAACAGACACAGAGAGTTTATTGTATGGCCCATTATATATTTGATAAGTTATCAGGTCCCACGCAAACGTCGCTCTCAAGTAAACAGCCATAAATCTGTCTAATCTGCCGATAGTCAGAGCCCCGCATTCCCCTTATTAATTTAATTGCCTTCTTGAGCTGCTTCATTTAAAGATGTGCCCTTTGTTATGGGATTCCAAAACTGACCGCTATTCCCAAATGAGGCCTACAGTGACCCTTGGTAAAGAGGAGACATAAATTTTCTATCTTGAATCTATTCCCCTTTTTATCACAAGACAATATTTTGCTAGCTCGAGCCTTTGACTACCTGGAATAATGTGGTCTTGCAAGGTCTGGTTTCTACAGAACCCCCAACATCTTTTCATTACAGAGCACTTAACACCGAGTTATTATGGTGTAGGTGTGCACAGGAGATTATTAAATCCCAAAGTGCATCACCTCATTTCAACAGTGAATTCATTCTGCCATTCGCTGCCCATTTTGTATAATCGATTCGATGTCTGTTGCAGCACTTGCACAATCATTTGAAGTTCACAACGGATCTGCCATTTCGAGTGTACAGTCAAAATCTGAGGACCTTGCTCTCCATGGCCCCTGCTACAGTCTTATAAGACAGATAAAAACAAGGACAGAAAGTATTTTAGAGCAAGTAGAGAGTACTAGTGTCCCTTTGAAGTGAAAGCGGTTTGTAGTGCCTTCTAAACATAGATACTCGCTTTTCTTGGGCTCAGCTACAGGAAAGCTCCTCTCTATGTTTTTGGACCGAAAAACAAAAACCGAGCGAGTGCCTATAACCAGGAACATGGGAAGGAGGAGGTTTAGCACCATAAATGAATTGTACATGCAAGCGAAAAAAACTTGAACTTCTGAATTACCTGCTGGAGAAAATGTTGTGCAAACTGAAACCTGTAGTAAGGCAATACTAACATTAGTAAATTAGTATTGCCTGGTGGAGTGATTCAGACCGGATGTTCTAGCCTCACAAGATTTTTAATTTCCTTGATGCTTTGGCAGTTTGATGTCTAGCAACAGAACAGAGAAAAAGAATGTTCTACTCCTTCTCTAATTTCCAAAATGACATGGAACCCCAGAGAGGACAAGTGGAGATGCAAAAATGTCACTTATCGCAACGAATGAACTTGTTCTGCGAGTATGTAATTGTAATAACGTTATTGCATCGAGTGAATGCGAGAGGTAAGTTGCAACCTTTTGCACAGTTTAAAGCCACAATTGAAAGGCTTTAATGTTGTGCAAAAAACGCGTTCAATTTCATCTCTATATTTATTGCATCGCTTGAACTGGCTATTCCAAAAGTCTTTGGAATTGGGTGAAAGTGATGCAATAGGAGTAACGAAAAACCACTGCTTAACGTTATTACATCAGTTAGCATGAGTTTTGCACACTTTTCACCTTAGAACGGGATATGATCTCCTGCAAGTTTCCCCCTGTTCCCCAGTGAGCGGTTTTGTGTGGGGGTTATGTTTCTATTTGTTCTTTTTATCAATGAGCGTTTCTAGGATGGAAGGTCGCGGTGTGTATTGGTATTACAGATTGGCCTGGAAACAAGGAAGTGCCCATGTGGTACCTCACATTTACAAAAAAAATAACATGTCCCTGAGCTCCCATAAACCCTCAGCAGTATGGGCCAAAAGTCTTGTCCATATAATCATCATCACCATGACGAATTAAAGCTATTACATTATAAGTATTATTACATTATAACTATTAGAAACTGTAATTATAAACCATTAGATAACAATTACATTATTACTAATACATTATAACCATAACATTATAAAACTAGATATATTACTTATTATTTAACTGATACATTATACTATTATATAACCATTACAACTATAATAAACTATTAATTATAACCATGAGATAAGAATTACAATTATAAGATTACATTATAAACTATTATATAACTATACAGTATAACGATTATAGACTATTAATTTTATACTATTAGTGTATAACTATTACATTTATAACCATTACATTATTTATTTATAACTATTACATTATAATCAGTACATTAAACTATTATATAAAATATGACATTATAAAATATTACATTTTAAACTATTGCATTATAACTATTACATAACTCTATATTGTTACTATGACATTTATAATAATTACATTATAATCATTCCAATATAACTGTGATAAACTATACATCTGACTATTATATAACAATTAAACAGAACATACACATTATTATAACTATAAAACATGATAATATAATTATTAATAACTTAAACATGATAACTATTACATTAAAATTATTAAAATAAACTATTCCATTCTAATAGGACAGGTATAACGTATTTACATAAACATTACAAGATAACTAGACATTATAATGAGGACAGATTAACTGGATGAACAGTATAAACCTATTAGATACTATTACATTAAACTATTATATAAACTATTACATGATAAAACTATTATAGAAATATTCATTATAATTATTATATAACAATTGAATAAAACTAAAAAACTCATTACATTATAACTTACATCATAATTATATTATAATTATGAAATGATATTATATAACTATTATATAACTATTACATTCTTAATTATTTTAAATAACTATACATTTAAATATTACAGTTATAACAATCATATAACTATTACATTATAACTATTATTTTTGATCTCGGGTTGTCTTGTAGAGGGAGTTTATACCTAAAAAGCTGTCGTCCCATGTATGCCCCCATTGATGCGAGAGTACAGGGCTTGTTCCGCTTCATTCATGTTACTTAAAACTACAACTCCCATCAATTCCCCATGTTCAATGGTCAGAAGGATGTTGCTAGGCAACTGCGGAGAGGTGGGATGTTAGGTTACTATAATCCAATATTGAAAATATTCTAAATATTGTAAACAAACATGAACTTTGGTAAGGGAAAGAACTTAGGATTCGGGTGTGGGTTTCCCTAAATATAATTATATATATTAACTAACGTGTTTCCTTATAACGATGAAATGGGAGATTTGATCACATGGTATAAAGGACCATAAAGTCTAGAAGAAAATGCTTTGGATTTGCGGATTGTAAATAAAGGAGTCATTAAGGAGAAGGAAAACAAAACACTGAAGCGACAATCGGGCCCTTAAGAAGACAACCCACCCTTCATACAGAACACTTTTAGAAAGAACGGCCTCTTTAAAATAGTGATAATATAGTTTGTGCCTATGAATCATTACTGTATGCCTGCTATGCTCTGGATGCATCATGGAGGAAACTGAGGCAATTTAGAAACCTGTACTGAGCCTGGGCATGCTCAGAAGAGGCAAGGTACAGGGATTGACATTCGTCATGGGCTGTGATGTAAACTGTCAAATTAATAAAGACAAGTTACTAACTGGAGGAACCAGGAAGCAGAACGGGGGAAACAGGACTTGCGCAGGATTTCAGGTTAGACGTATATATTCAAGATTTCAAACTAAATCTCCATTAAGGGTTTGGGGGGATTTACCTGTATGTAAATTTTAATTTTAGAAGCGGACCTGCCTTTAAAGGAAACTGCATTGTTTGGGGATCATCCAATGGGAAGAATGCACTTATTTACCAAGTCTCAGTTCAGGGGCACCTCTACCACCAGTGCATTTGGGACATAAATCACCACCAGTGTTCCACTAAGGCGTGGGCTCATGCGCACGCAGCACACACTGCAGCCTTAAGTCAGCTCTAGTTTATTAGACAACTGTTAAGTCAGCGCTACAGTTCACCCAGCCAATGTTAAGTCAGCTCTACAGTTCAACAGCCAATGTTAAGTCAGCTCTACAGGTTCACCAGCCAATGCTTAAGTCAGCCTCTACAGTTCACCAGCCTAATGTTAAGAGACGGGGGGTTGCATATCAAATGAAGAAGAAAAAATATCCTAATGAATCTTTTTTTAACCATTTAAAACGGACTTTTTGCTCAAGATAAGACCGGTGATTAGATTTAGGATCCTTTTTAAGAGGTTTGTGAATTGATTAACTTGGGTGTAATACAAACTTCTTTAATTAAAATACAAACTACAGCGCTTTATGGAAACTTAACCATTGATAATAAATAAAATCCAATTGTAATCAGATGGCCCATACTATTGCAGAGTAAAGGTATCTCTGTACATAGTAAGACAATCCTATGATCCCAGTGCAGCGCGTTTATACAGACACAATTAAACCAGATAAGTGGTGCTAGCAACAAATTTTACTATTATAATCAGCCAACCTGATAGTGGCAATCAATAATAGTTTCAAGCAAAATTTGATCCTCTCCCACCAGTATATTAAAGTAAAGTTTTAACACTCTAAATGAGTTTACGGTCCTCTAACTTTGGCCTTCCCTTTGGTGGGGGAGATGTATCTGGGTATACCTGTGGTGTTTGGTTAGATCAACTGGACTGGTTTTCATTCATCCAGGTCATGGTATATCTGTGTTATTCAGTTAGATTCAACTGGGACTGGTTTTCATTCCTCCATAGTAATGGTTATTATCTGTGGTATTCAGTTGATCTCTGGACTGGTTTTCTTCACCATAGTCATGGTATATCGTGGTATTCAGTTAGTCATGGACCGGGTTTTCATTCATCCAGGTCATGGTATGTTTGTAGTATTCAGTTAGATCAAACTGGACTGGTCTCATTCCTCATAGTCATGGTAATCTGTGTTTGTATTCAGTTAGAGCCAACTGGAATGTTGTCATTCATCCAGGTCATGTATATTTGTGGTATCAAGTTAGATCCACTGGACTGGTTCATTCATCCAGTCATGGTATCATCGTGGTATGCAGTTAGACCACTGGGATGGTTCTCTTCATCCAAGTCATGGTATATCTGTGTATTCAGTTCGATCACGGGACTGGTCTCATTCATCCAAGTCATGCGTTATATCTGTGGTATTCAGGTAGATCAACTGGATGGTCTCATTCATCCAAGTCATGGTTTATATCTGTGGTATTCAGTTAGATCAACTGGACTGGTTCTCATTCATCCAGGTAATGGGGAATATCTGTGGTATTCAGTTCTTAGATCAACTGGGACGGTTCTCATTCATCCAGGTCATGGAATATCTGTGGATTCAGTTTCGATCAACTGGAACTGTTCTCATTCCTCATAGTCATGGTATATCTTGGGGTATTCAGTTAGATCATCATGGACTGTTTTCATTCATCCGGTCATGGTATATTTGTGGTAATTCAGTTGATCAACTGGGTGGTTCTCATTCCTCCTAGTCATGGTTATATCTGTGGTATTCAGTTCGATTCAACTGGAATGGTTTTCTTCATCCAGGTCATGGTATATCTGTGGTATTCATTAGATTCTCGGCACTGGTTATCATCCTCCATAGTCATGGTATATCGGTGGTATTTCAGTTAGATTCCATGGGACTGTTCTCATTCATCCAAGTCTGTATATCTGTGGATCAGTTAGATCCCATGGACTGTTCTCATTCATCCAAGTCATGTATATCTGTGGTATCAGTAGATCCACTGGACTGGTTTTATAATCCAAGTCATTTTTATATATGGGGTATTCAGTTAGCTCATCTGGAATGGTTTTATTATCCGGTCATGCGTATATTTGTGGATTCAGTTAGATCAATGCGGCTGGTTCTCATTTCCGCCATAGTCAGGTATATCTGTGAGTATCAGTTAGATCACGGGACTGGTTTTCATTACCAGGTCATGGCTATTGGGGTATTCAGTTGATCCACTGGACTGGTTTCATTACCAAGTCATGGTTATATCTGTGGTATTTAGTTAGATAAACTGGACTGGTTTCATTCATCCAGGTCATGTATATTTGTGGGTATTCAGTTAGATCAACTGGACTGGTCTATTCCTCCATAGTATGGTATATCTGTGGTATTAAGTTAGATCAACTGGACTGGTTTTCATTAATCCAGGTTCATGGATATCTTGTGGAATTTCAGTTTTAGATCAACTGGACTGGTTTCATTCCTCCATAGTCATGGGATATCTGTGGTATTCAGTTTAGATCACCTGGGAATGGGTATCATTCATCAAGGTCATGGAAATCTGTTGGTATTCAGTAGATCAAAGAAACAAAAGGGTATGGGTGCACTCTAAACCAAACCAGGTGCGGACACCTCAGGCGTCCTCCCTAGGAACATAAAAGTCCAAAGGAAGCAATACAAAAGAAGGGTAGCACTCGAATAAACCTGATTCTTTTTATTTGTGACCACACATCCACTCCACAACATTTCGGGGGGATATTTGACTCCTTCTTCAGGTGATCTGAAAAGGTGTGAGTGGATGTATGGTCCAAATAAAAGAATCACATTTTATGGGAGTGCTAGTGCAACCTCGATTTGCATTGCTTATTCAGTTTAATCAAATGGATGGCTCTCATTCATCCAGGGATCCATGTAATATCAGTTTTGCTTCCTCTCTTGGTATGATTGGGAAGCTGATATCTACAGATTGGAAACACCACTAAACAATTATTCGCCCTGGTGACTATTCAACACTTGCTGGATTGGCTGTGGTTTGTCCAATAAAAACAAATAGAAATCAAAGTATTGGTCTCCAGCTATGCAACAAAACTCCAATATTTTACGAGCTGACCGCTTAGAAGAGATATATAGAAAAGTGGTCTGCCAGAAATATCTGCAGTGGTTCTACTATCCGTAAGGGAGATCCTCTTGCCTATAACCAATCCTATTTCCCTTTACCAGCCACATTTCCACTCCCCTTTATACTCAGCCCTCTTCTATGGGATAAAAAGCATTTGTTGGAGAATTCCTCTCTCTTCCCCTAGTTAAATCATACTAGGCATGTCTAAAGTCAATGAACTGTGGGAGGGGCTGTACTGTAAGATTTAAATATGTGCTCCATACATTCCAAATCTTAAAATTAGTGGGGGAATGGATTAAGTTAAAAATGGGATGGATACGTTTATTAGTTTATTCATAGGAGTGGCATGCCATTTATAACAATTACAAGACACATTTTATAGGATAATGGGGGCCTCTAAACTAGGGCCCAAATCAAAAGGCCACTCTATAAATCTGAAAACTTTATTGTCTTGGCGGAATAAAATGACTGTTAGAAACGTAGATGTGCAGTATCTTACTTTTAATGTCCACGATTAACTCAATAAATTTGAAAACCCACAAATAGGCTGATAAAAACCTCAATCAGATCAGGGAACGGGCATGGCAGGCCGTTAATATGGTAACACCTCAGGCCTCGGGGCCAATAAGAATTATCATCAATTTCAATCCAAACACATTGGAGAAGAGAAATTACATTGTTATTGTGAATCTATCAAAGGCGAATGGACGAGTGAACAAACACAGAAAGCAAATGTTTTATTAATTACATCTGCGGAAGGAAAAAAAGGACCTACCCCTAACATCGCATAAACAAACGTTCCTCACAGGGTCTGTCCGAATAAACTGTAACCCAACCTTAACCTAGCCAAGCTCAATAACACAACGTCATACAAGGGTCCAGTCCCGATATTAAGGACTGTAACCAACCTACCTAACGCCACTCCATAAACAACGTCTCACAGGTCAGTCCGATATATAAATGTAACCAACCTACCTAACGTCGCTCAATAAAACAACGTCTTCTCACAGGTGGTATGTCCGATATAAACTGTTAACCAACCTACCTACGCCGTCAATAAACACCATCCTCACAGTTCTGTCCGATTATAACTGAACCCAACCTACCTAACGCCGCGTCAAATAAAAACGTCCTCACAGTGTCAGTCAGTCATAAACTGTAACCAACCTAACCTAACGTCGCTCAATACAACAACGTCATCACAGTGTCAGTCCGATATAAACATTAACCAACCTACCAAACGCCGCTCAATAAACAAGGTCCTCACAGTGTCAGTCCGATATAAACGATAACCAACTACTAACGCCGGCTCAAGAAACAACGTCCTCACAGTGTCAGTCCGATATAAACTGTAAACCAACCCCTACTAACGTCGCCTCAATAACAAAGTCCTCACACGTGTTCAGTCGATTAATAAACTATAACCAACCTACCTAAAGCTGCTCAATAAACAACGTCCTAACCAGTGTCAGTCCCGATATAAAACTATAACCAACCTAACCACGCCGCTCAATAAAACAAGTCTCAAGGTCAGTCCGATATAAAATGTAACCAACCTACTAACGGTCGCTCAATAACAACATAATCACAGTGTCAGTCCGATTATAAACTCTAACCAACCTACCTAACGCCCGCTCAATGTGTGACCACGTCCTCACAGTGTCAGGTCCGATAATAAACTAACCAACTACCTAACGGCTCAAATTCACAAAGTCCTCCTCGCAGTGTCAGTCCGGATATAAACTGTAACCAACCTACCTACGTCGAGTCAATAAACAACGTCCTAGCAGTGTTCAGTCCAATATAAAACGTAACCAACCTACCTAATGCCGCCCTCAAATAAAACAACATCCTCACAGTGTCAGTCCAATATAAATGTAACCAAAACCTACTAACGTCGCTCAATACAACACGTCCTCACAGTGTTCAGTCCGATATAAAAACTGTAACCAACCTACCTAACGTCGCTCAATAAACAACATCCTCACAGTTTGTCAGTCCGAATAAACTGTAACCCCAATCCTACCTAACGTCGCTCAATAAAACAACAATCATCCAGTGTCAGTACGATATAAACGTAACCAAACCTACCTAACGTTCGCTCAATAAAAAAACAACGTCCTCACAGTGGTCAGTCCGACATAAACTGTACACCAACCTACCTAATGTCGCTCAATAAAACAACGTCCTACACAGTGTCAGTCCGACATAAAACTGCTACCAACATTACTAACGCACTCAAGAACAACGTCCTCACAGTGTCAGTCCGATTATAAACTATAACCAACCTACCTAACGCACGTCAATAAACAACGTCCTCACAGATTTCAGTCCGGACAATTAAAACTGTAACCAACCTACCTAACGCCACCCATCAATAAACAAAGCCTCACAGTGTCAGTCCGACATTAAAACTGTAACCAACCTACCTAAGGCGTCAATAAACAACGTCCTCCACAATGTCAGTCCGACCATAAACTGTAACCAACCTTACCTAACGCCACTCAATAAAACAAAGGTTCCTCACAGTGTCAGTTCCGACATAAACTGTACCAACCTACCTAACGCCACTCAATAAACACCGTCCTCACAGGGTCAGTCCGATATAACATAAACCACCTACTACCGCCACTCAATACACAACGTCCTCACAGTGTCAGGGTGGTCCGACATAATTAAACTGTAACCAACCTACCTAAACGTCACTCAATAAAACAACGTCCTCAACAGTGTCAGTCGATATAAAACTGTAACCAACCTAACCTAACGCCGCTCAATAAACAACGTCCTCACAGTGCAGTCCGACATAAACTGTAAAACACCTACCTAACGCCGCTCAATAAAACAACGTCTCACAGTGTCAGTCCGATATAAAACTGTAACCAACCTACCTAACGCCGCTCAATAAACACGTTTCCTCACAGTGTCGTCCGATATAAACTGTAACCAACCTACCTACTCCGCTCAATAAACAACGTCCTACCGGGTCTGTCCGATATAAAAACTGTAACAAACCTACCTACGTCGCTCAATAAACAACGTCCTCACAGTGCAGTCCGATATAAACTGTAAACCAACTACCTAACGTCGCTCAATAAACAACGTCCTCACAGTGTCAGGCCGAGATAAACTGTAACCAAACACCTAACGTCGTCAATTAAAACGTCCTCACAGGTCAGTCGGAATAAACTGTAACCAACCTACCTAAGCCGTCAATAAACAACGTCCTCACAGTGTCAGTCCGATATAAACTGTAACCCAACTACCGAAACGTAGCCCTCAATAATAAAACAACGTCCTCACAGTGTCAGTCCGACATAAACTGTAACCAACCTACCTAATGTCGCTCAAAAACAACATCCTCACAGTGGTCAGTCCGATATATAAACGGTTGTAACCAACCTCCCTAACGTCGCTCAAATAAACACGTCCTCACAGTGTCAGTCCGACATAAACTGTAACCAAACTACCTAAGTCGCTTCAAAAAACGTCCTCACAGTGTCAGTCCGATATAAACTGTAACCAACCTACCTAACGCGACTCAATAAACAACGTCCTCACAGTGTGCGTCCGCAGTATAAAATGTAACCAACCTACCTACGTCGCTCAATAAACAACGTCCTCACAGTGTCAGTCCGACATAAACTGTAATCCAACCCATGCCCACGTCGCTAATTAAAACAACGTCCTCCACAGTGTCTGGTCGATATAAACTGTAAAACCAACCCTACCTAACGTTGCCGCTCAATAAACAACGTCTCACAGTGTATGTCCGAGATAAAACGTAACAACATAACCCTAAACGCCGCTCAAGAAACAACGCCTCACAGTGTCTGTCCGATATAAACTGAAACCAACCTACCTAAGTTAGCTCAATAAACAACGTCATCCGCAGTGGCAGTCCGATATAACTATAACCAAAACCTACCTCAACCGTCGGCTCATAACAACATCCTCGCTAGTGTCAGTCGATTATAAACTGTAAGCAACCTACTAATGTCGCTCAATAAAACCAAAGTCCTCACAGTGTCAGTCCGATATAAACTGTAACCAACATACCTAACGTCGCTCAATAAAACAAGTTCCTCACAGTTGTCAGTCTCCGATATAAACTGTAACCAACCTACCTAACGCCGCTCAATAAAACATCGTCCTCACAGTGTCAGTCCGATATAAACTGTAACCAAACCTAACCTAACGTCGCTCAATAAAACAAGTCCTCACAGTGTAAGTCCGGATATAAAACTGGAACCAACCTACCTAACGCCGCTACAATAAAACAACGTCCTCACAGTGTCAGTTCTGAATAAACTGGTAACAACCTACCTACGTCGCTCAATTAACAACGTCATCACCTGTCCGTCAACATAAACTGTAACCACAATACCTAATCCTTGCCCCCGTCGCTCAATATTAAAAATACATCTCACAGTGTCAGTCCGACATAAACTGTAGCCAACTACCTAACGCCGCTCAATAACATTAAACAAAGTCCTCACAGTGTCGTCCCATATAAAATTAACCAACCTACTAACGTCGCTCAAGAAACAACGTCTACAGTGTCAGTCGATATAAACTGTAACCAACCTACCTAAAGTCGCTCAATAAACAACGTCCTCACGTGTCAGCTACGATATAAAAACTGTCAACCACCTTACCTAACGTCGCTCGAATAAAGAACGTTCACAGTGTCAGTCCGCTATAAACTGATAACCAAACCTACTAACGTCGCTCAATAAAACGTCCTCACAGTGTCTGTCCGGACATAAAACTGTGAACAACCACCTAACGGCGCTCAAGAAAAAACGTCCTCACAGTTGTTCGTCCGATATAAACTTAACCAAACCTCCTAACGTCGCTCAAAAAACAAGTAACCAGTGTTCGTCCGATATAAACTGTTAACAACCTACATAACGACGCTCAATAAAAAACGTCCTACAGTGTCAGTCGACATAAACTCAGTCCGATATAAACTGTTTTAACCAACCTACCTAACGCCGCTAAATAAAAAACGTCCTCACCGTGTCAGTCCGCTATAAACTGTAACCAACATACCGAACGCCGCCCTCAATAAACAACGTCCTCACAGTGTCAGTTCCGACATAAACTGTAACCAACCTACCTAAGTCGCTCAATAAACAACGTCCTCAAGTGTAAGTTCCAATATAAACTGTAAAAAACCCACATAACGCCGCGGCAATAAAACAACATCCTCACAGTGTTTCAGTCGACATAAACTGTACAACCAAACTACTTAACGCCGCTCAATTAACCAACAACATCCTCACAGTGTCAGTCGCATAAAACTGTTGTAACCAACCTACCTAACGTTCGACTCCAAGAAAAAAACATCCTCACAGTGGGTCAGTCGCTTAAACTGGAACCAAATCCTACCTAACGTCACTCAATAAACAACGTCCTCGAGTGTCAGTCGATATAAACTAACCAACCTACCTAACGTCGCTCACTAAAAAACGTCCTCACAGTGTCCGTACAATATAAAATGTAACCACCTACCTAAACGTCGCTCATAAACAACGTCCTCACCGTGTCGGTACGATATAAACTGTAACCAACCTACCTAAAGCTCGCTCAATAAACAACGTCCCTCACAGGGTCAGTTCCGACAGAAACTGTAACAAACCTACTAACGTCGTCAATAAACACGTCCTCACAGGTCAGTCGACTTTATACAAACTGCTAACCACCTACCTAACGTCGCTCAATAAACAAGTCCTCACAGTGTCAGTCCGACATAAAATGCAACCAACCTACCTAACGTCGATCAATATACAAGTACTCACAGTGTCAGTCCGACATAAACTGTAAACCAACCTACCTATCGCGCTCAATAAAACAACGTCCTCCCACACTTGTCAGTCCGTATAAACTGTCACCAACCTACCCAACGCCGTCAATATAAAAACGTCCTCGCAGTGTTGTCGAATAAAACTGTACCAACCTACCCAACTAACGCCGTCAATAAACAACGTCCTCGCAGTGTTGTCGATAAAACTGTAACCAACAGACCTAACGTCGCTCAATAAAACCAGTCCTCGCAGTGTCTGCTGTTATATCCTGTGTACGGTAACTATGGCACCCATATTATAATATTGGTATTAAATGATCGTGTGTACAGTAATTATATAACATCCCATATTATAATATTGTTATATCCTGTGTACTGTAACTATGGCACCCATATTATAATATTGGTATTATATAATCGTGTGTACAATAATTGTATCGCCCCATATTATAATATTGGTATTATATGATTGTGTGTACAGTAATTATTGAATCCCATATTATAATATTGGTATTAAATGATCGTGTGTACAGTAATTATATAACACCCCATATTATAATATTGTTATATCCTGTGTACGGTAACTATGGCACCCATATTATAATATCGGTATTATATAATCGTGTGTACAGTAATTATATCGCCCCATATTATAATAGTGGAAATGATCATGTGTACAGTAATTATAAAGCACACTATATAATATTTTTATGTCCTGTGTATGGTAGCTATGGCACCCATATTATAATATTGGTATTATATAATCATGTGTACAGTAATTATATAACACCCCATTTTATAAAATTGTTATATCATCCTGTGTATATATTATGGCACCCGTATTATAATATTGGTATTATATCAGTTTGTACAGTAATTATATCGCCCCATATTATAATATTGGTATTATATGATTGTGTGTACAGTAATTATAGCGTCCCATATTATAATATTGGTATTAAATGATGGTGTGTACAGTAATTATATAACACCCCATATTATAATATTGTTATATCCTGTGTACAGTAATTATATCTCCCCATATTATAATATTAATTTTATTATCGAGACAGTTGTAGAGTATGCCAAAAAGGCTAATGTTCTAAACTGTTTTTTTCATTGGTATTTACTATAGAGATTCCTAGTATTAATACAGGGACTGTAATAATATGAAGGGTATAAATGAGGAATATTCACTCTGTGTTCACTATAGGGAATCCTAGTCCTTATAGCAGGGACTGTAACAATATGAAGAGTATAAATGAGGAATATTCACTCAGTATACACTATAGAGAATCCTAGTCCTTATAGCTGGGACTGTAATAACATGAAGGGTATAAATGAAAACTATTCACTCTGTATACACTATAGAGAATCCTAGTCCATATAGCAGGGACTGTAATAATATGAAGAGTATAAATGAGGAATATTC
>CM033472.1:24926999-25116296 GCA_019447015.1 Hymenochirus boettgeri | reverse complement strand
ACAACTATGGACTTGCATGCTCGGGTTTGCGGCTAACTTGTCGCCACAGCCAACTATTGCCGAGACCGACAGTGCTTCTGTCCCCTTCTCTCCTGGCCAACCAGTCGGTAAGCTGAACGGCCCGATCAGGAAGAAGCAAAATTGCATGTGTGTGTACATTCAACTAACATCTCCCCCCATATTATAATAATGCGTTATTAGTCATCCGTGTGTACCAGCACTATAGCACCATATTATATATTGGTATTTATATCCGTGTTTTATCGTAATTATATCGTCCCCATTTATAAATTGGTTATAATCAGTGTGTGTGTAGTAATCGATGGCGTCCCAATATTATAACTATTGGTTTATATGATAATGTGTACCGTAATTAGTATAACACCCCCACTTTTATAATAATTGGTATATCACCTGTGTACAGGTTATTATGGCACTCGTATTATAAATTTGGTTTTATATCAGTGTTTTGTACAGTAATTATAATCGCCCCATATTATAATATTGGATTATTGATGTGTGTACAGTAAATTATTATACGCCCCATATCTATAATTTGTTATATCCTGGTGTACGGTAACGATGGCACCATAAACATAACTAATTGGTATTCATTAATCGGGGTGTAAGAGTAATTATACGACCATCCTACCATATTATAAATTGTTATATCCTGTGGTAACGGTAAACTATGGCACCATATTATAAATAGTAGAAAGAGAATGCTGTGCACACCTGTGTGTTATCTGAATATGAACACCTTTTCAATAAGAATGGTGTGCACAGCATTCTTCTTTCTACATATGTGAGCTTGCCGCAGCGCTGGAGCACCCAGCATTGAAATTATTAATGCTATACTGGGAGTGTGCAGGATCCTTTTTACTTTGGGTACATATTATAATATTTGTATTTAAATGATCGTGTGTACAGTAAATATATAATACCCATATTATATATTGGTTATTATATCATTTTGTGTACAGTAATTTATATTGCCCCCATATTATAATATTGGTATTAAGATTGTGTTGTACAGTAATTATATAACACCCCCATTTTATAATTTGTTAAATCCTGTGCACGGTAACTATGGCACCCATATTATAATATGGTATATATAATCATGTGTACAGTAATTATATAAACACCCCATATTGTAATATTGTATATCCTGTGGAACGGTAACTATGGCACCCATATTATAATATTGGTATTAAATGAATTGTGTGTACAGTAATTATATAATACCCCCTAGTAATATTGGTATTATATCAGTTTGTACAGTAATTACGGTATATCGCCCCATATTATAATATTGGTATTATGTGATGTGTGTGTGTTACAGTAAATATGTATACACCATATTAACCATTGTTATATCTGTGTACGGTAACTATTGGCACCCATATTATAATATTGGAATTATATAATGTGTGTACCAGTATTAATAAACCCCATATTTATAATATTGTTCAGATCCTTGTACTGGTAACTATTGGCACCCATTATTTATAATATTGGAATATATATAATCGTGTGTACAGTAATTATATAAAACCCCCATATTATAATTATTGTTTATCCTGTGTACGGTACTATGGCACCCCATTTATAATATTGGAAGTGGTATAATCTCTGTGGGTACGTAAGAATTATATAAAACCCCCATATTATAACTATGTGGGGTATATATCCTGTGTACGTAACTATGGCACCCATTTATAATATGGAATTAGAATAATCGTGGTGTACACTAATTATATAAACACCCCATATTATCATATTGTTATATCCTGTGTTACCGGGTAACTATGGCACCCATATTATATATTGGTATTAAATATCGTGTGGTTAAGTAATTATATAACATCCCATATTATAATATGTTATATCCTGTGTACTGTAACGAACTCCAGGCACCCATATTACATAATATTGGATATATAATCGTGTGTACAATAATGTATCGCCCCATATTATAATCATTGGTATTTATGATTTGTGTGGACAGTAATTATGTTGAATCCCATATTATAATATTGGTGATTAAATGACTCGTGGTGTACAGAATCTATAATACGCCCCATATATATAATATTGTTATATCCTGTGACGGTAACTATGGCACCCAATTTAATATCGGTATTATATAATCGTTGGTGTACAGTTCAATTATATCGCCCCATATTATAATAGTGGAGGATCATGTGTTACGTAAATTAAAGCACCGTACTATAATATTTTTAATGGTCCTGTGTATCGTTGCTATGGCACCCATATCTATTATACATATTGGTATTATATATCAATGTGTACAGTAATTATATAACATCCACCCCATTAAATTATAAAATTGTATATATCATCCCTGTTGTATATATTATGGCCACCCGTATTATATATATTGCGGTATATACTCAGTTGTACAGTAATTATATCGCCCCCATATAACATATTGGTATATTATATGATTGTGTGTACGTACAGTAATTATAGCGTCCCATATTATAATATTGGTATTAAAATGATGGTGTGTACAGTAATTATATAACACCACATTATTATAATATGTTATAGCCGGTGTACAGTAATTATAATCTCCCCATATTTATAATATTAATTTTATTATCGAGACAGTTGTAGAGTGTGCCAAAAAAGGCTAAATGTTCTAAAACTTTTTTTTTTCATTGGTATTTACTTATAGAGATTACCTAGTATTAATACAGGGACTGTAAATAATATGAGGGTATAAATGAGGAATTTCACTCTGTGTTCACTATAAGGGAATCCTAGTCCTTATAGCGGGACTGTAACAATTGAAGAGTATAAATGAGGAATATTCACTCATATACACTATTAGAGAATCCTAGTCCTTATAGCTGGGGACTGTAATAACATGAAGGGTTATAAATGAAAACTATTCACTCTGTAACCTATAGAGAATCCTCGTCCCATATACAGGGACTGTACTAATATGAACGTAATCAATGAAGAATATTTCACTTGTTATTACACTATAGAGAATCTAGTCATTATAGATGGGGCTGTAATAATATGAAGGGTTAATAAATAGAGGACTATTCACTATGTATACTCTATAAGAATCTAGCCATATAGCGGGACTGTAATAATATGCAGGGTATCTAAGGAATATTGCACTCTGATGTCACTATAGAGCTCCCTAGTCCTTAATAGCAGGGACTGTAATAATATGAAGGGTGTAATGAGGACTATTCACTCTGTATACACTATAGAGAACTCCTAGTCCTTATAGCCGGGACTTAATAATAATGAAGGGTATAATGATGGAATATTTTATATGTATACTATAGTGAAATCCTAGTCCTATATAGCAGGACTGTAATAATATGACAGGGTATAAATTGAGGATATTCACTCAATATACACTATAGAGAATCCTAGTCCTATAAGCTGGGACGCTTAAAAACATGAAGGGTTAAATGAAAAACTATCACTCTGTATTACACTAAGAGAATCCCTAGTTCCTATCAGCAGGGACTGTAATAATAGGAAAGAGTATAAATGAGAAAATATTCACTCTGTATACACTATAGAGATCCGAGTCTTATAGCTGGGGCTGTAATAAATATAAGGGTATATAAATGAGGATATTCAATCTGTATAACACTATAGAGAATCCTAGTCCATATAGCAGGGAACTTGTAATAATAATGAAGGGATAAATAGGAATATTACTCTGTATTCACTGATAGAGAAATCATAGCCCTTATAGCAGGGGGGACTGTAATAAATATGAACGGGTGTAAATGAGTTGAATATTCCACGCTTTAATACATTAGCGAATCACTAGTCCTTATGCAGGGATGTTAATAATATGAAGGGTATAAATGAGGTGGATATTTACTATGTTACCGCTATAGTGAAATCCTAGTCCTTATAGCGGAGGGACCTGTAATAATATGAATGGTATAAAATGAGGAATATTCATCTCTGTATTCCCTAGTAGAGCAATCCTAGTCCTTATAGCAGGGACTGTAATAATATGAAGGGTATAAAGTGAATATTCACTCTGTAATTCACTATAGAGAAATCCTAGTCCTTATAGCAGGGACTGTAATAATTGAAGGTATAAAGAGGAATATTCACACTGTATTTTCCTATAGAGTAATCCTAGTGTCCTATATCAGGGACTGCAATAATAGAAGGGTATAAATGAGGAATGATTCACTCTGTTTAACATATAGAGAATCCTAGTCCTTATAGCAGACTGGATATGGTCGGCAAACAATTAGACAAAGCCAATTAGAACAGAAATTAGGGAAGGGCAACTAAAATAATAAGGGGAATGGAGCGCTCTACTATGCAGGCAGATTAGACTATAATATTTATTAATAACGTTTTGTTGTCCCAGTAATTAATTATCGCACCATATTATAATAACAATATTATTAATCATTGGATGTGTGTTGCATTTTTTATACGGTCTTATTTGTAACCTAATATATTAGCTACTGTCACTCCTAACAAATATTGTAAACCGGTTTTGCTCTTATATACTTTTAACAGTGTAATTACTCTGTATACAACCCCAGACCCTTCAAAAATACCAGTGACCCATCAAACGGACATCAGTTTGGTATAATATATACCATTGTACTCACTTTTCACAGTCAATTATAAATCTAGTTTTCATGTAAGCTACCTACATGTGTTGTGAAGGAGTGGTTGCTCAGCACATCATGCTACTAGTTGGTTTATGTACTAAACTTGAATATATATATGAACCCATATGATAATCATGTGTTTATCATCATCATTGTTTTGTGTAAACGGTAATTATATATCCCCGCCCCCATATTATATATTTTTAGTGACGTTTTATTGTTGGTGTGCACAGTAATGCTGTAACGCCCTAATTTTATAAGAATTATTATATCATGGTGTGTGTACAGTTATATTTATAACGCCGTATTCTACACTCTAACATAGGGGTGGGTAGCGTGCTCTACCTTCAGATACTTTTTAGCCTGGGTGCTGCTGTGATTCTTGGAATATCCACCATAAAATACAATTGCAGAGTAAACTCAAGGGCTTGTGCAAATTCCACTTTTATTACATGTGGAAACAAAACAGATAGGCGACGTTTCGGTCTGTGTCTTAGACGACACAGCTGAGACTGAAACGTCCGCTTATCGTTTTGGTTTGGCAGCATGTAATAAAAAGGGAACTTCTGCCAAGCCCTGTGAGTGCTCTGCCCCCAATTTATTTTAAGGTGTGCATATTAAATACTGTTATATATCATGTGTGTACAGTGTAATTATACAACCCCCCAATAGTACAATGTTATTATTAAATCCCTGGTGTGTGGAGTATCAGATCTCGTACCTATGATGTCACGAACTGCAATTCCAAGGCATCCACCTGCGACTCTTTCCTTCCAAGCATGATTTTTCTAATATTGTTTGGACTCCAGCAAGTGTGGATTGGTGTGCAAATACGGTTCTATCAGGCTCCATTTCAGGACATTGTCATGAGTAAAACAGCAGTGATTCACCGGAATCTATAAAACAAGTGGTGTCTCCTAAGAAGAGATCACATAGATTTGCTGAATTTGTGGATAGTGTGGGGTTACCACGGGTGTTAATTACTCATAATGCACTAGGGGGAGATGTGTTAGTAAACAGGGTGGCATCAGGCCGTGCAATGTTACTCACTGACACTAGGGGGAGCTGTGTATTGTCAGATGGGTTACCACAGGCTGTGCAATTTACCCATGATGCACTAGGGGGGAGCTGTGTTAGTAGTACACAGGGCATACCATAGGCTGTGCATTTACTCCTATTGACTAGTGAAACTAGGGGGAGCTGTGTCTATGTTACACAGGTTGCCATAGGCTGTTGCAATTTTTACTGCACTGATGACAGGGGGATGCTGTTGTTAGTGTGCACAGGGTTACCACAGGTTGTGAATTTACTCATGATGCACAGGGGGAAGCAGTGTTATGTAGTAAAGGGTATCACAGTTGTGCAATTACTCATGATGACCTAGGGGGAGCTGTGTTATGTAGTACAGGGCTACCAAAGGCTGTGCAATTTACTCATGATGTCCTAGGGGAGCTGTGTTAGTAGTGGAGGTTACCACAGGTGTGCATTTACTTCATGATGCACTAGGAGGAGCTGTGTGTATATAGTGCAGGGTTTACCACCGGTTATGCAGTGCACACATGAGCACTAGAGGGAGCTTTGTAATGTATTGCGGGTTATCACAGTCTATGCAGTGCCCCATGATGCCGCTCTAGAGGGAGCAGTTTATGTAGTACGGGCTACCACAGAAGATTGCAGTATTACACATGATGCATAAGGGGGAGCTTTGTAAAGTAAGGTGGGGTTCCACAGGTTGTGCAGTACAGTACCACACATATGCACTAGGAGGAGCTGTTGTAATTCCACAACTATTCACTGTGGACGGGATGCACTAGGGGGAGCAGTTTTATTGTAGTAGTGCAGTTTCCTCAGAATATGCAGTATACACATAATGCATAGGGGAGCTGTTTATGAGTGCAGGCGTTACCACAGGCTATGCAGTGCACACTGATGGAACTAGGGGGAGCTGTGAAAATGCATGCAGTGTTGCACTAGAAGGCTGTATACAATGAGGTATTGGTTAAAAAATAGGATGGTGTTGCCGTATTTAGTCGTGGAATATATGTAGTAAAAAGTAGAGTACTGTGATACTTTAATGGACTAACAGTTTATTTAAGTAGACAAGTTTCGAGGGATCAACCCTCTTCCTTACGGGTCAGAGCAGTACTGAAGAGGGTTAATCCTCGAAAGACCCCCAAAGGGGGGTCGCTGAAATAAACTGTTAGTCCATTAAAAGTACACAGTACTCATACTTTTACTACCATAGGTTATGAGTACTGGTCAGGATATATATATCGGACGGTTCTAAAACCTGTGCCAAACAGGTAGCGGAGGAAGCTGTGTCCATACGCAGGCGATAAACTCCAAAATTATTGGGCTCAGAGACACATTTGCCAGCTACGGGGCAGGTTGCAACTCAATCATTCCCAGGGGCCCAAGCTATAGAACAAGCATTAATAATTTGTAAGTGCACACACTTCCGTGAATTTCAATCGATTGTGGATCACACTGCGTTGTGAAAATCACATTGGGATGAGGGGACAATGTGATCTCTAAACGTGCATGTTTGTGTGTGTGTGTGGGCCCTCCATCACAAGAAATTGAAAAGTCCCATGAGTTGGTCACCTCCACCTATTTGTATGCTTACCATGAGGCTAGTGATGCACTAGGGGAATACTACGATAGGCTATGCAGTGTACACATGATGCACTAGGAGAGCTGTTGTAAGGAAGTGCGGGTGCCAGGTCTATGCAGGGCACTTATGAGAGCATGAGAGGAGTTGAGGGATGTAGTACAGAGCTACAATGCTATGCCAGTGCACACATTATGCACTAGGGGAAGCAGTGTAAGGAGATGTGACAGGGTGGCCAGAGGCTATGCCGCTGACACTTATGAAGCATTAGAGGAGTGAGGGATGTAGTACAGAGCATACCCACATGCTATGCAGTGCCACACATTATGCAATAGGTGGAGAAGTGAATGTAGTACAGGGTGATCATAGGCCATGCAAGTTTACTCTATGGACTAGGGGGAGTTGTTTAATGTAGTGCGCATTAGGGCAGAATATGCACTGCACACATAGCCACTAGGGGAAGCTGTTAATGAAGCTGACAGAGCTACCACGGGTATTGCAGCATACCATGTTATGCATTAGCTATGCAGTGCACACTTATGCACACGGGGAGCTGTATAGTGTAGTTTCAGGGTTACCCAGGTATCGAGTAACACATGATGCGCTAGTGGGAGCTGTGTAGTGTTTGACAGGGCTACCCCCATGGTATGCAGTATAATAGATGCATATTAGTAGCTGTGTTTTCTTTTTGCTGTCTGGCATTTGTATGATATCAGTTAAAGTGCTTTGATTGCGTTAATGTTACATTTTCCCTCACCCGAGTAACTCATTGTCTTGTTGGTAATTTAGAGACATTTTGGTCCTTTTACGGAAGTACCATTGTATAAAGTCGATTGTGGATGTCTCCCACACTCCCCTCACTGCTGCAGTGCTGCATTGGGACACAGCCCATGGCATTAGATACAAGAACAAGTTAAAATAGTACATTAAGGTTTGAATAAAGACATAGTCCATCAAGTCAACCTATTTCACCCTTTTTTTCTTTTTTTAACCCTACCTAACAGTTGATCCAGAGGAGGCACAAAAAAAAAAAACAGCTAAAAAGGGGGGGAAATTCCTTCCTGACTCCAAACGGCAATCGGAAAAGTATTCTGGTCAACCAGATCTATATGCATTAATACCAGTAATTTCTCAATATTATATAGTATCCCTGTACCAACCAGGAACTACAGTATATGTATTAATACAGTAATTCTCAATCTTTTTAGTTTTAGAACTATCCAGGCCTTTTTTAAAGATATTAATGACCTTGCCATTACCACATCTGCTGGAAGACAGTTCCACAGTTTCACCGTTCTCACTGTAAAGCAACCGTTCCCGACCTGAAGATGGGAATCTTCTTTTCTTCAAACCTTTAAGGATGTCAAGTGTTCCTCTGATATGACCTATTAGTGAACAGACACCAGAGAGTTTATTGTATGGCCCATTAATATATTGGATAAGGGTTATCAGTTCCCCACGCAAACGTCGCTCTCAATGTAAACAGCCTAACTGTCTAATCTGCCTGATATTCAAGCCCCGCCATTCCCCTTATTAATTTATTGCCCTTCTCGGAGCTGCTTCATTTCCAAAGATGGCCCTTTGTATATGGGATTCCAAAACTGCACCGCTATTCAAATGAGGCCTTACCAGTGCCCTTGTAAAGAGGAGAATAATATTTTTCTCTCTTGAATCTATTCCCCTTTTTATCACAAGACAATATTTTGCTTAGCTCTACCTTTGACTACCTGGAATAATTGGCTATAGCTAAGGTCTGTTATCTACCAGAACCCCCAAATTCTTTTTCATTACAGATCACTTAACACAGAGTTATTTATGGTGTAGGTGGCACAGGGATTATTAAATCCCAAATGCATCACCTGACATTATCAACATGAATCATTCTGCCATCTGCTGCCCATTTTTATAATCGATTCTAGTCTGCTTGCAGCACTTGCACAATCATTTGAAGTTTCACAAAGATTGCATAGTTAGTTGTACATCAGAAAATACTGAGACCTTGCTCTCAATGCCCTGCTAAGTCTTTATAAACAGATTAAACAAGGACCAGAAAGTACTTTTAGAGAAGGTAGAGAAGTACCTAGTGTCCATGAAACTGGTTTGGTATGCTTTCTAAACATAGATACTCGCTTTTTTCGGGGCTTACAGCTACAGGAAAGCTCCTATCTTGTTTTTGGAGAAACACACTGAGCATGCCTTAACCAGTGAACATGGGAAGGAGGAGGTTTAGCACCAAAATGAATTGTACATGTCAAGGAACAAGAAACCTTGAATATCTGAAATTTACCTCTGGAGAAATGTTGTGCAAACTGAAACTCTGTAGTAGGATCAATACTAAGCTTAGTAAAATTAGTATGCCCCTGGCTGAGTGATTCAGACGGGATTGTTCAGACTCAAAGATTTTTAATTTCTTGATCGCTCTTGGAGTTTGAATGTCCTAGAAAACAGAAACAGAGAACAAAGAATGTTCTCTCCTCTCTCTTTATATTTCCAAAATTGACTATGGAACCCCAGAGAGACCAAGGGGGAGATGCAATAAATGTCACTATCGCAACGACCTGAACTTGTTCATGCGAGTATGTAATTGTAATAACGTTATTGCATCGAGTGAATGCGAGAGGTAAGTTGCAACCTTTTGCACAGTTTAAAGCCACAATTGAAAGGCTTTAATGTTGTGCAAAAAACGCGTTCAATTTCATCTCTATATTTATTGCATCGCTTGAACTGGCTATTCCAAAAGTCTTTGGAATTGGGTGAAAGTGATGCAATAGGAGTAACGAAAAACCACTGCTTAACGTTATTACATCAGTTAGCATGAGTTTTGCACACTTTTCACCTTAGAACGGGATATGATCTCCTGCAAGTTTCCCCCTGTTCCCCAGTGAGCGGTTTTGTGTGGGGGTTATGTTTCTATTTGTTCTTTTTATCAATGAGCGTTTCTAGGATGGAAGGTCGCGGTGTGTATTGGTATTACAGATTGGCCTGGAAACAAGGAAGTGCCCATGTGGTACCTCACATTTACAAAAAAAATAACATGTCCCTGAGCTCCCATAAACCCTCAGCAGTATGGGCCAAAAGTCTTGTCCATATAATCATCATCACCATGACGAATTAAAGCTATTACATTATAAGTATTATTACATTATAACTATTAGAAACTGTAATTATAAACCATTAGATAACAATTACATTATTACTAATACATTATAACCATAACATTATAAAACTAGATATATTACTTATTATTTAACTGATACATTATACTATTATATAACCATTACAACTATAATAAACTATTAATTATAACCATGAGATAAGAATTACAATTATAAGATTACATTATAAACTATTATATAACTATACAGTATAACGATTATAGACTATTAATTTTATACTATTAGTGTATAACTATTACATTTATAACCATTACATTATTTATTTATAACTATTACATTATAATCAGTACATTAAACTATTATATAAAATATGACATTATAAAATATTACATTTTAAACTATTGCATTATAACTATTACATAACTCTATATTGTTACTATGACATTTATAATAATTACATTATAATCATTCCAATATAACTGTGATAAACTATACATCTGACTATTATATAACAATTAAACAGAACATACACATTATTATAACTATAAAACATGATAATATAATTATTAATAACTTAAACATGATAACTATTACATTAAAATTATTAAAATAAACTATTCCATTCTAATAGGACAGGTATAACGTATTTACATAAACATTACAAGATAACTAGACATTATAATGAGGACAGATTAACTGGATGAACAGTATAAACCTATTAGATACTATTACATTAAACTATTATATAAACTATTACATGATAAAACTATTATAGAAATATTCATTATAATTATTATATAACAATTGAATAAAACTAAAAAACTCATTACATTATAACTTACATCATAATTATATTATAATTATGAAATGATATTATATAACTATTATATAACTATTACATTCTTAATTATTTTAAATAACTATACATTTAAATATTACAGTTATAACAATCATATAACTATTACATTATAACTATTATTTTTGATCTCGGGTTGTCTTGTAGAGGGAGTTTATACCTAAAAAGCTGTCGTCCCATGTATGCCCCCATTGATGCGAGAGTACAGGGCTTGTTCCGCTTCATTCATGTTACTTAAAACTACAACTCCCATCAATTCCCCATGTTCAATGGTCAGAAGGATGTTGCTAGGCAACTGCGGAGAGGTGGGATGTTAGGTTACTATAATCCAATATTGAAAATATTCTAAATATTGTAAACAAACATGAACTTTGGTAAGGGAAAGAACTTAGGATTCGGGTGTGGGTTTCCCTAAATATAATTATATATATTAACTAACGTGTTTCCTTATAACGATGAAATGGGAGATTTGATCACATGGTATAAAGGACCATAAAGTCTAGAAGAAAATGCTTTGGATTTGCGGATTGTAAATAAAGGAGTCATTAAGGAGAAGGAAAACAAAACACTGAAGCGACAATCGGGCCCTTAAGAAGACAACCCACCCTTCATACAGAACACTTTTAGAAAGAACGGCCTCTTTAAAATAGTGATAATATAGTTTGTGCCTATGAATCATTACTGTATGCCTGCTATGCTCTGGATGCATCATGGAGGAAACTGAGGCAATTTAGAAACCTGTACTGAGCCTGGGCATGCTCAGAAGAGGCAAGGTACAGGGATTGACATTCGTCATGGGCTGTGATGTAAACTGTCAAATTAATAAAGACAAGTTACTAACTGGAGGAACCAGGAAGCAGAACGGGGGAAACAGGACTTGCGCAGGATTTCAGGTTAGACGTATATATTCAAGATTTCAAACTAAATCTCCATTAAGGGTTTGGGGGGATTTACCTGTATGTAAATTTTAATTTTAGAAGCGGACCTGCCTTTAAAGGAAACTGCATTGTTTGGGGATCATCCAATGGGAAGAATGCACTTATTTACCAAGTCTCAGTTCAGGGGCACCTCTACCACCAGTGCATTTGGGACATAAATCACCACCAGTGTTCCACTAAGGCGTGGGCTCATGCGCACGCAGCACACACTGCAGCCTTAAGTCAGCTCTAGTTTATTAGACAACTGTTAAGTCAGCGCTACAGTTCACCCAGCCAATGTTAAGTCAGCTCTACAGTTCAACAGCCAATGTTAAGTCAGCTCTACAGGTTCACCAGCCAATGCTTAAGTCAGCCTCTACAGTTCACCAGCCTAATGTTAAGAGACGGGGGGTTGCATATCAAATGAAGAAGAAAAAATATCCTAATGAATCTTTTTTTAACCATTTAAAACGGACTTTTTGCTCAAGATAAGACCGGTGATTAGATTTAGGATCCTTTTTAAGAGGTTTGTGAATTGATTAACTTGGGTGTAATACAAACTTCTTTAATTAAAATACAAACTACAGCGCTTTATGGAAACTTAACCATTGATAATAAATAAAATCCAATTGTAATCAGATGGCCCATACTATTGCAGAGTAAAGGTATCTCTGTACATAGTAAGACAATCCTATGATCCCAGTGCAGCGCGTTTATACAGACACAATTAAACCAGATAAGTGGTGCTAGCAACAAATTTTACTATTATAATCAGCCAACCTGATAGTGGCAATCAATAATAGTTTCAAGCAAAATTTGATCCTCTCCCACCAGTATATTAAAGTAAAGTTTTAACACTCTAAATGAGTTTACGGTCCTCTAACTTTGGCCTTCCCTTTGGTGGGGGAGATGTATCTGGGTATACCTGTGGTGTTTGGTTAGATCAACTGGACTGGTTTTCATTCATCCAGGTCATGGTATATCTGTGTTATTCAGTTAGATTCAACTGGGACTGGTTTTCATTCCTCCATAGTAATGGTTATTATCTGTGGTATTCAGTTGATCTCTGGACTGGTTTTCTTCACCATAGTCATGGTATATCGTGGTATTCAGTTAGTCATGGACCGGGTTTTCATTCATCCAGGTCATGGTATGTTTGTAGTATTCAGTTAGATCAAACTGGACTGGTCTCATTCCTCATAGTCATGGTAATCTGTGTTTGTATTCAGTTAGAGCCAACTGGAATGTTGTCATTCATCCAGGTCATGTATATTTGTGGTATCAAGTTAGATCCACTGGACTGGTTCATTCATCCAGTCATGGTATCATCGTGGTATGCAGTTAGACCACTGGGATGGTTCTCTTCATCCAAGTCATGGTATATCTGTGTATTCAGTTCGATCACGGGACTGGTCTCATTCATCCAAGTCATGCGTTATATCTGTGGTATTCAGGTAGATCAACTGGATGGTCTCATTCATCCAAGTCATGGTTTATATCTGTGGTATTCAGTTAGATCAACTGGACTGGTTCTCATTCATCCAGGTAATGGGGAATATCTGTGGTATTCAGTTCTTAGATCAACTGGGACGGTTCTCATTCATCCAGGTCATGGAATATCTGTGGATTCAGTTTCGATCAACTGGAACTGTTCTCATTCCTCATAGTCATGGTATATCTTGGGGTATTCAGTTAGATCATCATGGACTGTTTTCATTCATCCGGTCATGGTATATTTGTGGTAATTCAGTTGATCAACTGGGTGGTTCTCATTCCTCCTAGTCATGGTTATATCTGTGGTATTCAGTTCGATTCAACTGGAATGGTTTTCTTCATCCAGGTCATGGTATATCTGTGGTATTCATTAGATTCTCGGCACTGGTTATCATCCTCCATAGTCATGGTATATCGGTGGTATTTCAGTTAGATTCCATGGGACTGTTCTCATTCATCCAAGTCTGTATATCTGTGGATCAGTTAGATCCCATGGACTGTTCTCATTCATCCAAGTCATGTATATCTGTGGTATCAGTAGATCCACTGGACTGGTTTTATAATCCAAGTCATTTTTATATATGGGGTATTCAGTTAGCTCATCTGGAATGGTTTTATTATCCGGTCATGCGTATATTTGTGGATTCAGTTAGATCAATGCGGCTGGTTCTCATTTCCGCCATAGTCAGGTATATCTGTGAGTATCAGTTAGATCACGGGACTGGTTTTCATTACCAGGTCATGGCTATTGGGGTATTCAGTTGATCCACTGGACTGGTTTCATTACCAAGTCATGGTTATATCTGTGGTATTTAGTTAGATAAACTGGACTGGTTTCATTCATCCAGGTCATGTATATTTGTGGGTATTCAGTTAGATCAACTGGACTGGTCTATTCCTCCATAGTATGGTATATCTGTGGTATTAAGTTAGATCAACTGGACTGGTTTTCATTAATCCAGGTTCATGGATATCTTGTGGAATTTCAGTTTTAGATCAACTGGACTGGTTTCATTCCTCCATAGTCATGGGATATCTGTGGTATTCAGTTTAGATCACCTGGGAATGGGTATCATTCATCAAGGTCATGGAAATCTGTTGGTATTCAGTAGATCAAAGAAACAAAAGGGTATGGGTGCACTCTAAACCAAACCAGGTGCGGACACCTCAGGCGTCCTCCCTAGGAACATAAAAGTCCAAAGGAAGCAATACAAAAGAAGGGTAGCACTCGAATAAACCTGATTCTTTTTATTTGTGACCACACATCCACTCCACAACATTTCGGGGGGATATTTGACTCCTTCTTCAGGTGATCTGAAAAGGTGTGAGTGGATGTATGGTCCAAATAAAAGAATCACATTTTATGGGAGTGCTAGTGCAACCTCGATTTGCATTGCTTATTCAGTTTAATCAAATGGATGGCTCTCATTCATCCAGGGATCCATGTAATATCAGTTTTGCTTCCTCTCTTGGTATGATTGGGAAGCTGATATCTACAGATTGGAAACACCACTAAACAATTATTCGCCCTGGTGACTATTCAACACTTGCTGGATTGGCTGTGGTTTGTCCAATAAAAACAAATAGAAATCAAAGTATTGGTCTCCAGCTATGCAACAAAACTCCAATATTTTACGAGCTGACCGCTTAGAAGAGATATATAGAAAAGTGGTCTGCCAGAAATATCTGCAGTGGTTCTACTATCCGTAAGGGAGATCCTCTTGCCTATAACCAATCCTATTTCCCTTTACCAGCCACATTTCCACTCCCCTTTATACTCAGCCCTCTTCTATGGGATAAAAAGCATTTGTTGGAGAATTCCTCTCTCTTCCCCTAGTTAAATCATACTAGGCATGTCTAAAGTCAATGAACTGTGGGAGGGGCTGTACTGTAAGATTTAAATATGTGCTCCATACATTCCAAATCTTAAAATTAGTGGGGGAATGGATTAAGTTAAAAATGGGATGGATACGTTTATTAGTTTATTCATAGGAGTGGCATGCCATTTATAACAATTACAAGACACATTTTATAGGATAATGGGGGCCTCTAAACTAGGGCCCAAATCAAAAGGCCACTCTATAAATCTGAAAACTTTATTGTCTTGGCGGAATAAAATGACTGTTAGAAACGTAGATGTGCAGTATCTTACTTTTAATGTCCACGATTAACTCAATAAATTTGAAAACCCACAAATAGGCTGATAAAAACCTCAATCAGATCAGGGAACGGGCATGGCAGGCCGTTAATATGGTAACACCTCAGGCCTCGGGGCCAATAAGAATTATCATCAATTTCAATCCAAACACATTGGAGAAGAGAAATTACATTGTTATTGTGAATCTATCAAAGGCGAATGGACGAGTGAACAAACACAGAAAGCAAATGTTTTATTAATTACATCTGCGGAAGGAAAAAAAGGACCTACCCCTAACATCGCATAAACAAACGTTCCTCACAGGGTCTGTCCGAATAAACTGTAACCCAACCTTAACCTAGCCAAGCTCAATAACACAACGTCATACAAGGGTCCAGTCCCGATATTAAGGACTGTAACCAACCTACCTAACGCCACTCCATAAACAACGTCTCACAGGTCAGTCCGATATATAAATGTAACCAACCTACCTAACGTCGCTCAATAAAACAACGTCTTCTCACAGGTGGTATGTCCGATATAAACTGTTAACCAACCTACCTACGCCGTCAATAAACACCATCCTCACAGTTCTGTCCGATTATAACTGAACCCAACCTACCTAACGCCGCGTCAAATAAAAACGTCCTCACAGTGTCAGTCAGTCATAAACTGTAACCAACCTAACCTAACGTCGCTCAATACAACAACGTCATCACAGTGTCAGTCCGATATAAACATTAACCAACCTACCAAACGCCGCTCAATAAACAAGGTCCTCACAGTGTCAGTCCGATATAAACGATAACCAACTACTAACGCCGGCTCAAGAAACAACGTCCTCACAGTGTCAGTCCGATATAAACTGTAAACCAACCCCTACTAACGTCGCCTCAATAACAAAGTCCTCACACGTGTTCAGTCGATTAATAAACTATAACCAACCTACCTAAAGCTGCTCAATAAACAACGTCCTAACCAGTGTCAGTCCCGATATAAAACTATAACCAACCTAACCACGCCGCTCAATAAAACAAGTCTCAAGGTCAGTCCGATATAAAATGTAACCAACCTACTAACGGTCGCTCAATAACAACATAATCACAGTGTCAGTCCGATTATAAACTCTAACCAACCTACCTAACGCCCGCTCAATGTGTGACCACGTCCTCACAGTGTCAGGTCCGATAATAAACTAACCAACTACCTAACGGCTCAAATTCACAAAGTCCTCCTCGCAGTGTCAGTCCGGATATAAACTGTAACCAACCTACCTACGTCGAGTCAATAAACAACGTCCTAGCAGTGTTCAGTCCAATATAAAACGTAACCAACCTACCTAATGCCGCCCTCAAATAAAACAACATCCTCACAGTGTCAGTCCAATATAAATGTAACCAAAACCTACTAACGTCGCTCAATACAACACGTCCTCACAGTGTTCAGTCCGATATAAAAACTGTAACCAACCTACCTAACGTCGCTCAATAAACAACATCCTCACAGTTTGTCAGTCCGAATAAACTGTAACCCCAATCCTACCTAACGTCGCTCAATAAAACAACAATCATCCAGTGTCAGTACGATATAAACGTAACCAAACCTACCTAACGTTCGCTCAATAAAAAAACAACGTCCTCACAGTGGTCAGTCCGACATAAACTGTACACCAACCTACCTAATGTCGCTCAATAAAACAACGTCCTACACAGTGTCAGTCCGACATAAAACTGCTACCAACATTACTAACGCACTCAAGAACAACGTCCTCACAGTGTCAGTCCGATTATAAACTATAACCAACCTACCTAACGCACGTCAATAAACAACGTCCTCACAGATTTCAGTCCGGACAATTAAAACTGTAACCAACCTACCTAACGCCACCCATCAATAAACAAAGCCTCACAGTGTCAGTCCGACATTAAAACTGTAACCAACCTACCTAAGGCGTCAATAAACAACGTCCTCCACAATGTCAGTCCGACCATAAACTGTAACCAACCTTACCTAACGCCACTCAATAAAACAAAGGTTCCTCACAGTGTCAGTTCCGACATAAACTGTACCAACCTACCTAACGCCACTCAATAAACACCGTCCTCACAGGGTCAGTCCGATATAACATAAACCACCTACTACCGCCACTCAATACACAACGTCCTCACAGTGTCAGGGTGGTCCGACATAATTAAACTGTAACCAACCTACCTAAACGTCACTCAATAAAACAACGTCCTCAACAGTGTCAGTCGATATAAAACTGTAACCAACCTAACCTAACGCCGCTCAATAAACAACGTCCTCACAGTGCAGTCCGACATAAACTGTAAAACACCTACCTAACGCCGCTCAATAAAACAACGTCTCACAGTGTCAGTCCGATATAAAACTGTAACCAACCTACCTAACGCCGCTCAATAAACACGTTTCCTCACAGTGTCGTCCGATATAAACTGTAACCAACCTACCTACTCCGCTCAATAAACAACGTCCTACCGGGTCTGTCCGATATAAAAACTGTAACAAACCTACCTACGTCGCTCAATAAACAACGTCCTCACAGTGCAGTCCGATATAAACTGTAAACCAACTACCTAACGTCGCTCAATAAACAACGTCCTCACAGTGTCAGGCCGAGATAAACTGTAACCAAACACCTAACGTCGTCAATTAAAACGTCCTCACAGGTCAGTCGGAATAAACTGTAACCAACCTACCTAAGCCGTCAATAAACAACGTCCTCACAGTGTCAGTCCGATATAAACTGTAACCCAACTACCGAAACGTAGCCCTCAATAATAAAACAACGTCCTCACAGTGTCAGTCCGACATAAACTGTAACCAACCTACCTAATGTCGCTCAAAAACAACATCCTCACAGTGGTCAGTCCGATATATAAACGGTTGTAACCAACCTCCCTAACGTCGCTCAAATAAACACGTCCTCACAGTGTCAGTCCGACATAAACTGTAACCAAACTACCTAAGTCGCTTCAAAAAACGTCCTCACAGTGTCAGTCCGATATAAACTGTAACCAACCTACCTAACGCGACTCAATAAACAACGTCCTCACAGTGTGCGTCCGCAGTATAAAATGTAACCAACCTACCTACGTCGCTCAATAAACAACGTCCTCACAGTGTCAGTCCGACATAAACTGTAATCCAACCCATGCCCACGTCGCTAATTAAAACAACGTCCTCCACAGTGTCTGGTCGATATAAACTGTAAAACCAACCCTACCTAACGTTGCCGCTCAATAAACAACGTCTCACAGTGTATGTCCGAGATAAAACGTAACAACATAACCCTAAACGCCGCTCAAGAAACAACGCCTCACAGTGTCTGTCCGATATAAACTGAAACCAACCTACCTAAGTTAGCTCAATAAACAACGTCATCCGCAGTGGCAGTCCGATATAACTATAACCAAAACCTACCTCAACCGTCGGCTCATAACAACATCCTCGCTAGTGTCAGTCGATTATAAACTGTAAGCAACCTACTAATGTCGCTCAATAAAACCAAAGTCCTCACAGTGTCAGTCCGATATAAACTGTAACCAACATACCTAACGTCGCTCAATAAAACAAGTTCCTCACAGTTGTCAGTCTCCGATATAAACTGTAACCAACCTACCTAACGCCGCTCAATAAAACATCGTCCTCACAGTGTCAGTCCGATATAAACTGTAACCAAACCTAACCTAACGTCGCTCAATAAAACAAGTCCTCACAGTGTAAGTCCGGATATAAAACTGGAACCAACCTACCTAACGCCGCTACAATAAAACAACGTCCTCACAGTGTCAGTTCTGAATAAACTGGTAACAACCTACCTACGTCGCTCAATTAACAACGTCATCACCTGTCCGTCAACATAAACTGTAACCACAATACCTAATCCTTGCCCCCGTCGCTCAATATTAAAAATACATCTCACAGTGTCAGTCCGACATAAACTGTAGCCAACTACCTAACGCCGCTCAATAACATTAAACAAAGTCCTCACAGTGTCGTCCCATATAAAATTAACCAACCTACTAACGTCGCTCAAGAAACAACGTCTACAGTGTCAGTCGATATAAACTGTAACCAACCTACCTAAAGTCGCTCAATAAACAACGTCCTCACGTGTCAGCTACGATATAAAAACTGTCAACCACCTTACCTAACGTCGCTCGAATAAAGAACGTTCACAGTGTCAGTCCGCTATAAACTGATAACCAAACCTACTAACGTCGCTCAATAAAACGTCCTCACAGTGTCTGTCCGGACATAAAACTGTGAACAACCACCTAACGGCGCTCAAGAAAAAACGTCCTCACAGTTGTTCGTCCGATATAAACTTAACCAAACCTCCTAACGTCGCTCAAAAAACAAGTAACCAGTGTTCGTCCGATATAAACTGTTAACAACCTACATAACGACGCTCAATAAAAAACGTCCTACAGTGTCAGTCGACATAAACTCAGTCCGATATAAACTGTTTTAACCAACCTACCTAACGCCGCTAAATAAAAAACGTCCTCACCGTGTCAGTCCGCTATAAACTGTAACCAACATACCGAACGCCGCCCTCAATAAACAACGTCCTCACAGTGTCAGTTCCGACATAAACTGTAACCAACCTACCTAAGTCGCTCAATAAACAACGTCCTCAAGTGTAAGTTCCAATATAAACTGTAAAAAACCCACATAACGCCGCGGCAATAAAACAACATCCTCACAGTGTTTCAGTCGACATAAACTGTACAACCAAACTACTTAACGCCGCTCAATTAACCAACAACATCCTCACAGTGTCAGTCGCATAAAACTGTTGTAACCAACCTACCTAACGTTCGACTCCAAGAAAAAAACATCCTCACAGTGGGTCAGTCGCTTAAACTGGAACCAAATCCTACCTAACGTCACTCAATAAACAACGTCCTCGAGTGTCAGTCGATATAAACTAACCAACCTACCTAACGTCGCTCACTAAAAAACGTCCTCACAGTGTCCGTACAATATAAAATGTAACCACCTACCTAAACGTCGCTCATAAACAACGTCCTCACCGTGTCGGTACGATATAAACTGTAACCAACCTACCTAAAGCTCGCTCAATAAACAACGTCCCTCACAGGGTCAGTTCCGACAGAAACTGTAACAAACCTACTAACGTCGTCAATAAACACGTCCTCACAGGTCAGTCGACTTTATACAAACTGCTAACCACCTACCTAACGTCGCTCAATAAACAAGTCCTCACAGTGTCAGTCCGACATAAAATGCAACCAACCTACCTAACGTCGATCAATATACAAGTACTCACAGTGTCAGTCCGACATAAACTGTAAACCAACCTACCTATCGCGCTCAATAAAACAACGTCCTCCCACACTTGTCAGTCCGTATAAACTGTCACCAACCTACCCAACGCCGTCAATATAAAAACGTCCTCGCAGTGTTGTCGAATAAAACTGTACCAACCTACCCAACTAACGCCGTCAATAAACAACGTCCTCGCAGTGTTGTCGATAAAACTGTAACCAACAGACCTAACGTCGCTCAATAAAACCAGTCCTCGCAGTGTCTGCTAGTAATTATATCGCCCCATATTATAATATTGTTATATCATTGTGTGTGTAGTAATTATGGCGTCCCATATTATAATATTGGTATTATATGATCATGTGTACCGTAATTATATAACACCCCATTTTATAATATTGGTATATCATCCTGTGTACAGTTATTATGGCACTCGTATTATAATATTGGTATTATATCAGTTTGTACAGTAATTATATCGCCCCATATTATAATATTGGTATTAGATGATTGTGTGTACAGTAATTATATAACGCCCCATATTATAATATTGTTATATCCTGTGTACGGTAACTATGGCACCCATAAAATAATATTGGTATTATATAATCGTGTGTACAGTAATTATATAACACACCATATTATAATATTGTTATATCCTGTGTACGGTAACTATGGCACCCATATTATAATATTGTAGAAAGAGAATGCTGTGCACACCATGTGTGTTATACTGATATAATGAACACCTATTTCTAATAAGACTGGTGTGCACAGCATTCTCTTTCTACATATGTGAGCTTGCCGCAGCGCTGGAGCACCCAGCATTGAAATTCATTAATGCTATACTGGGAGTGTGCAGGATCCTTTTTATTTGGGTACATATTATAATATATTGATTTAAATGATCGTGTGTACAGTAATATATAATACCCATATTATATATTGGTTATTATATCATTTTGTTACAGTAATTATATTGCCCCATATTATAATATTGGTATTATAGATTGTGTGACAGTAATTATATAACACCCCATTTTATAATATTGTTAAATCCTGTGCAACGGTAACTATGGCACCCATATATAATAATGGTATTATATATCAGTGTACAGTATTATATAAACACCCCATATTGTATATTGTATATCCTGTGGACGGTAACTATGGCACCCAATATATAATATTGGTATAAATGATTGTGTGTACAGTAATTATATAATACCCCCTAGAATATTGGTATTATATCAGTTTGTACAGTAATTACGGTATAATCGCCCCATATTATAATATTGGTATTATGTGATGTGTGTGTGTTACAGTAAATATGTATAACACCCATATATAACATTGTTATATCTGTGTACGGTAACTATGGCACCCATATTATAATATTGGAATTATATAATCGTGTGTACAGTAATTATATAAAACCCCATATTATAATATTGTTCTAATCCTGTGTACGGTAACTATGGCACCCATATTATAATATTGGAATTATATAATCGTGTGTACAGTAATTATATAAAACCCCATATTATAATATTGTTATACCTGTGTACGGTAACTATGGCACCCATATTATAATATTGGAATGTATAATCTGTGGTACGTAATGAATATATAAAACCCCCATATTATTATATGTTAATCCTGTGTACGGTAACTATGGCACCCATATTATAATATGGAATTAATAATCGTGTGTTACAGTAATTATATAAAACCCATATTATAATATTGTTATATCCTGTGTACGGGTAAACTATGGCACCCATTATTATATATTGGTATTAAATATCGTGTGTACAGTAATTATATAACATACCATATTATAATATTGTTTATATCCTGTGTACTGTAAAACTATGGCACCCATATTATAATATTGGATATATAATCGTGTGTACAATAATTGTAATCGCCCATATTATAATATTGGTATTCTATGATTTGTGTGACAGAATTATGAATCCCATATTATAAATTGGTGATTAAATGATCGTGGTACAGATTATAAAACCCCCATATTATAATATTGTTATATCCTGTGTACGGTAACTATGGCACCCTATTATAATATCGGTATTATATAATCGTGTGTGTACAGTAATTATATCGCCCCATATTATAATAGTGGATGATATGTGTACAGTAATATAAAAGCACACATATAATATTTTATGTCCTGTGTATGTAGCTATGGCACCCATATTATTATAATATTGGTATTATATATCATGTGTACAGTAATTATATAACACCCCCATTTTATAAAATTGTATATTCATCCTGTGTATATATTATGGCACCCGTATTATAATATTGGTATTATATCAGTGTTGTACAGTAATTATATCGCCCCATATAATATTGGTATATTTATGATTGTGTGTTACAGTAATTATAGCGTCCCATATTATAATATTGGTATTAAATGATGGTGTGTACAGTAATTATATAACACCCATATATAATATGTTATATCCTGTGTACAGTAATTATATCTCCCCATATTATAATATTAATTTTATTATCGAGGACAGTTGTAGAGTGCCAAAAAGGCTAATGTTCAAAAACTGTTTTTTTCATTGGTATTTACTATAGAGATTAACTAGTAGTAATACAGGGACTGTAATAATATGAAGGGTATAAATGAGGAATATTCACTCTGTGTTCACTATAGGGAATCCTAGTCCTTATAGCGGGACTGTAACAATGAAGAGTATAAATGAGGAATATTCACTCAGTATACACTATAGAGAATCCTAGTCCTTATAGCTGGGACTGTAATAACATGAAGGGTTATAATGAAAACTATTTCACTCTGTAACTATAGAGAATCCTCGTCCATATAGCAGGGACTGTATAATATGAAGAGTATAATGAGGAATATTCACTCTGTATACACTATAGAGAATCCTAGGCATTATAGTGGGGCTGTAATAATATGAAGGGTATAAAGAGGACTATTCACTATGTATAACCTATAGAGAATCCTAGTCCATATAGCAGGGACTGTAATATATGCGAGGGTATAAATAAGGAATATTCACCTCTGATTCACTATAGAGTCCTAGTCCTTATAGCAGGGACTGTAATAATATGAAGGGGTAAAGAGGATATTCACTCTGTATACACATAGAGATCCTAGTCCTTATAGCCGGGACTGTAATAATATGAAGGGTATAAAGATGGATATTTTAATATGTATACGCTATAGTGAAATCCTAGTCCTTCTATAGCAGGGACTGTAATAATATGAAGGGTATAAATGAGGAATATTCACTCAGTATACACTATAGAGAATCCTAGTCCTTATAGCTGGGACGCTAAAACATGAAGGGTATAAATGAAAACTATCCTCGTATACACTATAGAGAATCCTAGTCCTTATAGCAGGGACTGTAATAATAGAAGAGTATAAATGAGAAATATCACTCTGTATACACTATAGAGAATCCTAGTCATTATAGCTGGGGCTGGTATAATATGAAGGGTATATAAATGAGGGACTATTCAATCTGTATACACTATAGAGAATCCTAGTCCATATAGCAGGGACTTGTAATAATATGAGGGGATAAATAGGAATATTACTCTGTATTCACTATAGAGAATCATAGCCCTTATAGCAGGGACTGTAATAATATGAAGGGTGTAAATGAGGAATATTCACTCTGTATAAACTATTAGGAATCTAGTCTTATGCAGGGAATGTTAATAATATGAAGGGTATAAATGATGGTGGATATTTACTATGTATCGCTATAGTGAATCCTAGTCCTTATAGCAGGGACTGTAATAATATGAAGGGTATAAATGAGGAATTTCACTCTGTTTCACTATAGAGAATCCTAGTCCTTATAGCAGGGACTGTAATAATATGAAGGGTATAAGGAGGAATATTCACTCTGTATTCACTATAGAGAAATCCTAGTCCTTATAGCAGGGACTGTAATATATTAAGGGTATAAATGAGGAATATTCACTGTATTCACTATAGAGAATCCTATTCCTTATAGGGACTGCAATAATAGAAGGGTATAAATGAGGAATATTCACTCTGTATTATACAATATAGAGAATCCTAGTCCTTATAGCAGGGACTGGGATATGGTACGGAAACAATTAGACAAAGCAATTAGAAGAAATTAGGGAAGGGCAACTAAAATAATAAGGGGAAGGAAGCGCTCTACTATGCAGGCAGATTAGACTATAATATGTATTATAACGTTGTGTGTGTCAGTAATTAGTTATCGCCCATATTATAATACAATTATTATATCATTGTGTGTGTGCAGTTGTTTTATACGGTATTATTGAACCTAATAATATTAGCTACTTTCACTCCTAACAAATATTGTACCGGTTGCTTTTATACTTTTAACAGTGTAATTCACTTGTATACAAACCCCAGACCCTTCAAACAAACCAGTGGACCCTCAACGGACTATCTTTGGTATATATTAACCATTGTACTCACTTTTTCCACAGTCAATTAATAAATCTAGTTTTCATGTAAGCTACCTACATGGTCTGTGAAGGAGTGGTGTCGCACAGTATGCACTAGTTGTATATGACTAAACGTTGAATATATATATGAACCCATATGATAATATTGTTTATCATATCTTGTTTGTGTACGGTAATTATATATCCGCCCCCATATTATATATTTTTAGACGTTATTGTTGTGTGCACAGTAATGCTGTAACGCCTCATATTTATAAGAATTATTATATCATGTGTGTGTGTACAGTTTGATATTATAACGCCGTATTATAAACTCAACATAGGGGGTAGCGTGCACTCTACCTTCAGATACTTTGTAGGCTGGGTGCTGCTGTGATTCTTGAATATCCACCATAAAATAAATTGCAGAGTACTCACAGGGCTTGTGCAGAAGTTCCACTTTTATTACATGTGCAACAAAACAGATAGCGACGTTTCGGTCTGTGTCTTAGAGACACAGCTGAGACTGAAACGTCGCTATCTGTTTTGATGGCACATGTAATAAAAGTGGAACTTCTGCCCAAGCCCTGTGAGTGCTCTGCAATTTATTTAAGGTGCATATTAAATACTGTTATATATCATTGTGTGTACAGTAGTAATTATACAACACCCCAATAGTACAATGTATTATTAAATCCCGGTGTGTGAGTATCAGATCTCGTACCTATGATGTCACGAACTGCAATTCCAAGCATCCACTGGACTCTTTCGCTTCAGCAATGATTTTTCTAATATTGTTTGGACTCCAGCAAGTGTGAATTGGTGGCAAAATACGGTCTATCAGGCTCCATTTCAGGACATTGTATTATGTAAAACAGCAAGTGATTCACCGGATCTATAAAACAAGATGGTGTTCCTAGAATAGATCACATAGATTTGTGAATTTGTGGATAGTGTGGGGTTACCACGGGTGTGTTAATTTACTCATAATGCACTAGGGGGAGATGTGTTATGTAAACAGGGTGCATGGCTGTGCAATTTACTCATGACATAGGGGGAGCTGTTAATGTGTATGGGGTTACCACAGGATGTGCAATTACTAATGATGCACTAGGGGGAGCTGTGTTATGTAGTTACAGGGCGATACCATAGGCTGTGCAATTTACTCATTGAATGAACTAGGGGGAGCGTGTTATGTAGCACAGGGTTACCATAGGCTGTGCAATTTTACTCATGATGCACTAGGGGGAGCTGTTGTTATGTAGCACAGGGTTACCACAGGTTGTGAATTTACTATGATGCACTAGGGGGAGCAGTGTTATGTAGTAAAGGGTATCACCAGGTTGTGCAATTACTCATGATGCACTAGGCTTGTGTGTTGAGCTGTGTTATGTAGTACAGGGCTACCACAAGGCTTGCAATGTACTGAGTGTTATGTCTAGGGGTGAGCTGTGTTGTGGTTATGTAGTTGTGAGGTTCCACAGGGTGTGCATTTTACTCATGATGCACTCAGGAGGAGCTGTGTTATATAGTGCAGGGTTACCACGGTTATGCAGTGCACACATTGAGCACTAGAGGGAGCTTTGTAATGTATGCGGGTTATCACAGTCAGCAGTCCCCATGATGCGCTCTAGAGGGAGCAGTTATGTAGTACGGGCTACCAACAGAAGATGCAGTATTACACATGATGCACTAAGGGGAGACTTTGTAAAGAAGGTGGGGTCTCCACAGGTTGTGCAGTACAGTACCACAATATGACACTAGGAGGAGCGTTGTACTTCCACAATATTCACTGTGGACGGGATGCACTAGGGGGAGCAGTTTAGTGTGGCAGGTTTCCTCAGAATATGCAGGAACACATAAGCATAGGGAGCGTTACTGAGCTGCAGGGCGTTACCACGGACTATGCAGGCACAACTGAGGCTAGGGGGAGCTTGTGATGAAATGCATGCAGTGTTGACTAAAGGCTGTATTACAATGAGGTATTGGTAAAAAAATAGGATGTTTGCTATTTAGCGAATATATGTAGTAAAAAGTGAGTACTGTGATACTTTAATGGACTAAAAGTTTATTTAAGTAGGACAAGTTTCGAGGGATCAACCCTCTTCCTTACGGGTAAGAGCAGTACTGAGGAGGGTTAATACCTCGAAAGACCCAAGGGTCGACTGAATATTAAATGGTAGTCCATTTAAAAGTACACAGTACTTATTTTACTACCAATAGGTATGAGTACTGGTAGGATATAATATCGGACGGTTCTAAAACCCTGTGCCAAACAGGTAGCGGGGAAGCGTGTCCATACGCAGGCCAAAACTCCAAAATATTGGGCTCAGAACAATTTGCCAGCTACTGGGCAGGTTGCAAACCAACATTCCCAGGGGCCCAAGCTATAGAACAAGCATTAATAATTTGAAGTGCACACTACTTCTCGTGAATTTTCAACTATTGTGGATCACACTGAGTTGTGAAAATCACATGGGATGAGGGGGAAATGTGATCTCTAAACGTGGCATTGTTGTGTGTGTGTGTGGGTCCATCACAAGAAATGAAAAGTCCCATGAGTTGGTACACTCAACTCTATTTGTATGCTTACCCTGAGGCTAGTGATGGCACTAGGGGAATACTACGATAGGCTATGCAGTGTACACATGAGGCACTAGGGGACGAGGCGTTGTAAGGAAGTGCAGGGTTGGCCGAAGAGTTATGCAGTGCATTATGAGAGCATGAGAGGAGTGAGGATGTAGACAGAGCTACACATGCTATGCATTGCACACATTATGCACTAGGGGAGCAGCAGTGTAAGGAATGTGACAGGGTGGCCAGGAGGCTATGCACGTGACACTATGAAGATTAGGAGGGTTGAGGGATGTAGTACGGAGCTACCCACATGCTATGCAGTGCCACACATTATGCACTAGGGGAGAAGTGTTAATGTAGTACCGGGTGATATAGGCCATGCAGTTTACTCTAGGGACTAGGGGGAGTTGTTTAATGAGGCGCAGTTAGGGCAGGATATGCACTGCACACATAAAGCACTAGGGGAAGCTGTTAATGAAGCTGCAGAGCTACACACGGCTTATTGCAGCATACATGTTTGCATTAGGCTATGCAGTGCACACTTATGCACAACGGGGAGTGGTATAGTGTAGTTCAGGGTTACCCAGCGTATCGCAGCTAACACATGCATGCGCTAGGTGGGAAGATGTGTAGTGTTTGACAGGCTCCCCATGGTATGAGTATAAGTAGAGCATATTAGTAGCTGGTGTTTTCTTTTTGCTGTTGGACATGTTGTGATATCAGTTCAAGTGTGATTGTCCGTGAATGTACATTTTCCATCACCGAGTAACTCATGTCTTGGTGGTAATTTAGAGACATTTTGTCTTTTACGGATCGTCCCATTGTATAAAGTGTATTGTGGATGTCTCCACACTCCCCTCATCTGGTGACAGTGTGCTATTGGGACACAGCCCATGGCATATAGATACAAGAACAAGTTAAAATAGTACATTAAGGTGTGAATAAAGACATCGTCCATCAAGGTCCAACCTATCACCCTTTTTTCTGTTTTACCTCTACCTACAGTGATCCAGAGGAGGCAAACAAAAAAAAAACACAGCAAAAAGGGGGGAAATTCCTTCCTGACTCCAAACGGCAATCGGAAGAAGTATTCGTGGATCAACAAGATCTTATGCATTAATACCAGTAATTTCTCATATATATAGTACCCTGTACCAACCAGAACTACAGTATATGTATTAATATCAGTAATTCTCAATCTTTTTAGTTTAGAACTATCAGGCTTTTTTAAAGATATTAATGACTTGCCATTACAACATCTGTGGAGGACAGTCCACAGTTCACCGTTCTACTGTAAAGCAACCGTATGACCTGAAGATGGAATATTCTTTTTTCCAACCTTATAAGGATGTCAGTGTTCCTCTGATATGACAACTATTAGGAACATGAACAGAGAGTTTATTGTATGGCCCATTATATATATTGGATAAGGGTTATCAGTTCCACGCAAACGCTCGCTCTCAAGGTAAACAGCCATAATCTGTCTAATCTGCCTGATAGTTCGAGGCCCCCCATTCCCCTAGTTAATTTATTGCCCTTCTTGGAGCTGTCTTCATTTCAAAGCTGGCCCTTTGCTATATGGGATTCCAAAACTGCACGCTATTCCAAATGAGGCCTACAGTGCCCTTGCTACAAGAGGGAGAATAAATTTCTATCTTGAATCTATTCCCCTTTTAGACAAGACAAAGTTTTGTAGATCGTAGCCTTGACTACATGGAATAATTGCGCAGCTAAGTTGGTTTCTACAGAACCCCCAAATTCTTTTCATTACAGAGTCACTTAACACAGAGCTTATTATGGTGTAGGTGTGCACAGGGATTATTAAATCCCAAAGTGCATCACCTACATTGCAACAGTTGAATCATCTGCCATTCGCTGCCCATTTTTATAATCTGATTCGATGTCTGCTTGCAGCCACTTGCCAATCATTTGAAGTTTCACAACGGCATTGCCATTTCAGTGTTGTACACGAAAATCTGAGGACCTTGCTCTCCATGCCCCTTCTAGTCTTTATAAACAGATAAAACAAGGACAGGAAACGTATTTTTAGAGCAGGTAGAGAGTACTAGGTCCCAATGAAAGCTGGTTTGGTAAGCTTCTAAACATAGATACTCGCTTTTTCGGGGCTTACAGCTACAGGACAAGCTCCTTCTTGTGTTTTGGACGAAGAGACTAGGACACTGCAGAACCGAGTGCCTATAACCAGGACATGGGAAGGAGGAGGTTTAGCACCATAATGAATTGTACAGGTGCAAGGAAAAAAACTTGAATATCTGAACATTACCTCTGGAGAAAATTTGTGCAAACTGAAACCTGTAGTAAGTGCAATACGTAACATTTAGTAAATTAGTATTGCCCTGGATGGAGTGTCAGACCGGGAGTTCTAGCCTCACAGATTTTTAATTTCCTTGATCGTTTGGAGTGTGAATGTCTAGCAAACAGAAACAGAGAAAAGAATGTTCTACCTCTTCTCTAATTTCCAAATGCCTATGGAACCCCAGAGAGACCAAGTGGAGATGCAAAAATGTCACTATCGGCACGACCTGCACTTGTTCTGCGAGTATGTAATTGTAATAACGTTATTGCATCGAGTGAATGCGAGAGGTAAGTTGCAACCTTTTGCACAGTTTAAAGCCACAATTGAAAGGCTTTAATGTTGTGCAAAAAACGCGTTCAATTTCATCTCTATATTTATTGCATCGCTTGAACTGGCTATTCCAAAAGTCTTTGGAATTGGGTGAAAGTGATGCAATAGGAGTAACGAAAAACCACTGCTTAACGTTATTACATCAGTTAGCATGAGTTTTGCACACTTTTCACCTTAGAACGGGATATGATCTCCTGCAAGTTTCCCCCTGTTCCCCAGTGAGCGGTTTTGTGTGGGGGTTATGTTTCTATTTGTTCTTTTTATCAATGAGCGTTTCTAGGATGGAAGGTCGCGGTGTGTATTGGTATTACAGATTGGCCTGGAAACAAGGAAGTGCCCATGTGGTACCTCACATTTACAAAAAAAATAACATGTCCCTGAGCTCCCATAAACCCTCAGCAGTATGGGCCAAAAGTCTTGTCCATATAATCATCATCACCATGACGAATTAAAGCTATTACATTATAAGTATTATTACATTATAACTATTAGAAACTGTAATTATAAACCATTAGATAACAATTACATTATTACTAATACATTATAACCATAACATTATAAAACTAGATATATTACTTATTATTTAACTGATACATTATACTATTATATAACCATTACAACTATAATAAACTATTAATTATAACCATGAGATAAGAATTACAATTATAAGATTACATTATAAACTATTATATAACTATACAGTATAACGATTATAGACTATTAATTTTATACTATTAGTGTATAACTATTACATTTATAACCATTACATTATTTATTTATAACTATTACATTATAATCAGTACATTAAACTATTATATAAAATATGACATTATAAAATATTACATTTTAAACTATTGCATTATAACTATTACATAACTCTATATTGTTACTATGACATTTATAATAATTACATTATAATCATTCCAATATAACTGTGATAAACTATACATCTGACTATTATATAACAATTAAACAGAACATACACATTATTATAACTATAAAACATGATAATATAATTATTAATAACTTAAACATGATAACTATTACATTAAAATTATTAAAATAAACTATTCCATTCTAATAGGACAGGTATAACGTATTTACATAAACATTACAAGATAACTAGACATTATAATGAGGACAGATTAACTGGATGAACAGTATAAACCTATTAGATACTATTACATTAAACTATTATATAAACTATTACATGATAAAACTATTATAGAAATATTCATTATAATTATTATATAACAATTGAATAAAACTAAAAAACTCATTACATTATAACTTACATCATAATTATATTATAATTATGAAATGATATTATATAACTATTATATAACTATTACATTCTTAATTATTTTAAATAACTATACATTTAAATATTACAGTTATAACAATCATATAACTATTACATTATAACTATTATTTTTGATCTCGGGTTGTCTTGTAGAGGGAGTTTATACCTAAAAAGCTGTCGTCCCATGTATGCCCCCATTGATGCGAGAGTACAGGGCTTGTTCCGCTTCATTCATGTTACTTAAAACTACAACTCCCATCAATTCCCCATGTTCAATGGTCAGAAGGATGTTGCTAGGCAACTGCGGAGAGGTGGGATGTTAGGTTACTATAATCCAATATTGAAAATATTCTAAATATTGTAAACAAACATGAACTTTGGTAAGGGAAAGAACTTAGGATTCGGGTGTGGGTTTCCCTAAATATAATTATATATATTAACTAACGTGTTTCCTTATAACGATGAAATGGGAGATTTGATCACATGGTATAAAGGACCATAAAGTCTAGAAGAAAATGCTTTGGATTTGCGGATTGTAAATAAAGGAGTCATTAAGGAGAAGGAAAACAAAACACTGAAGCGACAATCGGGCCCTTAAGAAGACAACCCACCCTTCATACAGAACACTTTTAGAAAGAACGGCCTCTTTAAAATAGTGATAATATAGTTTGTGCCTATGAATCATTACTGTATGCCTGCTATGCTCTGGATGCATCATGGAGGAAACTGAGGCAATTTAGAAACCTGTACTGAGCCTGGGCATGCTCAGAAGAGGCAAGGTACAGGGATTGACATTCGTCATGGGCTGTGATGTAAACTGTCAAATTAATAAAGACAAGTTACTAACTGGAGGAACCAGGAAGCAGAACGGGGGAAACAGGACTTGCGCAGGATTTCAGGTTAGACGTATATATTCAAGATTTCAAACTAAATCTCCATTAAGGGTTTGGGGGGATTTACCTGTATGTAAATTTTAATTTTAGAAGCGGACCTGCCTTTAAAGGAAACTGCATTGTTTGGGGATCATCCAATGGGAAGAATGCACTTATTTACCAAGTCTCAGTTCAGGGGCACCTCTACCACCAGTGCATTTGGGACATAAATCACCACCAGTGTTCCACTAAGGCGTGGGCTCATGCGCACGCAGCACACACTGCAGCCTTAAGTCAGCTCTAGTTTATTAGACAACTGTTAAGTCAGCGCTACAGTTCACCCAGCCAATGTTAAGTCAGCTCTACAGTTCAACAGCCAATGTTAAGTCAGCTCTACAGGTTCACCAGCCAATGCTTAAGTCAGCCTCTACAGTTCACCAGCCTAATGTTAAGAGACGGGGGGTTGCATATCAAATGAAGAAGAAAAAATATCCTAATGAATCTTTTTTTAACCATTTAAAACGGACTTTTTGCTCAAGATAAGACCGGTGATTAGATTTAGGATCCTTTTTAAGAGGTTTGTGAATTGATTAACTTGGGTGTAATACAAACTTCTTTAATTAAAATACAAACTACAGCGCTTTATGGAAACTTAACCATTGATAATAAATAAAATCCAATTGTAATCAGATGGCCCATACTATTGCAGAGTAAAGGTATCTCTGTACATAGTAAGACAATCCTATGATCCCAGTGCAGCGCGTTTATACAGACACAATTAAACCAGATAAGTGGTGCTAGCAACAAATTTTACTATTATAATCAGCCAACCTGATAGTGGCAATCAATAATAGTTTCAAGCAAAATTTGATCCTCTCCCACCAGTATATTAAAGTAAAGTTTTAACACTCTAAATGAGTTTACGGTCCTCTAACTTTGGCCTTCCCTTTGGTGGGGGAGATGTATCTGGGTATACCTGTGGTGTTTGGTTAGATCAACTGGACTGGTTTTCATTCATCCAGGTCATGGTATATCTGTGTTATTCAGTTAGATTCAACTGGGACTGGTTTTCATTCCTCCATAGTAATGGTTATTATCTGTGGTATTCAGTTGATCTCTGGACTGGTTTTCTTCACCATAGTCATGGTATATCGTGGTATTCAGTTAGTCATGGACCGGGTTTTCATTCATCCAGGTCATGGTATGTTTGTAGTATTCAGTTAGATCAAACTGGACTGGTCTCATTCCTCATAGTCATGGTAATCTGTGTTTGTATTCAGTTAGAGCCAACTGGAATGTTGTCATTCATCCAGGTCATGTATATTTGTGGTATCAAGTTAGATCCACTGGACTGGTTCATTCATCCAGTCATGGTATCATCGTGGTATGCAGTTAGACCACTGGGATGGTTCTCTTCATCCAAGTCATGGTATATCTGTGTATTCAGTTCGATCACGGGACTGGTCTCATTCATCCAAGTCATGCGTTATATCTGTGGTATTCAGGTAGATCAACTGGATGGTCTCATTCATCCAAGTCATGGTTTATATCTGTGGTATTCAGTTAGATCAACTGGACTGGTTCTCATTCATCCAGGTAATGGGGAATATCTGTGGTATTCAGTTCTTAGATCAACTGGGACGGTTCTCATTCATCCAGGTCATGGAATATCTGTGGATTCAGTTTCGATCAACTGGAACTGTTCTCATTCCTCATAGTCATGGTATATCTTGGGGTATTCAGTTAGATCATCATGGACTGTTTTCATTCATCCGGTCATGGTATATTTGTGGTAATTCAGTTGATCAACTGGGTGGTTCTCATTCCTCCTAGTCATGGTTATATCTGTGGTATTCAGTTCGATTCAACTGGAATGGTTTTCTTCATCCAGGTCATGGTATATCTGTGGTATTCATTAGATTCTCGGCACTGGTTATCATCCTCCATAGTCATGGTATATCGGTGGTATTTCAGTTAGATTCCATGGGACTGTTCTCATTCATCCAAGTCTGTATATCTGTGGATCAGTTAGATCCCATGGACTGTTCTCATTCATCCAAGTCATGTATATCTGTGGTATCAGTAGATCCACTGGACTGGTTTTATAATCCAAGTCATTTTTATATATGGGGTATTCAGTTAGCTCATCTGGAATGGTTTTATTATCCGGTCATGCGTATATTTGTGGATTCAGTTAGATCAATGCGGCTGGTTCTCATTTCCGCCATAGTCAGGTATATCTGTGAGTATCAGTTAGATCACGGGACTGGTTTTCATTACCAGGTCATGGCTATTGGGGTATTCAGTTGATCCACTGGACTGGTTTCATTACCAAGTCATGGTTATATCTGTGGTATTTAGTTAGATAAACTGGACTGGTTTCATTCATCCAGGTCATGTATATTTGTGGGTATTCAGTTAGATCAACTGGACTGGTCTATTCCTCCATAGTATGGTATATCTGTGGTATTAAGTTAGATCAACTGGACTGGTTTTCATTAATCCAGGTTCATGGATATCTTGTGGAATTTCAGTTTTAGATCAACTGGACTGGTTTCATTCCTCCATAGTCATGGGATATCTGTGGTATTCAGTTTAGATCACCTGGGAATGGGTATCATTCATCAAGGTCATGGAAATCTGTTGGTATTCAGTAGATCAAAGAAACAAAAGGGTATGGGTGCACTCTAAACCAAACCAGGTGCGGACACCTCAGGCGTCCTCCCTAGGAACATAAAAGTCCAAAGGAAGCAATACAAAAGAAGGGTAGCACTCGAATAAACCTGATTCTTTTTATTTGTGACCACACATCCACTCCACAACATTTCGGGGGGATATTTGACTCCTTCTTCAGGTGATCTGAAAAGGTGTGAGTGGATGTATGGTCCAAATAAAAGAATCACATTTTATGGGAGTGCTAGTGCAACCTCGATTTGCATTGCTTATTCAGTTTAATCAAATGGATGGCTCTCATTCATCCAGGGATCCATGTAATATCAGTTTTGCTTCCTCTCTTGGTATGATTGGGAAGCTGATATCTACAGATTGGAAACACCACTAAACAATTATTCGCCCTGGTGACTATTCAACACTTGCTGGATTGGCTGTGGTTTGTCCAATAAAAACAAATAGAAATCAAAGTATTGGTCTCCAGCTATGCAACAAAACTCCAATATTTTACGAGCTGACCGCTTAGAAGAGATATATAGAAAAGTGGTCTGCCAGAAATATCTGCAGTGGTTCTACTATCCGTAAGGGAGATCCTCTTGCCTATAACCAATCCTATTTCCCTTTACCAGCCACATTTCCACTCCCCTTTATACTCAGCCCTCTTCTATGGGATAAAAAGCATTTGTTGGAGAATTCCTCTCTCTTCCCCTAGTTAAATCATACTAGGCATGTCTAAAGTCAATGAACTGTGGGAGGGGCTGTACTGTAAGATTTAAATATGTGCTCCATACATTCCAAATCTTAAAATTAGTGGGGGAATGGATTAAGTTAAAAATGGGATGGATACGTTTATTAGTTTATTCATAGGAGTGGCATGCCATTTATAACAATTACAAGACACATTTTATAGGATAATGGGGGCCTCTAAACTAGGGCCCAAATCAAAAGGCCACTCTATAAATCTGAAAACTTTATTGTCTTGGCGGAATAAAATGACTGTTAGAAACGTAGATGTGCAGTATCTTACTTTTAATGTCCACGATTAACTCAATAAATTTGAAAACCCACAAATAGGCTGATAAAAACCTCAATCAGATCAGGGAACGGGCATGGCAGGCCGTTAATATGGTAACACCTCAGGCCTCGGGGCCAATAAGAATTATCATCAATTTCAATCCAAACACATTGGAGAAGAGAAATTACATTGTTATTGTGAATCTATCAAAGGCGAATGGACGAGTGAACAAACACAGAAAGCAAATGTTTTATTAATTACATCTGCGGAAGGAAAAAAAGGACCTACCCCTAACATCGCATAAACAAACGTTCCTCACAGGGTCTGTCCGAATAAACTGTAACCCAACCTTAACCTAGCCAAGCTCAATAACACAACGTCATACAAGGGTCCAGTCCCGATATTAAGGACTGTAACCAACCTACCTAACGCCACTCCATAAACAACGTCTCACAGGTCAGTCCGATATATAAATGTAACCAACCTACCTAACGTCGCTCAATAAAACAACGTCTTCTCACAGGTGGTATGTCCGATATAAACTGTTAACCAACCTACCTACGCCGTCAATAAACACCATCCTCACAGTTCTGTCCGATTATAACTGAACCCAACCTACCTAACGCCGCGTCAAATAAAAACGTCCTCACAGTGTCAGTCAGTCATAAACTGTAACCAACCTAACCTAACGTCGCTCAATACAACAACGTCATCACAGTGTCAGTCCGATATAAACATTAACCAACCTACCAAACGCCGCTCAATAAACAAGGTCCTCACAGTGTCAGTCCGATATAAACGATAACCAACTACTAACGCCGGCTCAAGAAACAACGTCCTCACAGTGTCAGTCCGATATAAACTGTAAACCAACCCCTACTAACGTCGCCTCAATAACAAAGTCCTCACACGTGTTCAGTCGATTAATAAACTATAACCAACCTACCTAAAGCTGCTCAATAAACAACGTCCTAACCAGTGTCAGTCCCGATATAAAACTATAACCAACCTAACCACGCCGCTCAATAAAACAAGTCTCAAGGTCAGTCCGATATAAAATGTAACCAACCTACTAACGGTCGCTCAATAACAACATAATCACAGTGTCAGTCCGATTATAAACTCTAACCAACCTACCTAACGCCCGCTCAATGTGTGACCACGTCCTCACAGTGTCAGGTCCGATAATAAACTAACCAACTACCTAACGGCTCAAATTCACAAAGTCCTCCTCGCAGTGTCAGTCCGGATATAAACTGTAACCAACCTACCTACGTCGAGTCAATAAACAACGTCCTAGCAGTGTTCAGTCCAATATAAAACGTAACCAACCTACCTAATGCCGCCCTCAAATAAAACAACATCCTCACAGTGTCAGTCCAATATAAATGTAACCAAAACCTACTAACGTCGCTCAATACAACACGTCCTCACAGTGTTCAGTCCGATATAAAAACTGTAACCAACCTACCTAACGTCGCTCAATAAACAACATCCTCACAGTTTGTCAGTCCGAATAAACTGTAACCCCAATCCTACCTAACGTCGCTCAATAAAACAACAATCATCCAGTGTCAGTACGATATAAACGTAACCAAACCTACCTAACGTTCGCTCAATAAAAAAACAACGTCCTCACAGTGGTCAGTCCGACATAAACTGTACACCAACCTACCTAATGTCGCTCAATAAAACAACGTCCTACACAGTGTCAGTCCGACATAAAACTGCTACCAACATTACTAACGCACTCAAGAACAACGTCCTCACAGTGTCAGTCCGATTATAAACTATAACCAACCTACCTAACGCACGTCAATAAACAACGTCCTCACAGATTTCAGTCCGGACAATTAAAACTGTAACCAACCTACCTAACGCCACCCATCAATAAACAAAGCCTCACAGTGTCAGTCCGACATTAAAACTGTAACCAACCTACCTAAGGCGTCAATAAACAACGTCCTCCACAATGTCAGTCCGACCATAAACTGTAACCAACCTTACCTAACGCCACTCAATAAAACAAAGGTTCCTCACAGTGTCAGTTCCGACATAAACTGTACCAACCTACCTAACGCCACTCAATAAACACCGTCCTCACAGGGTCAGTCCGATATAACATAAACCACCTACTACCGCCACTCAATACACAACGTCCTCACAGTGTCAGGGTGGTCCGACATAATTAAACTGTAACCAACCTACCTAAACGTCACTCAATAAAACAACGTCCTCAACAGTGTCAGTCGATATAAAACTGTAACCAACCTAACCTAACGCCGCTCAATAAACAACGTCCTCACAGTGCAGTCCGACATAAACTGTAAAACACCTACCTAACGCCGCTCAATAAAACAACGTCTCACAGTGTCAGTCCGATATAAAACTGTAACCAACCTACCTAACGCCGCTCAATAAACACGTTTCCTCACAGTGTCGTCCGATATAAACTGTAACCAACCTACCTACTCCGCTCAATAAACAACGTCCTACCGGGTCTGTCCGATATAAAAACTGTAACAAACCTACCTACGTCGCTCAATAAACAACGTCCTCACAGTGCAGTCCGATATAAACTGTAAACCAACTACCTAACGTCGCTCAATAAACAACGTCCTCACAGTGTCAGGCCGAGATAAACTGTAACCAAACACCTAACGTCGTCAATTAAAACGTCCTCACAGGTCAGTCGGAATAAACTGTAACCAACCTACCTAAGCCGTCAATAAACAACGTCCTCACAGTGTCAGTCCGATATAAACTGTAACCCAACTACCGAAACGTAGCCCTCAATAATAAAACAACGTCCTCACAGTGTCAGTCCGACATAAACTGTAACCAACCTACCTAATGTCGCTCAAAAACAACATCCTCACAGTGGTCAGTCCGATATATAAACGGTTGTAACCAACCTCCCTAACGTCGCTCAAATAAACACGTCCTCACAGTGTCAGTCCGACATAAACTGTAACCAAACTACCTAAGTCGCTTCAAAAAACGTCCTCACAGTGTCAGTCCGATATAAACTGTAACCAACCTACCTAACGCGACTCAATAAACAACGTCCTCACAGTGTGCGTCCGCAGTATAAAATGTAACCAACCTACCTACGTCGCTCAATAAACAACGTCCTCACAGTGTCAGTCCGACATAAACTGTAATCCAACCCATGCCCACGTCGCTAATTAAAACAACGTCCTCCACAGTGTCTGGTCGATATAAACTGTAAAACCAACCCTACCTAACGTTGCCGCTCAATAAACAACGTCTCACAGTGTATGTCCGAGATAAAACGTAACAACATAACCCTAAACGCCGCTCAAGAAACAACGCCTCACAGTGTCTGTCCGATATAAACTGAAACCAACCTACCTAAGTTAGCTCAATAAACAACGTCATCCGCAGTGGCAGTCCGATATAACTATAACCAAAACCTACCTCAACCGTCGGCTCATAACAACATCCTCGCTAGTGTCAGTCGATTATAAACTGTAAGCAACCTACTAATGTCGCTCAATAAAACCAAAGTCCTCACAGTGTCAGTCCGATATAAACTGTAACCAACATACCTAACGTCGCTCAATAAAACAAGTTCCTCACAGTTGTCAGTCTCCGATATAAACTGTAACCAACCTACCTAACGCCGCTCAATAAAACATCGTCCTCACAGTGTCAGTCCGATATAAACTGTAACCAAACCTAACCTAACGTCGCTCAATAAAACAAGTCCTCACAGTGTAAGTCCGGATATAAAACTGGAACCAACCTACCTAACGCCGCTACAATAAAACAACGTCCTCACAGTGTCAGTTCTGAATAAACTGGTAACAACCTACCTACGTCGCTCAATTAACAACGTCATCACCTGTCCGTCAACATAAACTGTAACCACAATACCTAATCCTTGCCCCCGTCGCTCAATATTAAAAATACATCTCACAGTGTCAGTCCGACATAAACTGTAGCCAACTACCTAACGCCGCTCAATAACATTAAACAAAGTCCTCACAGTGTCGTCCCATATAAAATTAACCAACCTACTAACGTCGCTCAAGAAACAACGTCTACAGTGTCAGTCGATATAAACTGTAACCAACCTACCTAAAGTCGCTCAATAAACAACGTCCTCACGTGTCAGCTACGATATAAAAACTGTCAACCACCTTACCTAACGTCGCTCGAATAAAGAACGTTCACAGTGTCAGTCCGCTATAAACTGATAACCAAACCTACTAACGTCGCTCAATAAAACGTCCTCACAGTGTCTGTCCGGACATAAAACTGTGAACAACCACCTAACGGCGCTCAAGAAAAAACGTCCTCACAGTTGTTCGTCCGATATAAACTTAACCAAACCTCCTAACGTCGCTCAAAAAACAAGTAACCAGTGTTCGTCCGATATAAACTGTTAACAACCTACATAACGACGCTCAATAAAAAACGTCCTACAGTGTCAGTCGACATAAACTCAGTCCGATATAAACTGTTTTAACCAACCTACCTAACGCCGCTAAATAAAAAACGTCCTCACCGTGTCAGTCCGCTATAAACTGTAACCAACATACCGAACGCCGCCCTCAATAAACAACGTCCTCACAGTGTCAGTTCCGACATAAACTGTAACCAACCTACCTAAGTCGCTCAATAAACAACGTCCTCAAGTGTAAGTTCCAATATAAACTGTAAAAAACCCACATAACGCCGCGGCAATAAAACAACATCCTCACAGTGTTTCAGTCGACATAAACTGTACAACCAAACTACTTAACGCCGCTCAATTAACCAACAACATCCTCACAGTGTCAGTCGCATAAAACTGTTGTAACCAACCTACCTAACGTTCGACTCCAAGAAAAAAACATCCTCACAGTGGGTCAGTCGCTTAAACTGGAACCAAATCCTACCTAACGTCACTCAATAAACAACGTCCTCGAGTGTCAGTCGATATAAACTAACCAACCTACCTAACGTCGCTCACTAAAAAACGTCCTCACAGTGTCCGTACAATATAAAATGTAACCACCTACCTAAACGTCGCTCATAAACAACGTCCTCACCGTGTCGGTACGATATAAACTGTAACCAACCTACCTAAAGCTCGCTCAATAAACAACGTCCCTCACAGGGTCAGTTCCGACAGAAACTGTAACAAACCTACTAACGTCGTCAATAAACACGTCCTCACAGGTCAGTCGACTTTATACAAACTGCTAACCACCTACCTAACGTCGCTCAATAAACAAGTCCTCACAGTGTCAGTCCGACATAAAATGCAACCAACCTACCTAACGTCGATCAATATACAAGTACTCACAGTGTCAGTCCGACATAAACTGTAAACCAACCTACCTATCGCGCTCAATAAAACAACGTCCTCCCACACTTGTCAGTCCGTATAAACTGTCACCAACCTACCCAACGCCGTCAATATAAAAACGTCCTCGCAGTGTTGTCGAATAAAACTGTACCAACCTACCCAACTAACGCCGTCAATAAACAACGTCCTCGCAGTGTTGTCGATAAAACTGTAACCAACAGACCTAACGTCGCTCAATAAAACCAGTCCTCGCAGTGTCTGCTTACACTAGAGTTAGTTTAGTTTTTTTTTAAAGTACTTGTCACTTACACTCTTCTTGCAGCAGGCTTGCACTCTTCTTGCAGCAGGCACCACCAGGCAGCTGTGGACTTGGTGGACGGTCGGTCTCGGTCTGCAACTGCTCCTCGCTCCTCCCCAGGCTTTTTTCACACTGCCTCCAACAGGCACACGAAGATTGCAAATCTTGTGATCATGTAAAGACTGGCAACCACAATGGAAGCCCGCCGCTTCTTCGCCAAGGATCTGCCAGACACACAGTCTACATCCCTTTCTTAGCGCTCGGGGCTAGGATCAGAAGGGTCATATGTAATGATCCCTGTATTGATCTAGTTCAGATAGAATCTATTCTAGACAATGGATCTTTACTGTTGTGCTTGCATCCTGCCTCTCTCTGTTTTGGTATTCATTGAGTAATACTCCCCCATTGGGAGGAACTATAACTGCGCCCCTAGGGGTTAAACAAAAAGAATTTGCTGGCAGCTATGAAATGGAACAATAAGAGCAAAGCTTTGTCATATCAGGCTGATAGAGAAGGTTCTGTGAAGGAGGCAGCTCATGGGGCCAGTAAAGAGACGTCTCTCCCCATAGATGCCCTGATCTGGCCACAGGAAGGCACGTGTTACTTGTGTTTTTTCTGGAAATGAAATTTGTTTACCTTGCATCCATGGACCCCTCCCAATGTCTGTGTCTATTAGGCTTCACGTGGATACTGCACCCCAACTGTAAATTATACGGATATTTGTTGTATCGTGGATAATGTACCCCACTGTAAATGATAACGGATCTAGTTATCTAGTGCATAATGCACCCACCAACTGTAAATTAAACTAAGGAAAAAAATTTATTAGTTATTATGGATAATAATCACCCCCAACTGTAATTATAAGGATAATGTTATCTCGTATGCATAATGCACCCCAACTGTAATTATAAGGATATTGTTATATAGTGGATAATGTACCACAAGTGAAATTATAAGGATAATAGTTATATGTGCAATAATGCAACCCCCACTGTAAATTCTAAAGGATACAGTTATATAGTGGATAATGCACCCCACTTAAAAATTTATAAGGATATTAGTTATATACGTGGATATGAACCCCCAACTGTACATTATAAGATATTATTTATCTAGTGGATCTACCCCCCCCAACGTAAATTGATAAGGATTTAGTTATATCGTGGATAAATGCACCCCACTGTAATTAATAGGCTATTAGTTATAATAGTGGATACGATATGCCCCCCCACCTGTAAATTATAGAGTTATTAGGTTTAGTATAGTGGGATAATGCAACCCCACTGTAAAATTAAGATATTAGTTATAATAGTGGAGTAATGCCCCCCCAACTGTAACTTATCAGGAATTAGTTTAGTAGTGAATATGCACCCCCCAACTGTAAATTAACAAGGATATTATTCATATAGTGAATAATGCACCCCCCACTGTAGTATAAGGATAATAGTTATAATAGTGGATAATGCGCCCCCAACTTAAATTATAAGGATATTTATTTTTTCTATTGTATAATGCACCCCCACGTAAATTACAAGGATATTAGTCATAGAGTGGCTAATGCCCCCAACTGTAAATTATCGGATAATAGTTATATAGTGGATAATAATGCGCCCCCAACTGTAAATTATAGGATATTTAGTTGTATATAGTGGCTTGCACCCCCACTGAAATTATAAGGATATTAGTTATATATGGATAATGCACCCCCCTGTAATTAGAAGGATATTAGTTATATAGTGCTATGCACCCCACTGTCATTATAAGGATTTAGTATATATGGATAATGCAACCCCAACGTAAATTAATAAGTATTCGATATTAGTGGATAATCGCACCCCAACTGTAAATTTAAGATAATAGTTATATCGTGCATAATGCACCCCAACGGTAATTATAGATATTAGTTATCTAGTAGGATAATGCACCCCCACTTGAAAATTAATAAGGATTTCTTTTACTAGTGGATAATGCCACCCCCCCAACTGTAAAATTATTAGTGTAATAATGCACCCAACGTAATTATAACGGATATTAGGTTAGATAGTGGCTAATGCAGCACCCCAACTGTAAATTTAAGGCTAGTAGTTATCTAAGTGGATAATGCGCCCCCAATGTAAATTATCAAGGATATTTAAGTTATTTCTTGATATGCCCCCCACTGTAAATTATAAGGTTTAGTTTATAGTGGATAAATCCACCCCCACTGTAAAATTATAAATATATTCTTATAGTGGATATGCCACCCCAACTGCAATTATAAGGATATTAGAAGTCACATCAGGAGATTCCGTGACTCATATAAAAGCAACAAGGCCACAGGCCGAGTACCTTTTATACAGGTCTTGGAACTCCACGTGACTTCTAATATCCTTATAATTTTACGTTTCTTGGTGCAATTTATTTATATATAACCTACCCCTTGTGGCTTCTGGTTTTTCCTTCTTCTCCTAGAACTGTAAGATTTAAGGCTATCAGCTCACGTTCCCCTCCATAGAAATCCACTACAGGGGTAGGTTAATATTCGCCCTTTTGTAGTTATAAATACCCACGTGTTTAATTATGTGTATCATAGCGTTTTTTATATAGATGAGAAAAAACCTGTCCCTTCCGCCTTGAAACTACAAACCCCCCTCCCCACCCGCATTTCCTACAAGCACTCTACATCTATGTCTATCATAGCTAGTGGGATATACACCAAATTACTTATGCCCTCCTCTAAACGCTCGAACCCCATCTGTACAATATCGGGCATATTCCAATATCCTGTTATCCAGTAATATCTATCTAGTTCGCCTAATTCGGAACCCATCGTTGAAGTTCCCTTTCCATGTTTCACTCAATAGGGTCAAATTGTTTGCGGTCGAATAAAAACTTACCGCGGTCGTGTCAATTACATGCAACCATTCGTGCTGTCTATTGAAGACTGCGACCATTGGCCGCATAATCTACCGCCTCTGTCCATTGGATCTCTTTTTTTTAAATATTCTGGTTTATTGGATATAGAGATTTGGAGAAGTGAACAAAGATCAAAGGTTTTGTCTTTTGTGTCCGGTTTGTTTATTTCCTTGGCCCAATAGAAATGCCTTCCAGTGACAGAAAAGCGTATCCTTGTTAAACCTACCGCTTCGACTCCCTACACCACCGGGAGAAATAAAAGCGTCTTGTTTTTCGGTGATTGAAAATCATTGCTTGTTCATCAGATTTGTTAGCACCGGTGGCTACTTTCCTCTTCTCCGTCTCCCTTGCGCAGTGACACTGTTTTAAGAAAAAAGATCCTATTTTTTTGATTTAAAAAACCCGAAACCTCGCAATTAATGATTGGCGTCTATGTTTTCTTTTTTTTTTTACCCCCAAGCTGTTTGGCTCGAAGTACATTATTTTACTACCTACGGATTCGGAATGCAAGTGAATCTCACTGAGAAATTGAGATAACGATGTACTTCCCCTTTAAGAAAGAACTAGGGTCCAAACATGATATAGAGGTTGAATGGATGATTAAGAAGTAGGCCCTGTAATAATAAATGTGTGGGAGTTTTATAAAGGCTGGTGTAAACAAATTTATATTGTGTGGCCTTTCTTTCCCTTTAAATCAGTCTTATTGCTGCTGTTGGTCCAGCACCTTGTATCCTCCCTGATGAATGATGCTCAGCTCCCCCTCCTTATGTTCCTTTAAAATAATAACAATTACTATAAGCTGATCTCTTTGATCCAACCTATTGACTATACCTGTTCGGGGATAGTTGGGATATAGTCATCATATAAAACAAAGCTTATTTCTCAGGTAGGCTACATCATTGTCCTTTGTATCTCTTGATATATGAATTGTTATTCCGTATTGTCGTACTAATTTTCTGTCATCATGACATCATCCTCCTAATTACATACACATTGACTGCGTGTTGCTATGTGCAGTACACATAGCGCTCATTGCAAACTCCCCAAACCCCAGACCTGGCAGACTCGCTCGTCCTACTAGGCGCATCTGACTGCTTTGTCTCCCTGTACTTGAAGTAGAGAGTCCACAACGTTGCCGTTATTAATATAATCTTAACAGATATGAACATCATCTGCGAGTCCTGCTCAGGTCCATGGGTGGTATAAGCAAAAGGAATGTCAATGTGGACAAGGCGATTAAATCAATGGGAGCCATCAACACATATCATGACGGTTCAGTTTACTATATGGGGAACAGACTAGCAAAACACAAAAAGACACGACAAACCTATTCTATACCTACTATAGCCTATTCTCTATACTACAACTAACTCATACTTTACCTATTATAAGCCCATGAACACCATGAGTAATTGTAATTCCTTATCATTTTAGTAAGGGGAAGCGCTAATTATGCAGCACTATTCGTTTTAAGGAATTATAGATCTTGTTACCAGGACAAAACAGTTGTCTACAGGCCAATAAGACTCTTTAGATGTATGCCTATTATGTGGAAGTATATGATCCAATATAAGGACGGTTCTCGTTGGTTACAAGTCAATAATTGCTAAAGCCACACTTACCTTCGTGCACCACAGAACTGTTTTGTGCGGTAAAATAGTTGTGCGCAGCAGTTTGGTGCCTAATGTGAGACGTAATCCTTTTCAACAGCTTGGTACCCTAATTAGTGAACACTTGGGGTGGCAAAACAAAATAAGGCCTAGAGAGGGACATCTCTCTCCGGTGGCAAGATTTTTTTTTTCCCTGGACTTCTAAATGTTGATCTCTGGGTAGAAAAGCACCGTTAAAACAGCCAAGGGATACATTTTTTTTAAGGATATAAATCAGGAATTACTTGTGTTTATTATTATTATTCTAATCGACAGCCAAACCTAGGGAAGTTAATGTGTGTTTATACAGGTCTCACAGGGATATCCAACATGAAGGTCTACGACAACTCCAATCCAGCTGACCGTACAGCTATGCCAAATGTATACGCACACTAATTATTATAATGTTATTTCATTCATCATTACACCAGTTCCACATTCTTCAGTTTAATCTTTATAGGAAACTTTCAAAGAGCGTTAACATCTCTATCAATAATATTATGAATGTGACAAAATCTATGCTGGGGGGGGACCAGCGTATTTTGGGCAACATTTCGCGCTAAACGGCACAGAGAAGTGTAAATGGCGCCGGAGATTTTATTTTTTCACTTGCCGGATCTTTAACACAACTGCAGAGAATCACATGTTGTGCAGGATGATTGTGACTTGTACGCTTTCGCAGGGAGTACGGGTCTCTCTCTTTAATCTCTTAAAAACATTAGAACGGTGATATGAAAGGCAGACTCTAGTGGGAGAGAGTGTAGAACTGAGTCATAACGTGGGTTACTGCTAATCTGCTTAATTGAAATCAGAGGACTCTATGTAAGCGCAAGTGAGTGCCGTGTGTATTGAAGTTGTAAACCAAAAAACACATAACAACCGCACAGGTCACGGTAATGGATGTACATACTCAGCCGATCTGATAACCTACACCTTAATCCATAGCCCCCACGGACAGGCCGCCCAATAGACGACGACACAGATGACCCTGAATCTTTTTAAGATTCGCTTTTACATTCTAGTGTTTTTTCTTTTTTTTTTCGTAATTAAAGGCGATAAAGCATTCTCACAGCACTGAAATCTGCGGTAATTGATTATTTCACCGAGAAAAACGTAAAGCTTAGAGAAACGTCGCTCAATAACGAGAATAAATCCTGTTGGATAAATGTTTCGCTCTGTTTTGCAAATAAAATAATATTAAGAAAAAGATAAGTCTTTGTCAGAACGACGTATATTCGCAAGCACCGCAGACTGCAAGCGGTAATATCCTAACTCGCTATCGTCCTTAAACAACTAATGATTCGCAATAAGACACCCCATCAGTATGGGAACATGGATGTTGTAGCAACGCAGATTTATTTTTATTTTTTCGAAGCCTCGGGCCTTTTTTGGAGAATTTTGTTTATCTTGTATTTGCGCCTGCTGAGTTTTTAAAACGGGGCTGACAGAGACGTGTGTTATAGGAGTTTCAAATCTCCACCCCTTGGCATAGTTATTATTTCCTGCTGGTAAGTTAAATTTTGCCACGCTTTTCAGAGAATAGTCATGTCCATTAAAGTAATTTAATCAACTGCTGATTTGAAATGACATCATCAATGAATGTGGCTTTTCTAAGGTAATTCCTAATCCTAACCAAAATATGCAACCAGTCCAAAAACACAAGTCACGTATAGCCCCTCAACCTCCTTTCACGATAACGCACACTGGGCTCGGCACGCGCGGTCTCACTCTATGGGTGAAACAACCTGTGGGAGTGATTTAACACAGATCTTTAAACCAAAGCTCTAAAATTATCTAACTTCAATGTGGACCTATCTGTCCATATATTCAATTATTATATTTTCTATAGATTTTACAATGGGGGATCTTAAGCAGCTAAAACCTGGCCTTATCAATTATACAATTCTCATGTCTGCTTCGTGGAACATAACACCTTGCACATAGCATTCCTTGTTCATTTATTTATTTATTTTTGTAGTTCCTTGTCTCCCTTTGTGCACTGTTTGTTCTTCTCAACAGGAAACACAGGGCGCACATCTTAAACGCATGAAAGGATATGATAGTTAAAGTGAACCTAAACTAGATTTGGGTTGTTGTTTTTACAACTGAAACGTGCTATTTTAAACAACATCCTTTTACCGGAAGGGCAACAAACGGAATAAAAGGTGCAGACACTTGCATTTGGATTTATAATTTTCAACAAGCCAAATCAAATGTGTACTAAACTGCAGTACAAATAACAAATAGGTGTCCCAGATGACATAGCTAGCACTGATTAATACGGATGACAGCTAAAAAGCTGATTTATACCTGATGACATATATGGCTAAGCACTGATTATACTGATGACAGCTAAAAACTGATTATAACTGATTGACATAGCTCAAACACTGATTATAACTGATGACATAGATACCACTGATTAAAACTGTGACAGCTAAAAACTGGATTATAATGATGACATTAGCTTAAGCACTAATTATAAAACTGATGACTAGCTAAAACAACTGATTATACTGTGACACTAGCTAAACACTGATTATAACTGATAGACGTACTAAAATGATTTATAACTGATGACAGCTAACACTGTTATAAACTGATGACCATAGCTAAGGCACTGATTATAAACAACTGATGACAGCTAAAACCTGATTATAACTGATGACCAATAGCTGCACTGATATAACTGATGACATGATACGGTCCCTGATTATAACTTGACAGCTAAAAAACTGATTATAAAATGATGACATGCTAAGCACTGATTCTATACTGATGACATACGAAACAACCGATTATACTGATGACAACTACGTAAAACGCTAAACTAAGCACTGATTATAACTGATTGACATAGCTAACACTGATTAATAACGATGACATGAACATGATAACTTGACAAATAAACAAACTGACTTATAACTGATGACATAGACTAAGCCCTGTTATAACTGATTGACATGCTAAGCACTGATATAACTGATGACATAGCTAATCACTATTATAACGTGACGCGACATAGCTGAACATCTGTAATACCTGATGACCTATCTAACACTGATTATAAAACGAATGACAAGGTAAACAATGTTATAACTGAGTGACATAGCTAAAACCCTGATTATAAACTGATGCCATAAGCTAAACGAAGTTATATCTTGATATATTAGCTAAACACATGGATTATAACTGATGACATAGCAACAACTTTAACTGATATATAAAACCTGATTATACTTATAGACATTCATAACTGACAAAGCAAACCCTGATTATAACTGAATGACATAGACTAACACTGATAATAACGATACATAAGCTAAACACTGATTAATAACTGCATGAACAGGCTAACCACTGGATTAGTAACGATAATGGACTAAGCTAAACACTGTATATATACTGATTCATAGCTAAACACTGTTATAATGATGACACTAGCTAAACACTGTAATTATAACTGATGACATAGCTACACTGGTTCTAAAAACTGATGACACTGCTAAACACTGATTATCCAAACAACAGATTTGAAGCCACAGTTGCACTCCTGGGAATTTCCATTATAGTTATAGGAAGTATTTGAAAGCATTTAGTGTTTTGTTCCATTGATGACATCGATAAACTAACTGTAAAATCTAACGTTCCTTATCTTTCTCCTGCGCACTCCCAGTGGAAGACATGTTCATCGGTGAGTTCATCATCCACTTTATATCTCCCTGCTGGTAAGATAAAAGAAGTTACAGTGAAAACTGCTGTAAATGCAGGTTGGTATTTCTAGATTCTTTTTTTCCTCCTTCATGTGTTTGTGGTTGGTCTGTCTCTCTCCATGAATGTATAAGGTAAACAAGTTCACATAGTAACCAACCAGTCCTAATGTACCGCCCCGCCTTATAATGTTTACTGTTTTGTTCAAAAACTATAAAGGTCAAGTAAACCTATTTTGTAAAAAAACTAATTTTTTTTCTAATTTTCCTTTCGGCAGGTAGGCCCCTCCACATGCAGATCTTGTCCTCCCAACGGGCATCCACTATTAGCGCCTTTTTAGTGCGAAGAAGCCGAGAGCTGAACGATCACCATCTGGGATTATAGACCGGTTAACCGGTTTCCACGCAAGTCTATAACTCTGACAAGAACAGTTCCCCCCTTCATTGGTCATGCCGGTGCGTACCAACGCTTCCCTACGCCAACCAACACTTACGAGTCATCCGTCATCTTTCCCACAAGTGGGGACACATTTTGTAACTTCTCCAGGCGTGGATCTTCGGCTTGCGGTTGGCCGTGCGTCGGGCCCCCCAACCAACCTAGATGCGGCGCAGTACGGTGAAGCCTTCTGGATAACCTACCATAGGTGTGGGCTAAAGATGAAAATTGTAGGTAGTTGGAGAATACCAGTTGTGCGATTGTTCGATGAGTCACCCTCCCTCACCACAGAACTAGCCAGGCGGGCTAACCTCTGCTACCGACCAAACCACCTCCACGCCACCTCCAAGAACGTGGTTTCCAACAGTGGAGGAGATTAACCAGCTGGTACAAAACATGAAGTCCCTCTGCTCCATGACCAATCCTATGAGTGTTGGAGTTCCCCTTGGCCCGTGGGACATTGGCCCGGTGGTGAATGCTGGAAAAGAGGGACCAATGATATTGTTGCCATAATATCCCAAAAAACCACCCGTCGTATGCCAGCAAGAAGGCCAATCGAAGTGAGCATCCTCGCGAGCCTCAGCACAGAAGTGCGAGACTCAATTTTGTTGAGGGCCCTAACAGTGTTTCAGCACAGAACCACACACCTGGCCTAGTTTTGAGGATGTTGGAGCAGAACCTTTATATGACTTCCTCTGAAGCGAATAATTCAGCCCGTGCCCCTCAAGTAATTTCGGTCCTGTGTTGCAGCATGTGGGAGAACTGCTTTCTGATGACATTGAAGAGCCTGGGGCTTATTCACGCTGCTACGGTTGAAGCCAGAGAATACATGTTGTTGATCCGTCCAAGGCAGACCGTACAGGTCAAGGTCAAAGACTTGGCTCTGCAAGTCATGTGTCAAGGCGGTGTGATCCCACTACCTGACAGTCAAGATATTACAGGCTAACTTGTCTTATTCATGGTTGTTAAAGGAGAATTAAATGTAATGTCCTGACTGTTAAAGGTTTTCTACCAGTACACATCATAACACCTACATGTTGGTAAATCGTTCTATGTAATTGCATTCACTGTACCTGTGAGAATAAGATCTATAATTAAGGTTGTTTTAATGTTTGTTCTGCCAGTACAGACTCATAGCCCATTTATGTCTTCAAGAATCCTTGTGAAGCATTGCACCTATTAGCCACAACCCCTGACCCCATTATCCTTGTCTCTTGTATAGTTTTCCATACCAGATGTCTTCAATACCAATATGGAATAATAATAAAACTTTTTAACCCTGTAGTTTATTTTCCAGCCAGCATGCTTGTGGCCCGCTATCAGGAACAATACAATAAAAATAGATGTGTTTTTACTGCCTTTTTTTTTACATTTGGCTTACATTTCTGTCCTTGCAAAAATGAACAAGGCAATCATAAAAGTTCTTATCCTTAAAAAAAAACATGGTGCTCATTTTACCCAACCAATCAGATCTTAATTTAACATTTAAAAGCTACATCTGCTGGTTGGGAAAAATTATGCACCAAATTTAACCAAAGAACTTTATTACATTCTGTAAGTTTTCTAAATGTAGCTTGTTTTTTTTATGTATGGTGTTGGTGGCTCAGGCATTCGCTCGTGCAAACGCAAAGGTGTTATTTTGGATTTTTTTGTATGACTGGCAAATTAATGTTTGAAGATAAAGGATAGAGATTGTTTTTACTCTGTATTTTCATCACAACCGTCAACTTCGTGTCCTGAGCAGCAAGAATCTCCTGTAGCAGATTTGTGAACTAATACGTGTCTTGTGCTAGAGGGTCTATTTTAGGGTGATATTGTTATATGATTGAATCTGGGAAGCATTCTAATATGTGACACTGCATACACTTCCTAGGCAGGACTTCCACCAAATGAAGAAGTGGATTAATGGGCGCTGACCCCTAATCCCAATTATTTTTTATAAATCAACCATAGCTCGAAGCAAACGTAGAGGTTGAAGACCGATTGTTGGTCTCTGTAAATGTGCTCTGTCTATTGGGACAATAGAGGTTGAACATTATTTCCCCTAAGTGTGATTTGAGTTTAGTGTTTTGTTCTCCTTTAAGGGTCCCTTTTTTCTACTTTCTGCTGAAGGCATATTTTCTGTTGTCACATGGTTCTGCACTTACTGGCCATCGAATATCGATCATGATCGGCTTTATATGGCTGAATTAAGATGTGGTGTTTGTAAACAGCTGTGCAAAACTGCAAAAATAAAAAACTTATCACTTAACGTTCTAACACAAGCTCGATTTAATTAATCTCATGTGCATGGGTTCGTCGGCGGGTCGTTTTGCCGATCGCCAGGGCCGAGATCAACCAGCGTGTGTAATAACTTTACATTACTGAACACTCTAATTTATCTTTACGGAAAACGGGAGACAATCAAGACTAAAACGCTCTAATTTTCACCCATACTGGGGGAGGGCTGTCTGGATGCTTTTACCTCGAGTTAGTGGGCTGAACTTTGAAGACTCTGATGTCCTCTACCATTGGGAGGTGCAGGGGATCAGTTTTATCTCAATTAGTGGGCTGGACTAGGCATTTCGGATGTCTCCTGTAAAGGGATAGGTAGGTCTTTTAATAAATCAAAAGTGGGCTGTGACTAGAATCGCGTCTGATGTCAACTTACTACGTGGATGGGATGGGGCAGGAGACTTTAAAGGGAAAGTTCGGTGAAATATCATTATTTGTAATTCCTTTCCCAGTTTTATATTACACATACCTAGTTTTATTCTACATATTTTCTTTCCACTTTGAAAAAATCAGCTGATTCCACTCCTTTGCTATTCCCTGCTGGTTTTGGTTTCTGTAACGGTCCTGTCATTCTTCCGAATGCACCCTACCTTGGAATGTTCCTACCACAGTAATTTCTACTATTGGCTGTTTGGGGGGGTCAACATGCTCAGAATCAATGGGCAGACAGAATACGTCCCCTCTATTAGAGCATTATTTATCCAAGCATTTATTTTACAGAAAATTCTGGATGGGGGCAGTTAGAATCATTGGGATGGGAAAATTTGCTCTTTTTTTCCATTAAAGCATATGTATTTGCAACTGAACTAATCCTCCCTCTTTAATAAACTAGACTAATACTTTAATTACTTAGACTAGACATTCCGATTCATAACTACAGCGGGTCAATATTTTTTCAAATCGAACATGGGCTCAATTGGAACAGTCTGATTGTCCATACACGGGGGATGGGCAGGGGTTTTTATTACAGTAAGCGTGGCGAACTAGAACAAACGTCTGTCCCACAGGGGGAGGTTCAGGAGAGTCATTTGACTCAAGCATGGGGGCTGGACTATAGAATCTCTCATTTTACCATACAAGGGGGATGGGCAGGGAGTCCTCTTGCCTAACGCATGTGGGCTGGGACTAGAATGCACTGATGTCACACAACCATACAAGTGGGTGGGGCAGAGATCTTATAGAACTCCAGCAGTGGGGCTGGACTAGAACGTCTGATGTCACCATACGACAGGGGGTGGAGCAGGGAGTCCTTGACTCAAGCAGTGGCTGGATTAGACGCTCTGCATGTCACATACAATACACATAAGGGGGAAGGGGGCAGGGAGTCTTAGCTTATGGCCTCTAAGTTATATTGATTGGCCGGTGTTGCTCCACTTTTCTTTCTTTGCTTTTTGCTGATGTTGAGTAAATACATGGTGACAGTGTTGGGAAGGTTTAAAATCTGCATATTTAGCAATTTCATTTCTCCAGGGAGGAAAGATCTCAGGAAAATAGAAACCTAGATCTTCTGGTCACAGAACATAACCCGCATCTCTCTTCCGCGTTCCCAGAATCCCTCCCCCCTCCATCTGTCGCAGCCCTCAGTTTAAAAGGACAATTACAAACCTTGTCATACGTGTCCACATGGGATAGTGAGGGCGGATATTGTTTTAGTCAGTACCCACTTGTATCACTCTCCAGGCCATGCCTATGCACTGTGTGCAAACATTGCCGTTGCATACCCTGTCTGGCTTATATAGTGAAGATGAGTGGGAGCTGGCCACACTGCTTTTGTTTTTTTTTTTTTTTTTTTACTTTTGCAAACATGCTTTGATGGCGGTTACTACCACTAAACCACTAAAGCCAAGTTATAAAACCGATTATTACGCGTACAGACTTTCTTTTCTCTCGATCGTGGGATTAAGAACATCAATGGCACACAAGTTCCCTACCACTTGAGCCCACAATCAACTTTGCAAGATTTCAGCTTGGGGTCGGCAATGAAAATTATTTCCGCCTGGCAACGTTCTTTTGGTTTTTTCTGATCAACCTATCGCGTGGCCCTAAGTTACACATTTTTAAAAACATTTTATAAAAAAATTAACAAGTTAAAATTTGTTGCATTTCGAAAGTTTGATCGAAAAAAATGAAAAGCGTGTTTCAAAATTTGTGAGCGATACCAATCGAATTTTCGAATTGCACAAAATATCCGTCTGTGTAGGGTTTATATGAAAATACCCGTGACCTTTAACATAAAAAAGGGCAGTGAACCTGGGTAGTTCATTTCCAAAACGGTGGTTTCATTTGGAACGGGATTTAAAAAGCCAACATCGTAGGATTTTTTCAAATTTTCTAAACTCTGAACTTTGCTTTAAAATAAATTTAAAAACAAAAAATAACATAAAGTTCACAATGTAAAATCCGAAAATCATCGAAATTAATTATAGAAATTTTTAAAAATTCTCGATTCAATTGGGTTTTGAATTGGCTTTCATCTTTCCCTTACCCGTCCTTCTCGTCGGAGAAAACTACCGCCGGAACTTCATGTTTCTTCTTCTCTCTCCATTGATGACCTGTGAATACATGTTTAATGTTACAATTACAAAAAACCTTTTCTAAATAAAACCACGCCAATTAAACCACATAGGAACTGAAATAGAATTCAATGGAATGAGATGTCAGAGCTGAAATGGATATCATTCCCCCCCCCAATTCAAAGGAAATGTGATCTTAGAAATAGTTTTAGCATTGGGAACACACATAGTTCTGGCACATCCTCTTAAACACATCCACAGGGAACTTCCAGGCAGCCACTTCCAAGTATCTAGAACAATCTGGGCCCACAATTGCAAAGTGTGTTAGATAAATGAGACCTCTTCCTATTTAAAAATTTCTGTTAGTGCGCTAGTATGTATGTATGCAATGTATGGGATGTATTGTCTTTCGTAGGCATCTTGTCTGTGGTCTGCCGTGTAGAGGTGCGGCCTGTCTGTCTGTTAGCGCCCGTGTCGGGGAGCACACGTCTGTTCTGTGTAGCACCCGTTGTCCTTTGTATGCCCATTACTGTATTACTTGCCCTTTCCTCTCTCTTCTCTCGTGTGGCACGTCTGTCGAGTGGGCCTCCTGCCTGTCCTGCGGTAGCACCTGTGTGTCCTCGTGAGCAGCTTCGTTTGCGTAAGTGCCTGTCTGTCTGATGTAGGTGTCTGTCTGCCATGTAGCCACTTGTTCTGTGTGTGTAGGCCTACTTTTCCGCATCTGTAGGAGCTGTCTGTCCATCGTGTCGGTGTGGTGCTGTCGTCCTGTACTGTCGTAGTGTGTCGTTGTTGTGAGGCTGTCTTTCCATGTGTGTCTGTTGTAGGTGCCTGTCTGTCCATGTAGAAACCAGTGGCCCTTCTAGGGTTTTTGCTGCCTGAGGCAAACTTTAGAATGCCGCCTTTGACCGTACTCTGCGGCGCGCCGACGCCGCGCGCGCAAGTCCCGGAAGTTGCGCGCGCTGGCCGCCGTATGTATTAATATCATTGTTTGTACAGTAATTATACGCCCCATATTATAATTTGGTATTAGATGATTGTGTGTACAGTAATTATATACGCCCCATATTATAATATTGTTATATCCGTGTGTACGTAAACTATGGCACCCATAAATAATATTGGTATATAATCGTGTGACGTAAGTATATAACATACCATATTATAATATTGTTATATCCTGTGTACGGTAACTATGGCACCCATATTATAATATTGTAGAAAGAGAATGCTGTGCACACCATGTGTGTTATACTGATATAATGAACACCTATTTCTAATAAGACTGGTGTGCACAGCATTCTCTTTCTACATATGTGAGCTTGCCGCAGCGCTGGAGCACCCAGCATTGAAAATTATTAATGCTATACTGGGAGTGTGCAGGATCCTTTTCTACTTTGGTACATATTATAATATTGGTATTAAATGATCGTGTGTACAGTAATTATATAATACCCATATTATAATATTGGTATTATATCATTTTGTACAGTAATTATATTGCCCCATATTATAATATTGGTATTATATGATTGTGTGTACAGTAATTATATAACACCCCATTTTATAATATTGTTAAATCCTGTGCACGGTAACTATGGCACCCATATTATAATACTGGTATTATATAATCATGTGTACAGTAATTATATAACACCCCATATTGTAATATTGTTATATCCTGTGTACGGTAACTATGGCACCCATATTATAATATTGGTATTAAATGATTGTGTGTACAGTAATTATATAATACCCCATATTATAATATTGGTATTATATCAGTTTGTACAGTAATTACGGTATATCGCCCCATATTATAATATTGGTATTATGTGATTGTGTGTGTGTACAGTAATTGTATAACACCCCATATTATAACATTGTTATATCCTGTGTACGGTAACTATGGCAAGCAGACACTGCGAGGACTGGTTTTATTGAGCGACGTTAGGTCTGTTGGTTACAGTTTTATCGACAACACTGCGAGGACGTTGTTTATTGACGGCGTTAGTTGGGTAGGTTGGTACAGTTTTATTCGACAACACTGCGAGGACGTTTTTATATTGACGGCGTTGGGTAGGTTGGTGACAGTTTATACGGACTGACAAGTGTGGGAGGACGTTGTTTTATTGAGCGCGATAGGTAGGTTGGTTTACAGTTTATGTCGGACTGACACTGTGAGTACTTGTATATTGATCGACGTTAGGTAGGTTGGTTGCATTTTATGTCGGACTGACACTGTGAGGACTTGTTTATTGAGCGACGTTAGGTAGGTGGTTAGCAGTTTGTATAAAGTCGACTGACCTGTGAGGACGTGTTTATTGACGACGTTAGTAGGTTTGTTACAGTTTCTGTCGGAACTGACCCTGTGAGGGACGTTGTTTATTGAGCGAGCTTTAGGTAGGTTGGTTACAGTTTATATCGTACCGACACGGTGAGGACGTTGTTTATGAGCGACGTTTAGGTAGGTGGTTACATTTTATATTGTACGGACACTGTGAGGACGTTTTTTAGTGAGCGACGTTAGGTAGGTTGGTTAGTTTATATCGACTGACACTCGAGGACGTTGTTTATTGAGTGACGTTAGGTAGGATTTGGTTCCAGTTTAAGCGACTGACCCACTGTGAGGATGTTTTTTTCTTGGAGTCGAACGTTAGGTAGGTTGGTTACAACAGTTTTATGCGACTGACACTGTGAGGATGTTGTTGGTTAATTGAGCGGCGTTAAGTAGTTTGGTTGTACAGTTTATGTCGACTGAAACACTGTGAGGATGTTGTTTTATTGCCGCGGCGTTATGTGGGTTTTTTACAGTTTATATTGGAACTTACACTTGAGGACGTTGTTTATTGAGCGACTTAGGTAGGTTGGTTACAGTTTATGTCGGAACTGACACTGTGAGGACGTTGTTTATTGAGGGCGGCGTTCGGTATGTTGGTTACAGTTTATAGCGGACTGACACGGTGAGGACGTTTTTTATTTAGCGGCGTTAGGTAGGTTGGTTAAAACAGTTTATATCGGACTGAGTTTATGTCGACTGACACTGTAGGACGTTTTTTATTGAGCGTCGTTATGTAGGTTGTTAACAGTTTATATCGGACGAACACTGGTTACTTGTTTTTTGAGCGACGTTAGGAGGTTTGGTTAAGTTTATATCGGACGAACAACTGTGAGGACGTTTTTTCTTGAGCGCCGTTAGGTGGTTGTTCACAGTTTTATGTCCGGACAGACACTGTGAGGACGTTTTATTGAGCGACGTTAGTAGGTTTGGTTATCAGTTTATAGCGGACTGACACTGTGAACGTTCTTTATTCGAGCGACGTTAGGTAAGGTGGTTGACAGTTTTTATATCGTAGCTGACACGTGAGGACGTTGTTTATTGAGCGACTTTAGGTAGGTTGGTTACAGTTTATATCGACTGACACTGTAGACGTTGTTTCTTGAGCGACGTTAGTAGGTTGGTTAATTTTATATGGGACGACACTGTGAGGACTTTGTTTAATGTTATTGAGCGGCGTTAGGTAGTTGGCTACAGTTTATGTCGGACTGACACTGTGAGATGTATTTTTAATATTGAGCGACGGGGGCAAGGATTAGGTATTGTGGTTACAGTTTATGTTGACGGACAGGTGATGACGTTGTTAATTGAGCGACGTAGGTAGGTTGTTACCAGTTTATTCAGAACTGACACTGTGAGGACGTTGTTTTATTGTAGCGGCGTTAGGTAGGTTGGTTCCAGTTTTATATCCGGACTTACACTGTGAGGACTTGTTTTATTGAGCGACGTTAGGTTAGGTTTGGTTACAGTTTATATCGGACTGACACTGTGAGGACGATGTTTTATTGAGCGGCGTTAGGTAGGTTGGTTACAGTTTATATCGGAGACTGACAACTGTGAGGAACTTGTTTTATTGAGCGACGTTAGGTATGTTGGTTACAGTTTATATCGGACTGACACTGTGAGGACTTTGGTTTTATTGAGCGACATTAGTAGGTTGCTTACAGTTTATAATCGACTGACACTAGCGAGGATGTTGTTATGAGCCGACGGTTGAGGTAGGTTTTGGTTATAGTTATATCGGACTGCCACTGCGGATGACGTTGTTTATTGAGCTAACTTAGGTAGGTTGGTTTCAGTTTATATCGGACAGACACTGTGAGGCGTTGTTTCTTGAGCGGCGTTTAGGGTTATGTTGTTACGTTTTATCTCGGACATACACTGTGAGACGTTGTTTATTGAGCGGCAACGTTAGGTAGGGTTGGTTTTACAGTTTATATCGACCAGACACTGTGGAGGACGTTGTTTTAATTAGCGACGTGGGCATGGGTTGGATTACAGTTTATGTCGGACTGACACTGTGAGGACGTTGTTTATTGAGCGACGTAGGTAGGTTGGTTACATTTTATACTGCGGACGCACACTGTGAGGACGTTGTTTATTGAGTCGCGTTAGGTAGGTTGGTTACAGTTTATATCGGACTGACACTGTGAGGACGTTTTTTGAAGCGACTTAGGTAGTTTGGTTACAGTTTATGTCGGACTGACACTGTGAGGACGTGTTTATTTGAGCGACGTTAGGGAGGTTGGTTACAACCGTTTATATATCGGACTGACCACTGTGAGGATGTTGTTTTTGAGCGACATTAGGTAGGTTGGTTACAGTTTATGTCGGACTGACACTGTGAGGACGTTGTTTTATTATTGAGGGCTACGTTTCGGTAGTTGGGTTACAGTTTATATCGGACTGACACTGTGAGGACGTTGTTTATTGACGGCTTAGGTAGGTTGGTTACAGTTTATTCCGACTGACCTGTGAGGACGTTTTAATTGACGACGTTAGGTGTTTGGTTACAGTTTATCTCGGCCTGACACTGTGAGGACGTTGTTTATTGAGCGACGTTAGGTAGTTGGTTTACAGTTTATATCGGACTGCACTGTGAGGACGTTGTTTATTGAGCGACGTAGGTAGGTTTGTTACAGTTTTTATATCGGACAGACCCGGTAGGACGTTGTTTATTGAGCGGAGTAGGTAGGTTGGTTACAGTTTATATCGGACGACACTGTGAGGAAACGTGTTTATTGAGCGGCGTTAGGTAGGTTGGTTACAGTTTTATATCGGACTGACACTGTGAGACGTTGTTTTATTGAGCGGCGTTAGGTAGGTGTTTTACAGTTTATGTCGGACTGCACTGTGAGGACGTTGTTTATTGAGCGGCGTTAGGTTAGGTTGGTTACAGTTTTATATCGACTGACACTGTTGAGGACGTTGTTTTATTGAGTGACGTTTAGGTAGGTTGGTTACAGTTTAATTATGTCGGACCACCCTGACACTGTGAGGACGTTGTGTATTGAGTGGCGGTAGTAGGTGGTTTATGTTATATCGGACTGACCCTGTGAGGACGGTGTTTATTGAGTGGCGTTAGGTAGGTTGGTACAGTTTATGTCGGAACTGACACTGTGAGGAACCTTTGTTTTATTGAGTGGCGTTAGGTAAGGTTGGTTACAGTTTATGGTCGGACTGACATTGTGGAGGACGTTGTTTATTGACGCCTTAGGTAGGTTGGTTACAGTTTTAATGTCGGACTGACACTGTGAGGCTTTGTTTATTGATGGGTGGCGTTAGGTAGGTTGGTTACAGTTTTAATTGTCCGGACTGAAATCTGTGAGGACGTTGTTTATTGACGTGCGTTAGGTAGGTTGGTTATAGTTTATAATCGGACTGACACTGTGAGGACGTTGTTCTTGAGTGCGTTAGTAATGTTGGTAGCAGTTTTATGTCGGACTGACACTGTGTAGGACGTTGTTTTATTGAGCGACATTAGGTAGGTTGGTGTACAGTTTATGTCGGACTGACCACTGTGAGGACGTTGTTTTTTTATTGAGCGAACGTTAGGTAGGTTTGGTTACGTTTATATCGTACTGACACTGGATGATTGTTGTTTTATTGAGCGACGTTAGGTAGGATTGGGGTTACAGTTTATTCGGACTGACAAACTGTGAGGATGTTGTTTATTGAGCGACGTTAGGTAGGTTGGTTACAGTTTTTATATCGGACTGAACACTGTGAGGACGTGTTGTATTGAGCGACGTTAGTAGGTTTTGGTTACATTTATATTGGACTGACACTGTGAGGATGTTGTTTTATTTGAGGGCGGCATTAGGTAGGTTGGTTACGTTTTATATTGGACTGAACACTGCTAGGACGTTGTTTATTGACTCGACGTAGGTAGGTTGGTTACAGTTTATATCCGGACTGACACTGCGAGGAGGACTTTGTGAATTTGAGCCGTTAGGTAGTTGGTTAGTTTATTATCGGACCTGACACTGTGAGGACGTGGTCACACATTGAGCGGGCGTTAGGTAGGTTGGTTAGAGTTTATAATCGGACTGACACTGTGATTATGTTGTTATTGAGCGACCGTTAGTAGGTTGGTTACATTTTATATCGGACTGACCTTGAGACTTGTTTTATTGAGCGGCGTGGTTAGGTTGGTTATAGTTTTATATCGGGACTGACACTGGTTAGGACGTTGTTTATTGAGCAGCTTTAGGTAGGTTGGTTATAGTTTATTAATCGACTGAACACGTGTGAGGACTTTGTTATTGAGGCGACGTTAGTAGGGGTTGGTTTACAGTTTATATCGGACTGACACTGTGAGGACGTTGTTTCTTGAGCCGGCGTTAGTAGTTGGTTATCGTTTATATCGGACTGACACTGTGAGGACCTTGTTTATTGAGCGGCGTTTGGTAGGTTGGTTAATGTTTATATCGGACTGACACTGTGATGACGTTGTTGTATTGAGCGACGTTAGGTTAGGTTGGTTACAGTTTATGACTGACTGACACTGTGAGGACGTTTTTATTTGACGCGGCGTTAGGTAGGTTGGGTTCAGTTATAATCGGACAGAACTGTGAGGATGGTGTTTATTGACGGCGTAGGTAGGTTGGTTAACAGTTTATATCGGACATACCACCTGTGAGAAGACGTTGTTTTATTGAGCGACGTTAGGTAGGTTGGTTACATTTATATATCGGACTGACCTGTGAGACGTTGTTTATGGAGTGGCGTTAGGTAGGTTGGTTACAGTCCTTAATATCGGGACTGGACCCTTGTATGACGTTGTGTTATTGAGCTTGGCTAGGTTAAGGTTGGGTTACAGTTTATTCGGACAGACCCTGTGAGGAACGTTTGTTTATGCGATGTTAGGGGTAGGTCCTTTTTTTCCTTCCGCAGATGTAATTAATAAAACATTTGCTTTCTGTGTTTGTTCACTCGTCCATTCGCCTTTGATAGATTCACAATAACAATGTAATTTCTCTTCTCCAATGTGTTTGGATTGAAATTGATGATAATTCTTATTGGCCCCGAGGCCTGAGGTGTTACCATATTAACGGCCTGCCATGCCCGTTCCCTGATCTGATTGAGGTTTTTATCAGCCTATTTGTGGGTTTTCAAATTTATTGAGTTAATCGTGGACATTAAAAGTAAGATACTGCACATCTACGTTTCTAACAGTCATTTTATTCCGCCAAGACAATAAAGTTTTCAGATTTATAGAGTGGCCTTTTGATTTGGGCCCTAGTTTAGAGGCCCCCATTATCCTATAAAATGTGTCTTGTAATTGTTATAAATGGCATGCCACTCCTATGAATAAACTAATAAACGTATCCATCCCATTTTTAACTTAATCCATTCCCCCACTAATTTTAAGATTTGGAATGTATGGAGCACATATTTAAATCTTACAGTACAGCCCCTCCCACAGTTCATTGACTTTAGACATGCCTAGTATGATTTAACTAGGGGAAGAGAGAGGAATTCTCCAACAAATGCTTTTTATCCCATAGAAGAGGGCTGAGTATAAAGGGGAGTGGAAATGTGGCTGGTAAAGGGAAATAGGATTGGTTATAGGCAAGAGGATCTCCCTTACGGATAGTAGAACCACTGCAGATATTTCTGGCAGACCACTTTTCTATATATCTCTTCTAAGCGGTCAGCTCGTAAAATATTGGAGTTTTGTTGCATAGCTGGAGACCAATACTTTGATTTCTATTTGTTTTTATTGGACAAACCACAGCCAATCCAGCAAGTGTTGAATAGTCACCAGGGCGAATAATTGTTTAGTGGTGTTTCCAATCTGTAGATATCAGCTTCCCAATCATACCAAGAGAGGAAGCAAAACTGATATTACATGGATCCCTGGATGAATGAGAGCCATCCATTTGATTAAACTGAATAAGCAATGCAAATCGAGGTTGCACTAGCACTCCCATAAAATGTGATTCTTTTATTTGGACCATACATCCACTCACACCTTTTCAGATCACCTGAAGAAGGAGTCAAATATCCCCCCGAAATGTTGTGGAGTGGATGTGTGGTCACAAATAAAAAGAATCAGGTTTATTCGAGTGCTACCCTTCTTTTGTATTGCTTCCTTTGGACTTTTATGTTCCTAGGGAGGACGCCTGAGGTGTCCGCACCTGGTTTGGTTTAGAGTGCACCCATACCCTTTTGTTTCTTTGATCTACTGAATACCAACAGATTTCCATGACCTTGATGAATGATACCCATTCCCAGGTGATCTAAACTGAATACCACAGATATCCCATGACTATGGAGGAATGAAACCAGTCCAGTTGATCTAAAACTGAAATTCCACAAGATATCCATGAACCTGGATTAATGAAAACCAGTCCAGTTGATCTAACTTAATACCACAGATATACCATACTATGGAGGAATAGACCAGTCCAGTTGATCTAACTGAATACCCACAAATATACATGACCTGGATGAATGAAACCAGTCCAGTTTATCTAACTAAATACCACAGATATAACCATGACTTGGTAATGAAACCAGTCCAGTGGATCAACTGAATACCCCAATAGCCATGACCTGGTAATGAAAACCAGTCCCGTGATCTAACTGATACTCACAGATATACCTGACTATGGCGGAAATGAGAACCAGCCGCATTGATCTAACTGAATCCACAAATATACGCATGACCGGATAATAAAACCATTCCAGATGAGCTAACTGAATACCCCATATATAAAAATGACTTGGATTATAAAACCAGTCCAGTGGATCTACTGATACCACAGATATACATGACTTGGATGAATGAGAACAGTCCATGGGATCTAACTGATCCACAGATATACAGACTTGGATGAATGAGAACAGTCCCATGGAATCTAACTGAAATACCACCGATATACCATGACTATGGAGGATGATAACCAGTGCCGAGAATCTAATGAATACCACAGATATACCATGACCTGGATGAAGAAAACCATTCCAGTTGAATCGAACTGAATACCACAGATATAACCATGACTAGGAGGAATGAGAACCACCCAGTTGATCAACTGAATTACCACAAATATACCATGACCGGATGAATGAAAACAGTCCATGATGATCTAACTGAATACCCCAAGATATACCATGACTATGAGGAATGAGAACAGTTCCAGTTGATCGAAACTGAATCCACAGATATTCCATGACCTGGATGAATGAGAACCGTCCCAGTTGATCTAAGAACTGAATACCACAGATATTCCCCATTACCTGGATGAATGAGAACCAGTCCAGTTGATCTAACTGAATACCACAGATATAAACCATGACTTGGATGAATGAGACCATCCAGTTGATCTACCTGAATACCACAGATATAACGCATGACTTGGATGAATGAGACCAGTCCCGTGATCGAACTGAATACACAGATATACCATGACTTGGATGAAGAGAACCATCCCAGTGGTCTAACTGCATACCACGATGATACCATGACTGGATGAATGAACCAGTCCAGTGGATCTAACTTGATACCACAAATATACATGACCTGGATGAATGACAACATTCCAGTTGGCTCTAACTGAATACAAACACAGATTACCATGACTATGAGGAATGAGACCAGTCCAGTTTGATCTAACTGAATACTACAAACATACCATGACCTGGATGAATGAAAACCCGGTCCATGACTAACTGAATACCACGATATACCATGACTATGGTGAAGAAAACCAGTCCAGAGATCAACTGAATACCACAGATAATAACCATTACTATGGAGGAATGAAAACCAGTCCCAGTTGAATCTAACTGAATAACACAGATATACCATGACCTGGATGAATGAAAACCAGTCCAGTTGATCTAACCAAACACCACAGGTATACCCAGATACATCTCCCCCACCAAAGGGAAGGCCAAAGTTAGAGGACCGTAAACTCATTTAGAGTGTTAAAACTTTACTTTAATATACTGGTGGGAGAGGATCAAATTTTGCTTGAAACTATTATTGATTGCCACTATCAGGTTGGCTGATTATAATAGTAAAATTTGTTGCTAGCACCACTTATCTGGTTTAATTGTGTCTGTATAAACGCGCTGCACTGGGATCATAGGATTGTCTTACTATGTACAGAGATACCTTTACTCTGCAATAGTATGGGCCATCTGATTACAATTGGATTTTATTTATTATCAATGGTTAAGTTTCCATAAAGCGCTGTAGTTTGTATTTTAATTAAAGAAGTTTGTATTACACCCAAGTTAATCAATTCACAAACCTCTTAAAAAGGATCCTAAATCTAATCACCGGTCTTATCTTGAGCAAAAAGTCCGTTTTAAATGGTTAAAAAAAGATTCATTAGGATATTTTTTCTTCTTCATTTGATATGCAACCCCCCGTCTCTTAACATTAGGCTGGTGAACTGTAGAGGCTGACTTAAGCATTGGCTGGTGAACCTGTAGAGCTGACTTAACATTGGCTGTTGAACTGTAGAGCTGACTTAACATTGGCTGGGTGAACTGTAGCGCTGACTTAACAGTTGTCTAATAAACTAGAGCTGACTTAAGGCTGCAGTGTGTGCTGCGTGCGCATGAGCCCACGCCTTAGTGGAACACTGGTGGTGATTTATGTCCCAAATGCACTGGTGGTAGAGGTGCCCCTGAACTGAGACTTGGTAAATAAGTGCATTCTTCCCATTGGATGATCCCCAAACAATGCAGTTTCCTTTAAAGGCAGGTCCGCTTCTAAAATTAAAATTTACATACAGGTAAATCCCCCCAAACCCTTAATGGAGATTTAGTTTGAAATCTTGAATATATACGTCTAACCTGAAATCCTGCGCAAGTCCTGTTTCCCCCGTTCTGCTTCCTGGTTCCTCCAGTTAGTAACTTGTCTTTATTAATTTGACAGTTTACATCACAGCCCATGACGAATGTCAATCCCTGTACCTTGCCTCTTCTGAGCATGCCCAGGCTCAGTACAGGTTTCTAAATTGCCTCAGTTTCCTCCATGATGCATCCAGAGCATAGCAGGCATACAGTAATGATTCATAGGCACAAACTATATTATCACTATTTTAAAGAGGCCGTTCTTTCTAAAAGTGTTCTGTATGAAGGGTGGGTTGTCTTCTTAAGGGCCCGATTGTCGCTTCAGTGTTTTGTTTTCCTTCTCCTTAATGACTCCTTTATTTACAATCCGCAAATCCAAAGCATTTTCTTCTAGACTTTATGGTCCTTTATACCATGTGATCAAATCTCCCATTTCATCGTTATAAGGAAACACGTTAGTTAATATATATAATTATATTTAGGGAAACCCACACCCGAATCCTAAGTTCTTTCCCTTACCAAAGTTCATGTTTGTTTACAATATTTAGAATATTTTCAATATTGGATTATAGTAACCTAACATCCCACCTCTCCGCAGTTGCCTAGCAACATCCTTCTGACCATTGAACATGGGGAATTGATGGGAGTTGTAGTTTTAAGTAACATGAATGAAGCGGAACAAGCCCTGTACTCTCGCATCAATGGGGGCATACATGGGACGACAGCTTTTTAGGTATAAACTCCCTCTACAAGACAACCCGAGATCAAAAATAATAGTTATAATGTAATAGTTATATGATTGTTATAACTGTAATATTTAAATGTATAGTTATTTAAAATAATTAAGAATGTAATAGTTATATAATAGTTATATAATATCATTTCATAATTATAATATAATTATGATGTAAGTTATAATGTAATGAGTTTTTTAGTTTTATTCAATTGTTATATAATAATTATAATGAATATTTCTATAATAGTTTTATCATGTAATAGTTTATATAATAGTTTAATGTAATAGTATCTAATAGGTTTATACTGTTCATCCAGTTAATCTGTCCTCATTATAATGTCTAGTTATCTTGTAATGTTTATGTAAATACGTTATACCTGTCCTATTAGAATGGAATAGTTTATTTTAATAATTTTAATGTAATAGTTATCATGTTTAAGTTATTAATAATTATATTATCATGTTTTATAGTTATAATAATGTGTATGTTCTGTTTAATTGTTATATAATAGTCAGATGTATAGTTTATCACAGTTATATTGGAATGATTATAATGTAATTATTATAAATGTCATAGTAACAATATAGAGTTATGTAATAGTTATAATGCAATAGTTTAAAATGTAATATTTTATAATGTCATATTTTATATAATAGTTTAATGTACTGATTATAATGTAATAGTTATAAATAAATAATGTAATGGTTATAAATGTAATAGTTATACACTAATAGTATAAAATTAATAGTCTATAATCGTTATACTGTATAGTTATATAATAGTTTATAATGTAATCTTATAATTGTAATTCTTATCTCATGGTTATAATTAATAGTTTATTATAGTTGTAATGGTTATATAATAGTATAATGTATCAGTTAAATAATAAGTAATATATCTAGTTTTATAATGTTATGGTTATAATGTATTAGTAATAATGTAATTGTTATCTAATGGTTTATAATTACAGTTTCTAATAGTTATAATGTAATAATACTTATAATGTAATAGCTTTAATTCGTCATGGTGATGATGATTATATGGACAAGACTTTTGGCCCATACTGCTGAGGGTTTATGGGAGCTCAGGGACATGTTATTTTTTTTGTAAATGTGAGGTACCACATGGGCACTTCCTTGTTTCCAGGCCAATCTGTAATACCAATACACACCGCGACCTTCCATCCTAGAAACGCTCATTGATAAAAAGAACAAATAGAAACATAACCCCCACACAAAACCGCTCACTGGGGAACAGGGGGAAACTTGCAGGAGATCATATCCCGTTCTAAGGTGAAAAGTGTGCAAAACTCATGCTAACTGATGTAATAACGTTAAGCAGTGGTTTTTCGTTACTCCTATTGCATCACTTTCACCCAATTCCAAAGACTTTTGGAATAGCCAGTTCAAGCGATGCAATAAATATAGAGATGAAATTGAACGCGTTTTTTGCACAACATTAAAGCCTTTCAATTGTGGCTTTAAACTGTGCAAAAGGTTGCAACTTACCTCTCGCATTCACTCGATGCAATAACGTTATTACAATTACATACTCGCATGAACAAGTCAGGTCAGTGCCGATAAGTGACATTTTTGCATCTCCACTTGTCTCTCTGGGGTTCCATAGTGCATTTGGAAATGAAGAGAGAGAACATTCTTTGTCTCTGTTCTGTTTGCTAGGACATTCAACACTGCCAAAGCATCAAGAAATTAAAAATCTTTGAGTCTGAACAATCCGTCTGATCATCAGTCCAGGGCAATACTAATTCCTAATGCTTACGTATTGCACTACTACAGGTTTCAGTTTGCACAACTTTCTCCACAGGTAAATTTCAAATTCAAGGTTTTTCGCTTGCATGTACAATTCATATGGTGCTAAACCTCCTCCTTCCCATGTCACTGGTTATAGGCATCGTCTCGTGTTTTGTTTTCGTCCAAACACAAGAAGGAGCTTTCCTGTAGCGTAGCCCGAGCAAAAGCGAGACTATGTTTAGAAAGGCTACAAACCAGCTTTCTTTCAAGGACCTAGTACTGGCCTACTTCTCTAAAAGATACGTTTCCTGTCACTTGTTTACTATCTGTCTTATAAGACTACAAGGGCATTGAGAGCAAGGTCCTCAGTATTTCGATGTACCTAACTGAATGGCAGACTCGTTGTGAACTTCAAATGATTGGCAAGTGCTGCAACAGACATGATCAGATTATACAAAATGGGCAGCAGAATGGCAATGAATTCATGTTGCAATGTGGTGATGCACTTTGGGATTTATAATCCCTGTGCACACCTACAACCACTACATAAGCTCTGTGTTAAGTGACTCTGTAATTGAAAAAGAATTGGGGGTTCTGGAGATACAGACCTTCTATGACGCAATTATTCCATGTAGTCAAGGTCCGATCTACAAACCTACTTGTCTTGTGACTAAAAGGGGATAATTCAAGAGAGAAAATTTATTCTCCTCTTTACCAAGGTCACTGGTAGGCCTCATTTGGGAATACGTCAGTTTTGGAATCCCATACAAAAGGGCATGCTTGAAATGAAGACAGCTCGAAGAAGGCAATAAATTACTAAGGGGAATGGCAGGGGCTCGCTATCGGCAATTAGACAGTTAGGCTGTTTACACTTAGAGCGAGCGTTTGCGTGGAACCTGATAACCTTATCAAAATTAATGGGCCATACAATAAACTCTCTGGTTCTGTTCCTAACCTAGTGTCATATCAAGGAACACTGTGACATCCTTAAAGGTGAAGAAAAGAATATTCCATCTTTCAGGTCGGATAACGTTGTCTTTACAGTAGAACGGTGAACTTTGGAACTGTCTCCAGCAGATGTGTGTAATGGCAAGTCATTAATACTTTAAAAAAGCCTGATAGTTTCTAAACTAAAAAATATGAAATTCACTGCTTATTCAATACATATACTGTAGTTCTGGTTGGTACAGGGATACTATATATATGGAGAATTACTGGTATTATGCATAAGATCTGGTTGATCCCGGAATACTTTCCGATTGCCGTTTGGAGTCAGGAGGACTTTCCCCCCTTTTGCTGTTTTTTTTATTTTGTTGCCCCTTCCCTCTGGATCAACTGTAGTAGAGGTTAAAACAGAAAAAAGGGGTATAGTGTTGACTTGATGGACTGATGTCTTTATTCAACCTTAATTACTATTTTACTATGTTCTTGTATCTATATGCCATGGGCTTGTCCCAATAGCAGCAACTGTCACTCAGATGAGGGGAGTGTGGAGACATCCACAATCACTTTATACAATGGTACTGCTCCGTAAAAGGACCAAAAATTCTTCTAATTACCACAAGACATGAGTTACTCGGGTGAGTGGAAAATGTACATTAACGGCAATCAAGCACATTGAACTGATATCATACAACATGTCCACACAGGCAAAAAGAAAAGCCAGCTATAATTATGCTCTCTGTATACTGCATACCATGGGGGAGCCTGTCAACACTACACGCTTCCCACTAGCGCATGCATGTGTTAGCCGATACCCTGAGGTAACCCTGAACTACACTATCACACTCCCCTGTGCATAAGTGTGCACTGCATCTAATGCAAACAGGTATGCTCATAAGCCGTTGTAGCTCTGTCACTTCATTATACAGCTTCCCCTAGTGCTTATGTGTGCAGTGCATATGTCTGCCCTACTGCTGCACTACATTAACACAACTCCCCCTAGTCCATAGAGTAAACTTGCATGCCTATATCACCTGGTACTACATTACACTTCTCCCCCTAGTGCATAATGTGTGGTCACTGCATAGCATGTGTGGTATGCTCCGTACTAATCCCTCGACCCTCCTAATCTTCATAGTGTCAGCGGCATAGCCTCTGCCACCCTGTCACATTCCTTGACCACCTGCTTCCCCTAGTGCATAATGTGTGCACTGCATAGCATGTGGTAGCTCTGTACTACATCCTCACCTCCCTCTAATGCTTCATAAGTGCCTGTCATAGACCTTTGGCACCCTGCACTTCCTTACAACAGCTCTCTCCCCTAGTGCATCATGTGTACACTGCATAGCCTATCGTAGATTCCCCTAGTGCATCACTAGCCTAGGGTAAGCATACAAAAGAAGTGAGTTTACCCAACTCATGGACTTTTCATTTCTTGTGATGAGCCCACACACACACACAAACAAATGCACGTTTAGAGATTCACATTGTCCCCTCATCCCAATGTGATTTTCCACAACCAGTGTGATCCACAATGATTGAAATTCACGTGAAGTGTGGTGCACTTACAAATTATTAATGCTTTGTTCTATAGCTGGGCCCTGGGAATATTGGTTGCAACCTGCCAGTAGCTGGCAAATTGGTGTCTGAGCCCAATATTTTTGGAGTTTTGAGCCTGCGTATGGACACAGCTTCCTCCGCTACCTTTTGGCACAGGGTTTTAGAACCGTCCGAATTATATCCTGACCAGTACTCATACCTATGGTAGTAAAATAAGTCACTGTGATACTTTAAATGGACTACCATTTATTTCAGCGACCCCTTTGGGTCTTCGAGGTGATTAACCCTCTCAGTACTGCTCTTACCGAAGGAAGAGGGTATGACCCTCGAAACTTGTCCCTACTTCAATAACTGTTAGTCCATTAAAGTATCACAGTACTCTACTTTTTACTACATATATTACGCCTAATAGCAACACATCCTATTTTTTACCAATACCTCTATTGTAATACAGCCTTCTGTGCAACACTGCATGCATTTCTTCACAAAGCTCCCCCTAGCCATCAGTTGTGCACTGCATAGTCCGTGGTAACGCCTCACTCAGTAAACGCTCCCTATGCAGTATGTTACTCCTGCATATTCTGAGGAAACTGCACACTAATAAACTGCTCCCCCTAGTGCATCCCGTCCACAGTGAATATTGTGGAAGTACAACGCTCCTCCTAGTGTCATAATGTGTGTGTACTGTACTGCACAACCTGTGGGACCCCACCTTCTTTACAAATCTCCCCTTAGTGCATCATGTGTAATACTGCAATATTCTGTGGTAGCCCTGTACTACATAAACTGCTCCCTCTAAGCCGCATCATGGGTGCACTGCATGACTGTGATAACCCGCATACATTACAAGCTCCCTCTAGTGCTTCAATCGTGTGCACTGCATAACCTGTGGTAAACCCTGCACTATATAACACAGCTCCTCCTGAGTGCATCATGAGTAAAATGGCACACCCTGTGGTAACCTCACACTACATAACCCACAAAGCTCCCCCTAGGACATCACTGCCAGTAACATTGCAAGCCTTGTGGTAGCCCTGTACTACATAACACCGCTCCCAACACCCTATCAATCATGAGTACATTGCACAACCTGTGATAACCCTTTACTACATAACACTAGCTTCCCCCTAGTCATCATAGTAAATTCACAACCTGTGGTAACCCTGTGCTACATAACAACAGCTCCCCCTAGTGCATCATGAGTAAAATTGCACAGCCTATGGTAACCCTGTGCTACATAACACGCTCCCCCTAGTTCATTCATGAGTAAATTGCACAGCCTATGGTATCGCCCTGTAACTACATAACACAGCTCCCCCTAGTGCATCATTAGTAATTGCACATCCTGTGGTAACCCCATACACATTAACAGCTCCCCCTATGTCATGAGTAAATTGCACAGCCATGCACCCTGTTTACATAACACATCTCCCCCTAGTGCATTATGAGTAAATTAACACACCCGTGGTAACCCCACACTATCCACAAATTCACAAATCTATATGATCTATTCTAGGAACACCATCTTGTTTTATAGATCACGGTGAATCACTTGCTGTTTTACATAATGACAATGTCCTGAAATGGAGCCTGATAGACCGTATTTTGCCACCAATCACACTTGCTGGAGTCCAAACAATATTAGAAAAATCATTGCTGAAGCGAAAGAGTCCAGTGGATGCTTGGAATTGCAGTTCGTGACATCATAGGTACGAGATCTGATACTCACACACCGGGATTTAATAATACATTGTACTATTGGGGTGTTGTATAATTACTACTGTACACACAATGATATATAACAGTATTTAATATGCACCTTAAATAAATTGCAGAGCACTCACAGGGCTTGGGCAGAAGTTCCACTTTTATTACATGTGCCATCAAAACAGATAGCGACGTTTCAGTCTCAGCTGTGTCTCTAAGACACAGACCGAAACGTCGCTATCTGTTTTGTTGCACATGTAATAAAAGTGGAACTTCTGCACAAGCCCTGTGAGTACTCTGCAATTTATTTTATGGTGGATATTCAAGAATCACAGCAGCACCCAGCCTACAAAGTATCTGAAGGTAGAGTGCACGCTACCCCCTATGTTGAGTTTATAATACGGCGTTATAATATCAAACTGTACACACACACATGATATAATAATTCTTATAAATATGAGGCGTTACAGCATTACTGTGCACACAACAATAACGTCTAAAAATATATAATATGGGGGCGGATATATAATTACCGTACACAAACAAGATATGATAAACAATATTATCATATGGGTTCATATATATATTCAAGTTTAGTCATATACAACTAGTGCATACTGTGCGACACCACTCCTTCACAGACCATGTAGGTAGCTTACATGAAAACTAGATTTATTAATTGACTGTGGAAAAAGTGAGTACAATGGTTAATATATACCAAAGATAGTCCGTTGAGGGTCCACTGGTTTGTTTGAAGGGTCTGGGGTTTGTATACAAGTGAATTACACTGTTAAAAGTATAAAAGCAACCGGTACAATATTTGTTAGGAGTGAAAGTAGCTAATATTATTAGGTTCAATAATACCGTATAAAACAACTGCACACACACAATGATATAATAATTGTATTATAATATGGGCGATAACTAATTACTGACACACACAACGTTATAATACATATTATAGTCTAATCTGCCTGCATAGTAGAGCGCTTCCTTACCCCTTATTATTTTAGTTGCCCTTCCCTAATTTCTTCTAATTGCTTTGTCTAATTGTTTCCGTACCATATCCCAGTCCCTGCTATAAGGACTAGGATTCTCTATATTGTATAATACAGAGTGAATATTCCTCATTTATACCCTTCTATTATTGCAGTCCCTATAAGGAATAGGATTCTCTATAGTGAATACAGTGAATATTCCTCATTTATACCCTTAATATATTACAGTCCCTGCTATAAGGACTAGGATTTCTCTATAGTGAATACAGAGTGAATATTCCTCCTTATACCCTTCATATTATTACAGTCCCTGCTATAAGGACTAGGATTCTCTATAGTGAAACAGAGTGAAATTCCTCATTTATACCCTTCATATTATTACAGTCCCTGCTATAAGGACTAGGATTCACTATAGCGATACATAGTAAATATCCACCATCATTTATACCCTTCATATTATTAACATTCCCTGCATAAGACTAGATTCCTAATAGTTTATACAGAGTGAATATTCCTCATTTACACCCTTCATATTATTACAGTCCCTGCTATAAGGGCTATGATTCTCTATAGTGAATACAGAGTAATATTCCTATTTATCCCCTCATCATTATTACAAGTCCCTGCTATATGGACTAGGATTCTCTATAGTGTATACAGATTGAATAGTCCCTCATTTATATACCCTTCATATTATACCAGCCCCAGCTATAATGACTAGGATTCTCTATAGTGTATACAGAGTGATATTTCTCATTTATACTCTTCTATTATTACAGTCCCTGCTATAAGGACTAGGATTCTCTATAGTGTATACGAGGATAGTTTTCATTTATACCCTTCATGTTTTAGCGTCCCAGCTATAAGGACTAGGATTCTCTATAGTGTATACTGAGTGAATATTCCTCATTTATACCCTTCATATTATTACAGTCCCTGCTATAAAGGACTAGGATTTCACTATAGCGTATACATATTAAAATATCCATCTTTATACCCTTCATATTATTACAGTCCCGGCTATAAGGACTAGGATCTCTATGTGTATACAGAGTGAATATCCTCTTTACCCCTTCATATTATTACAGTCCCTGCTATAAGGACTAGGACTCTATAGTGAATCAGAGGTGAATATTCCTTATTTATACCCTGCATATATTACAGTCCCTGCTATATGGACTAGGATTCTCTATAGGTTATACATAGTGAATAGTCCTCTTTATACCCTTCATATTATTACAGCCCCACTATAATGCCTAGGATTCTCTATAGTGTATACAGAGTGAATATTCCTCATTATACTCTTCATATTATACAGTCCCTGCTATATGGACGAGGATTCTCTATAGTTACAGAGTGAAATAGTTTTCATTATAACCCTTCATGTTATTACAGTCCCAGCTATAAGGACTAGGATTCTCTATAGTGTATACTGAGTGAATATTCCTCATTTATACTCTTCATTGTTACAGTCCCGCTATAAGGACTAGGATTCCCTATAGTGAACACAGAGTGAATATTCCTCATTTATACCCTTCATATTATTACAGTCCCTGTATTACTACTAGTTAATCTCTATAGTAAATACCAATGAAAAAAACAGTTTTAGAACATTAGCCTTTTTGGCACTCTACAACTGTCCTCGATAATAAAATTAATATTATAATATGGGGAGATATAATTACTGTACACAGGATATAACATATTATATATGGGTGTTATATAATTACTGTACACACCATCATTTAATACCAATATTATAATATGGGACGCTATAATTACTGTAACACACAATCATAAATATACCAATATTATATGGGGCGATATAATTACTGTACAACCTGATATAATACCAATATTATAATACGGGTGCCATAATATATACACAGGATGAATATACAATTTTATAAAATGGGGGTGTTATATAATTACTGTACACATGATATATAATACCAATATTATAATAATATGGGTGCCATAGCTACATACACAGGACATAAAATATTATATGTGTGCTTTTATATTACTGTACACATATCATCCACTATTATAATATGGGGCGATATAATTACTGTACACACACGATTATATAATACCGATATTATAATAGGGTGCCATAGTTACCGTACACAGGATATAACAATATTATAATATGGGGGTGTTTATAATTACTGTACCACGATCATTTAATCACCAATTTATAATATGGGATTCCATAATTACTGTCACACAAATCATAGAATACCAATATTATAATATGGGGCGATACATTATTGTACACACGATTATATAATACCAATATTATAATATGGGTGCCTAGTTTTACAGTACACAGGATATAAACAATATTATAATATGGATGTTATATAATTACTGTACACACGATATTTAATACCAATATATAATAATGGGTGCCATAGTTTACCCGTACACAGGATATAACAATATTATAATATGGGTTTTATATAATTACTGTAACACCACGATTATTAATTCCATATTATAATATGGGTGCCATAGTTACCGTACACAGGATTAACATATAATAATATGGGGGTTTTATATATTCATTACGTACCACAGATTATACATTCCAATATTTAATATGGGTGCCATAGTTACCGTACACAGGTATAACAATATTATAATATGGGGTTTTATATAATTACTGTACACACGATTATATAATTCCAATATTATAATATGGGTGCCAATAGTTACCGTACACAGGATTAGAACAATATTATAATATGGGGTTTTATATAATTACGTACACAAATTATATAATTCCAATATTATAATATGGGTGCCAATAGCAGGGACTGTAATAATATGAAGGGTATAAATGAGGAATATTCACTCTGTATACACTGTAGAGAATCCTAGTCCTTATAGCGGGGACTGTAATAATATGAAGGGTATAAATGAGGGATATTCACTCTGTATACACTATAGAGAATCCTAGTCCTTATAGCAGGGACTGTAATAATATGAAGGGTATAAACGATCCACAACTATTGAAAATGAAATACACATGTGCAACATTTCAAGATCACGTGATATTCTGAACGTCACTTAATACTTACATCACGTAACACCTTAACCAACGAACATTATCTATCCACTATTGTTGATGTATGTACGGGCGTTGTTGGCAGAACTAGTGTATAACGAGACGGTTGCTGAACGTTGCGCTGCGGCCAGTAACAGGTGCTGTGCTGCTGACGTGACCACGGACGGACCACCAGTGACTGTCTGTCCCGGCCAGATATGCGCCGGTCGCGCATGCGCGGCGCATGCTTTACCCACCGCCAGCGAGCGGCGCCGGTTAGTACTGTCTACAATTAATTTTTTTTGTGTGTTATTTTGAAATTGGCGCCTTTGGCAGAGTGCCGCCTGAGTCACATGACTCAGTGAGCCTCATTATAGATGCGGCCCTGCATGTAGCCACATGTCTGTATGTGTTGGCTCCTTTCTTTTAGTGTAGGTGTCTGTCTGTCCATGTGTGTCTGTGTAGGTGTCTGTCTGTCCATGTGTGTCGGTGAAGGTGCCTGTCTGTCCATGTGTGTCGGTGTAGGTGTCTGTCTGTCCATGTGTGTCGGTGTAGGTGTCTGTCTGTCCATGTGTGTCAGTGTAGGTGCCTGTCTGTCCATGTGTGTCGGTGTAGGTGTCTGTCTGTCCATGTGTGTCGGTGTAGGTGCCTGTCTAAAAACTATCAAATAGATATTCCTAGACTATAATAGAATATTATAAAACAAAAATAGCCTATACTAGACTTATAAATAGATATAATAGACGATTAAAATAGAATATTACCAGACTATTAAATAGAATATTAATAAACGATAATAGAATATTAATAGGACTTATAAATAGGAATATTAATAGACTATCAAATAGGAATATTACTAGAATAATAGATAATACAGACAGTAAATAGAAGATTACTAGACTATTAAATAGGAATATTAATAGACTATAAAAATAGAATATGAATAAACTATAAATAGACTATTACTAGACTATAAACTAGAATATAAAAGAATATTAAATAGACATAAATAGAATATATAGACTATAAATCGAATATACTATAGACTCTAAATAGAATTATTAATAAACTATAAAATAGAATATAATAGACTATAAATAGAATATAATAGACTATAAAAGGGAAAATTATAGACTATAAATAAATAGTAATAGACAAAATAGAAGATTAATAGACTATAAATAGAAGAGTTACTAGACTATAAAGCGGGCATATACTAGACTATAATAGAATATAAAAGAATATAATAGACTATAATTAGAATCTAAATAGAATATTAATTAGACTTACAAATAGGAATATTTATAAACTATAAAAAGGAATATTACGAGACTATAAATAGAATTATTACTAGACTATAATAGACTATGAATAGACTATAAATAGAATTACTAGACTATAAATAGAATATTAATAGACCTAGACTATAAATAGAATATTAATAGACTATAATAGAAATATTATTAGACGATAAATAGGGAATATTAATAGAATATAATAGAATATTATAGACCTATAGACTATAAATAGAAATTAATAGACTATAAATAGCATATTAATAGAATCCTAAATAGAATATTACTAAGACTAATAATAGAATATAATGCGATATAAAAGAATATTACTGACTCTATAAATAGAATATGAAGAAATATAAACTATAAGTAGATTATAATAGACTATAAATAGAATATTACTGACATAAATAGAATATTAAAAACTATAAATAGAAATAATAGAATATAATAAACATAATTGAAATAAAGAGAAGAGACTAGACTATAATAGATATACTAGGACTATAAATAAGAAATAATAAAACTATAATGAGAATATAAATAGAATATTATAGACTTATAAATAGAATATTACTAGACTAAATAAAATTATAATAGACATAAAGAATATAAAAAGACTCTAAATAGAATATAATAGACTATTAAATAGAATAGTAATACCCGTAGACTATAAATAAGAATATTTACGAGATATAAATAGAATATTAATAGACCATAAATAGAATATTAATAGACATAAATAGATTTATTAATAGAACTATAAATAGAATATTAATAGACTATAAATAGATATAATACCGTTGACTATAAATCGAATATTACAGACTATAAATAGAATAATAGTACTAGATATAAATAAAATATTAATTACCGTAGACTATAAAACGGAAAAGTAATAGAATATTAATAACGATAATAGAAAATTAATAGACTATAAATAGATATGAATCTTAATATTAATCTAAACTATAATTAGAATATAAATAGAATATACTTAAGAATATAATGAATATTAAAAAAACTATAATTAGAGTAATACAGCTAAATAGAATATTACTTGACTAAAAGAGAATATTAATAAACTATAAATAGAATATTAAATAGGAATATTAATAAACTATAATTAGGAATATAATAGAAATTAATAGACTATAAATAGAATATATAGACTAGAAATTAATATTAATAAAAAACTATTAATTAGAATATAAAGAGAATGCTTAATAGACTAAAATAGAATATTACTAGACTATAAATAAAATAAATAGACCATAAATAGCATAATAATAGACTATGAAATAGATAAGAGAATTATAATTAGGACTATTACATAGATAAGAATAGTAATTACCGAGAGACTTTATAGATAGAATATTTACTAGACTATTAAATAGAATAAGAATTATAGACCATAAATAGAATATTAATAGATATAATAGATATTAATAGATATTATAAATAGAAATTTATAGACTTAAATAGAATATTAATACCGTAGACTATAAATAGAATATTACTAGACTATAAATAGAATATTACTAGACTAGAAATAAAGATTTAATACCGGAGACTAAAATAGAATATTAATAGACTATAAATAGAATATGAATAGTGACTATAAATAGAATATTCATTACGTAGACTTAATAGAATAGTACTAGGACTATAAATAGAATATTAATAGACATAATAGAATATAATAGACTATAAATAGAATATGAGAAGACTATAAAATAGAATATTAATAGACATAAATAGAATATTATACCGTAGACTAGAAATAGAAATTACTAGACATAAATTAGAATATTACTGACTTAAATAAATCTAATACCGTAGACTATAAATAGCATATTAATAGTGACTATAAATAGAAGATGATAGGACTATAAAATAGAATATTATACGTATAGATATAAAGAGAATCTTCTAGTCTATAAATAGACTATTAATAAAACTATAATTAGCATAAACAGAAGTTAATAGACTAAAATAGAATATTACTAGACGATAAATAGAAATATACTAGGGACTAATTAAATAGAATATTACTAGACTTATAAATAAATATTTACTAGACTATAAATAGAATATTAATAGCATAAAGAGAATATTAATAAAATATAAATAAATATACTAGACATAAATAGAATATTAATAGACTATAAATTAGAATATTACTAGGGACTATAAAGAATAGTAATAGACTATAAAATAGAATATTACTAGACTATAAATAGAATATAATAGACTAAATAGAATATTACTTAGACTATAAATAGACTATAAAGACCTATAAATAGAAATACCAGACTATAAATAGAATATTAATAGACTATAAATCGAATATGAATAGACTATAAATAGAATATGAAGAGACATAATAGAAATTACTAGGCTTAAATAGAATATTACTAGACATAAATCGAAAGATTAATAGTTATAAAAGAATATTGGTGACCTATAAATAGAATAGTTAAGGGATGTGAGTACTTTCTGCTTTCCAAGATCCTCAAGGTAGTTTAATAGAAAGGGCTGGGTTGGGTGACGTATCAGGACAATACAGGGAGACCAAAACCAATATTCTGTGTGACCGGAAACCGAAAAGGAGAGACAATGAGGGACGCAGCACTGCAAAAGGAAGAGCAACACAAACAAAAAAAAGGACAACTAAGGCTCTGCTATTTAAAATGGCAACACAGGCATGGAATGGCGTAAACTGAACGGGCCAATTATACTATTATTTATTATAATTACAAAACAGAAACTGGGCCCATCCCTCCGCTATTATATAAGAATACACCTTACAGAGAGCAAGCAACCAGGCAGGATAAAGCCTCTGGTACAGTTTTGGACACAACCCCAGCACCCTGGAGAGCATTCAGTGAGAGATCAACTGCGGGCCGCCCACAGCTCCTGTCTAATCCACAATAAAAAATAAAAAATAAAATATACCCAAATTAAAGATTCCTATGGCAAGCAGATCAGCTGGCCAATCAAATTGTGTCCCTCTGTCCTTTAATTTTCAGTCCCTTAAACCTTTCCATAGCTAAGTTACAGGGCAAGTAACATTATCCCTCTTGTTATTTAAACCAGGGGAATTTGAGTGTAAACAGAGTCTCCGCCGAGTTACATTGTTATTCCTGAAACTAGAAAAGTGGTTCCTAAAGAAAAACTTGTAGTTGGGAAATTTTCCCAGTCCCACGTCCGAATGACGGAGGGTGGTTGTGTCGCCAAGGAAAAAAGTAGTCAAAAACGTTGGTTTTCACAAGTCAGAATACCCACACACAGATACACAATCTCATAACCTACAGGACAGACAGACACCGACACACATGGACAGACAGGCACCACACTGACACACATGGACAACAGACAGGCACCTACACAGACCCCCCCACACATGGACAGACAGAGACCTTACACCGACACACATGGAAAGACAGAGACCTTACACAGACACACCATGGGACAGACAGAGACCTACACCGACACACATGGACAGACAGAGAACCTACACCGCACACATGGACAGACAGAGACCTTACACCGACCACCTGGAACAGACAGGCCCTTACACCGGACACACAGGACAGACAAGACCTATACACCGACCACACCTGGAAGACAAGGAAATACACCGACACACATGGAACAGACGACAACCTTACAACGACAACATTGGAAAGGACAGGCCCTACACCTGACACACATGGACAGGACAGGCACCACCTTAACACACCGCACACTGGACAGACAAGACACCTACAACGGACACACATGGACAGACAGGACCTACACCGACACCACATGGACAGACAGGCACCACACGACACAATGGACCAGACCGACACCGTACACCGGGACACAATGGGACAGGGACAGGCACCACACCGGACCACACATGAACAGACAGGCACCTTACACCGACACACATGGACAGACAGGCCACCCCTACCACCGGACACACAGGACAGACAGAGACCTACACCGACCAACATGGAAGGACAGAGACCTAACCGACCCACACATGGAACAGAAAGAGACTACACCGACACACATGGACAGACAGGACTACACGACACACAGACAGGACAGCACCTTACACCGACACACATGGAACAGACAGAGACCTTACACCGACACAATGGACAGGACAGGGAACCTACACCGACACACATGGACAACAGAGACCCTTACACGACAGCACATGGACAGACAGAGACCACACCGACACACATGGAAGACAGGGCACCTACACGACACACATGAACAGACGAGACCTACACCGACACACATGGGACAGACAGCGACCTGAACGCTCACATGGACAGGACAGGCACTACACCGACACCACATGGACAGACAGACAGAGACCTACACCGACACAATGGACAGCACCGGCACCTACACCGACACACATGGACCGCAGACGACCGACACCGAACACACATGGACAGACAGACGACCTACAACCGGACACACATGGCCAGACAGAGACCTACCGACACACATGGACAGAACAGGCACTACACCGAAACATGGAACAGACAGGCACCTTCACCGACACACATGGACAGACAGGACACCTACACTGACACACATGGGGACAGACAGACACTACACCGACACACAGGACAGACAGACACCTACACCGACACACATGGAAAGACAGGCACCTACAACGACACACATGGACAGGACAAGACATGGACACCTACACCGACACAAGGGACAGACAGGCAACTACACGACACACAGGGACAGACAGCCACTTCACCGGACAACACATGGACAGGACAGGGACACCTACACCGACAACAGGACAGACGAGACCTACCCCGAACACCCATGGACAGAAGAGGCCACCACATACCCGACACACAGCGACAGACTAGGCAACCTACACCGGACACCAACCATGGACAGAACAGGCACCTACACCACGACCATGGACAGACATGGACACCATCGACACCAAGGACCGAAGACTTTACACGACACACACTGGACAGACAGAGACCTACACCGACCACACATGGAACAGACAGGCACCTACACCGACACACGACCAGGACAGACAGCATACACCGACACACAGGACAGACAGGCACCCTACACGACCACAGGACAGACGGCCAACCTACACCGACACACATGGACAGACAGGATCTACACCGAACACACATGGAAAAGAAGCAGACCTACACCGACACACATGGACAGACAGAGGCACCTTACACCGACACACACATGGACAGGAACAGTTGCACTACAAGCCAACACATGGGACAGACAAGGCACCTCACCGGACACACATTGGACAGACGAGACACCTACACGACACACGAGGACAGACAGGCCACCTACCCGCGGAAACATGGACAGACCAGACAGTACCTACACCGAACACATGGACAGACAGAGACCTACACCACATCACATGGACCGGGACAGAGCACCTACACCGACAACATGGACAGACAGCACGCATACACCGACAAACATGGCACCGACAGGCACCTACACGACCACCACATGGACAGACAGAGACCTACAACCTGACACATGGACAGACAGGCACTACACTCGGACACACAATGGACAGACAGACACCCTACACCGACACACATGGACAGGACAGGCACCTACACCACACCTGGACAGACAGGCACTTCCGCCGCAGCGAAACACAGCACAGAAGACAGCTACGCACACATGACACGGAAATCACCGACACATGGACAGACAGGCACCTACACCGCACACCCATGCGACAGGCACTAAGACACACATGAGACAGAGACCCACCTACACCCGACCACACATGGATGGAAGACAGGCACCAAACACCGACCACACAGGACAGACAGGACAGCACCTACACGCACACATGGACAGACAGAGCCTACCAACCGACACACATGTGGACAGACAGGCCACTCTACACCGAACACATATGACAGACAGAGACCTACCACCGACACAACAGGACAGACAGGCACCTACACCGACACACATGGACAGGACACTAAACCCAGACACACATGGACAGAAGAGGCACTCTAACACGCAACACACATGGACAGACAGGAGGCACCTACAACGACACACTATGACAGGACCAGACAGAGCACCTACACGACAACACATGGAGACACGACCGATACACCGACACACATGAAGACAGGCACTACGAACAGAGCAGGACCTTACACGCCGACCCATGGGGACAGACAGGCACCTACACCGGACACACATGGACAGACAAGCGCACCTACACGGACACACATGGACAGACAGGCCACCTACACCGACACAACATGGACAGACAAGCGATCTACACGACACACATGGACTAGACAGGACCTACACCGACACCACAGGACAGACAAGGCACCTACACCGGACACACATGGACAGACAAGGACCTACACCGACACACATGGACAGCCAGAGACTTACTACACCGACACACATGGACAGACAGAACGGCTTCTACACCGAACACACGATGGACTGACAGGCCACCTACACCGAACACATGGACAGACAGACACCTACACAGACACCACATGGACCAGACAGGCCAACCTACACCGACCACACATGAGGACAGACAGGACCACCTACACCGAAACACATGGACAGACAGACACTAACAGACACACATGGAACAGAAGACATCTCTACCACAGACCACATGGACAAACAGGCACCTACACCGACAACAGGACAGACAGACACCTACACAGACAACACATGGACAGACAAGACATTCACCCAGACACACCAGGAGACAGAGGCACCTTTATACACCGACACAATGGACAGACACAGCATTCACACAGACACACTATGGCCAGACAGACACCTCCACCGACACACATGGACAGAAGGGCACTACCAAGCACACCATGGACACAGGCCTACACAACCCATGGACAGACAGACACCTACACAGACACACACGGACAGACAGACACCTACAAACAGAAAGAGCAACACCATACAGAATGTGGCTACATGGACCAGGACAGGCATCTACACAGACACCCATGGACAGACAGACACCTACGGGGCAACTACAGAATGCTAAGGAAGGACAGCTAAGCCATGACAGACGGACACTCACAGAAAAGAAGCCACACATACAGTGGCTCGATGGACAGAAGCCATCTACACCGACACACATGGACGGACAGGCAATCACACAGACAACACATGGACAGACAGACACCTACAGTAACAGAAAGGAGCCAACACATACAGACATGTGGCTACATGGACAGACAGGCATCTACACAGACACACATGGACAGACAGACACCTACACAGACAGAAAGGAGCCAACAAAACACATACAGAAATGTGGTTCCATGAAAGACAGGGCCACCTACACAGACCACACATGGCAAGACAGGCACCACAAGGACACACATTGACAGACAGGCATCTCTACACAGACACACATGGACAGACAGACACCCTACACAGGACACACCTGACCAGACAGGACACCTACACAGACACCATGGACAGACAGGGACACCTACACATACACACATGGACAGACAGACACCTACACTAAAGAAGAGCCAACACATACAGACATGTGGCTACATGACAGACAGGCACACACAGACACACAGGACAGGACAGACCCTACACAGACGAAGAAAGGAGCCAAAAACATAAGACCATGTGGCTTACATGGACAGACAGGCTCTCCCCCCCCCCCCCCCCCCACACAGCACCATGGACAGACAGACACCGACACGACAGAAAGGAGCAACACATACAGAAATGTGGCACTGGGACAGACGGCATCCTACCACCACACACACATGGACGACAGGCACCTACACAGACAACACATGGACAGGGGACAGCAACCTACACTAACAGGAAAAGGAGCCTACACATACAGACATGTGGCTACATGGGACCTATAGAGAATCCTAGTCCTTATAGCAGGGACTGGGATATGGTACGGAAACAATTAGACAAAGCAATTAGAAGAAATTTAGGGAAGGGCAACTAAAATAATAAGGGGAATGGAAGCGCTCTACTATGCAGGCAGATTAGACTATAATATTGTTATTATAACGTTGTGTGTGTCCAGTAATTATTTATCGCCCCATATTATAATACAATTATTATATCATTGTGTGTGTGCAGTTTTTTTATACGGTATTATTGTAACCTAATAATATTAGCTACTTTCACTCCTAAACAAATATTGTACCGGTTGCTTTATACTTTTAACAGTGTATATTCACTTGTATACAACCCCAGACCCTTCACAACAATACCAGTGACCCTCAACGGACTAGTCTTTGGTATATATTACCCATTGTACTCACTTTTCCACAGTCAATTAATAATCTAGTTTTCATGTAAGCTACCTACATGGTCTGTGAAGGAGTGTTGTAGCACAGTATGCTACTAGTTGTATATGACTAAACTTGAATATATATATTAACCCATATGATAATATTGTTATCATATCATTGTTTGTGTGCGGTAATTATATATCGCCCCCATATTATAATATTTTTATGACATTATTGTGTGTGCACAGTAATGATGTAACGCCTCATATTATAAGAATTATTATATCATTGTGTGTGTACAGTTATATTATAACGCCATATTATAATACTCACATAGGGGGGTAGCGTGCACTCTACCTTCAGATACTTGTAGCTGGGTGCTGCTGTGATTCTTGGAATATCCAACCATAAAATAAATTGCAGAGTACTCACAGGGCTTGTGCAGAAGTTCCACTTTTATTACATGTGCAACAAAACAGATAGCGACGTTTCGGTCTGTGTCTTAGACGACACAGCTGAGACTGAAACGTCGCTATCTGTTTTGTGGCACATGTAATAAAAGTGGAACTTCTGCACAAGCCCTGTGAGTGCTCTGCAATTTATTTTAAGGTTGCATATTATAATACTGTTATATATCATTGTGTGTATACAGTAATTATACAACACCCCAATAGTACAATGTTATTATTAAATCCCTGTGTGTGAGTATCAGATCTCGTACCTATGATGTCACGAACTGCAATTCCAAGCATCCACTGGACTCTTTCGCTTCAAGCAATGATTTTTCTAATATTGTTTGGACTCCAGCAAGTGTGATTGGTGGCAAAATACGGTTCTATCAGGCTCCATTTTCAGGACATTGTATGTAAACAGCAAGTGATTCACCTGAATCTATAAAACAAGATGGTGATTCCTAAGGAATAGATCCATAGATTTGTGAATTTGTGGATAGTGTGGGGTTACCACGGGTTGTTTAATTTACTCATAATGCACTAGGGGGAGCTGTGTTATGTAGAACAGGGTTGCCATAGGCTGTGCAATTTACTCATGATGCACTAGGGGGAGCTGTGTAATGTAGTATGGGGTTACCACAGGCTGTGCAATTTACTCATGATGCACTAGGGGGAGCTGTGTTATGTAGTACAGGGTTACCATAGGCTGTGCAATTTACTCATGATGAACTAGGGGGAGCTGTGTTATGTAGCACAGGGTTACCATAGGCTGTGCAATTTACTCATGATGCACTAGGGGGAGCTGTGTTATGTAGCACAGGGTTACCACAGGTTGTGCAATTTACTCATGATGCACTAGGGGGAGCTGTGTTATGTAGTAAAGGGTTATCACAGGTTGTGCAATTTACTCATGATGACTAGGGGGAGCTGTGTTATGTAGTACAGGGCTACCACAGGCTGTGCAATTTACTCATGATGTACTAGGGGGAGCTGTGTTATGTAGTGTGAGGTTACCACAGGTTGTGCAATTTACTCATGATGCACTAGGAGGAGCTGTGTTATATAGTGCAGGGTTACCACAGGTTATGCAGTGCACACATGAAGCACTAGAGGGAGCTTTGTAATGTATTGCGGGTTATCACAGTCTATGCAGTGCACCCATGATGCGCTAGAGGGAGCAGTTTATGTAGTACAGGGCTACCACAGAATATGCAGTATTACACATGATGCACTAAGGGGAGCTTTGTAAAGTAATGTGGGGTTCCCACAGGTTGTGCAGTACAGTACACACATTATGCACTAGGAGGAGCTGTGTAATTCCACAACTATTCACTGTGGACGGGATGCACTAGGGGGAGCAGTTTATTGTAGTGCAGGTTTTCCTCAGAATATGCAGTATACACATAATGCACTAGGGGAGCTGTTTAATGTAGTGCAGGGTTACCACAGGCTATGCAGTGCACACATGATGCACTAGGGGGAGCTGTGAAATAGCATGCAGTGTTACAGAAGGCTGTATACAATAGGTATTGGTAAAAATGATTGTTTTGCCGTATTAGTCCAATATATGTAGTAAAAAGTAGAGTACTGTGATACTTTTAATGGACTAACAGTTTATTTAAGTAGACAAGCTTTCGAGGGATCAACCCTCTTCCTTAGGTCAGAGCAGTACTGAAGAGGGTTAATCCCTCGAAAGACAGTCGACTGAAATAAACTGTTAGTCCATTAAAAGTATCACAGTACTCTACTTTTTACTACAATAGGTATTGAGTCCTGGTAGGATATATATTCGGAGGTTCTAAAACCTGTGCCACAACAGGTAGCGGGAGCTGTGTCATACGCAGGCTATAAACTCCAAAATTATTGGGCTCAGACACAATTTGCCAGCTACGTGGCAGGTGCAAACTCAATCATTCCCAAGGGCCCAAGCTATAGAACAAGCATTTAAATAATTTGAGATGCACACTACTTCATGTGAATTTTCAATCTATTGTGGATCACACTGCGTTGTGAAAATCACATTGTGATGAAGGGGACAATGTGATCTCTGAAACGTGCATGTTTGTGTGTGTGTGTGTGTGACATTCACAAGAAATTGAAAAGTCCCATGAGTTGTGTACACCTCAAACTATTTGTATGCTTACCATAGGCTAGTGATGCACTAGGGGAATACTACGATAGGCTATGCAGTGTACACATGATGCACTAGGGAGAGCTGTGTAAGGAAGTGCAGGGTGGCCAGAGTCTATGCAGTGCACTTATGAAGCATTAGAGGGAGTTGAGGGATGTAGTACAGAGCTACCACATGCTATGCAGTGCACACATTATGCACTAGGGGGAGCAGTGTAAGGAAGTGCAGGGTGGCCAGAGGCTATGCAGTGCACTTATGAAGCATTAGAGGGAGTTGAGGGATGTAGTACAGAGCTACCACATGCTATGCAGTGCACACATTATGCACTAGGGGGAGAAGTGTAATGTAGTACAGGGTTATCATAGGCCATGCAGTTTACTCTATGGACTAGGGGGAGTTGTTTAATGTAGTGCAGCATTAGGGCAGACTATGCACTGCACACATAAAGCACTAGGGGAAGCTGTATAATGAAGTGCAGAGCTACCACGGGCTATGCAGCATACATGTTATGCATTAGGCTATGCAGTGCACACATTATGCACAAGGGGAGCTGTATAGTGTAGTTCAGGGTTACCTCAGGCTATCGAGTATACACATGATGCGCTAGTGGGAGCTGTGTAGTGTTGTACAGGGCTACCCCATGGTATGCAGTATACATAGAATGCACTATTATTATTCTGTGTTTTCTTTTTGCTGTCTTGGCATTTTGTATGATATCAGTTAAATTGCTGATCTGCGTTAATGTTACATTTTCCCTCACCCGAGTAACTCATTGTCTTGTTGGTAATTTAGAAGACATTTTTGTCCTTTTACGGAAGTCCCCTTTGTATAAAGTCTGTATTGTGGATGTCTCCCACACTCCCCTTCACTGCTGCGTGCTGCTATTGGGACACAGCCCATGGCATCTAGATACAAGAACATAGTAAAATAGTAATTAAGGTTGAATAAAGACATACGTCCATCAAGTCCAACCTATTCACCCCTTTTTTTCTTTTTTTAACCCTACCTAACAGTTGATCCAGAGGAAGGCAAAAAAAAAAACAGCTAAAAAGGGGGGGAAATTCCTTCCTGACTCCAAACGGCAATCGGAAAGTATTCCTGGATCAACCAGATCTATATGCATTAATACCAGTAATTCTCAATATTATATAGTATCCCTGTACCAACCAGAACTACAGTATATGTATTAATACCAGTAATTCTCAATATTTTTAGTTTTAGAAACTTATCCAGGCCTTTTTTAAAGCTATTTAATGAACTTGCCATTACCACATCTGCTGGAAGACAGTTCCACAGTTTCACCGTTCTCACTGTAAAGAAACCGTTCCTATCCTGAAGATGAATCTTCTTTTCTTCCAACCTTAAAGGATGTCCACGTGTCCTCTGATATGACCTATTAGTGAACAATGCACCAGAGAGTTTATTGTATGGCCCATTAATATATTTGTATAAGGTTATCATGTCCCCACGCAAACGTCGCTTCTCCAATGTAAACAGCCCTAACTTGTCTAATCTGCCTGCATATTCAAGCCCCTCCATTCCCCTTATTAATTTAATTGCCCTTCTCTGAGCTGCTTCCATTTCCAAGATGTCCCTTTTGTATATGGGATTCCAAAACTGCACCGCATATTCCAAATGAGGCCTTACCAGTGCCCTGTAAAGAGGGAGAATAATATTTTTCTCTCTTGAATCTATTCCCCTTTTTATACAAGACAATATTTTGCTAGCTCTAGCCTTTGCTACCTGGAATAATTTGCTATAGCTAAGTCTGTTATCTACCAGAACCCCCAAATCTTTTTCCATTACAGATGCACTTAACACAGAGTTATTTATGGTGTAGGTGGCACAGGGATTATTAAATCCCAAATGCATCACCTTACATTTATCAACATTGAATCTCATCTGCCATTCTGCTGCCCATTTTGATAATCTATCTAGGTCTGCTTGCAGCACTTGCACATCATTTGAAGTTTCCAAAGCTCTGCATAGTTTAGTGTCATCAGCAAATACTGAGACCTTGCTCTCAATGCCCCTTCTAAGTCTTTTATAAACAGATTAAACAAGTACAGAAAGTACTTTTAGAGAAGTAGAGAAGTACTACGTGTCCATGAAACTGGTTTGGTAATGCCTTTCTAAACATAGATACTCGCTTTTCGCTACAGCTACAGGAAAGCTCCTCTCTCTGTTTTTGGAAGAAACACACTGAGCATGCCTTAACCAGTGACATGGGAAGGAGGAGGGTTTAGCACCAAATGACTTGTACATGTGCAAGAAAACTTGAATATCTGAAATTTACCTCTGGAGAAATTGTGCAAACTGAAACTCTGTAGTAAGGATCAATACTAAATCTTAGTAAAATTAGTATTGCCCCTGGCTGGTGATTTCAGACCGGATTGTTCATGGACTCAAAGATTTTTAATTTTCTTGATGCTCTTGGAGTTTGAATGTTCCTAGAAACAGAACAGAGAACAAAGACTGTTCTCTCCTCTCTCTTTATATTTCCAAATGACTATGGAACCCCAGAGAGACCAAGGGGGAGATGCAATAAATGTCACTATCGCAACTGACCTGCACTTGTTCCTGCGATGTAATAACTGTTATTGCATCGAGTGAATGCGAGAGGTAAGTTGCAACCTTTTGCACAGCTTTAAAGCCACAATTGAAAAGGCTTTAATGTTGGTGCAAAAAACGCGTTCAATTATCATCTCTATATTTATTGCATCGCTTGAACTGAGCTATTTCCAAAAGTCTTTGGAATTGGGTGCAAGTGATGCAATATGAGTAACGAAAACCCTGCTTAACCTTTATTACATCAGTTAGCATGAGTTTTGCACCACTTTTCACCTTAGCACGGGATATTGTATCTCCCTGCAAGTTCCCCCTGTTCCCCAGTGAGCGGTGTGTGGGGGTTATGTTTCTATTTGTCTTTTATCTAATGAGCGTTTCTAGGGATGGAAGGTCGCGGTGTGTATTGGTATTTACAGATTGGCCTGGAAACAAGGAAGTGCCATTGTGGTACTTCACATTTCACAAAAAAATATAAACATGTCCCTGAGCTCCCATAACCCCCTCAGCAGATGGACAAACAGTTCATTGTCATATAATCATCATCACCATGACGATATTAAAGCTATTACATTATAAGTATTATTACATTATAACTATTAGATACCTATTAAATTATAACCATTAGATAACAATTACATTATTACTAATACATTATAACCATAACATTATAACTATATAATATACTTATTATTTAACTATTACATTATAACTATTATATAACCATTACAACTATAATATAACTATTACATTATAACCATTAGATAACAATTACATTATAAAGATTACATTATAACTATTATATAACTATTACAGTATAACGATTATATATCTATTACTTTATAACTATTAGTTTATAACTATTACATTATAACCATTACATTATTTTATTTATAACTATTACATTATAATCATTACATTAAAACTATTATATAACTATTACATTATAAATATTACATTTTAACTATTGCATTATAACTATTACATAACTATATTGTAACTATGACATTATAATAATTACATTATAATCATTACAATATAACTGTTATATAACTATTACATTATAACTATTATATAACAATTACATAATAACTATAACTTACATTATAACTATAACATGATAATATAATTATTATATAACTATAACATGATAACTATTACATTAAAATTATTAAATAACTATTACATTATAAATATTACATTATAACTATTACATAACTATTACCATATAACTATTACATTATAATTATTACATATTAACTATTACAGTATAACTATTATATAACTATTACATTATAACTATTATATAACTATTACATTATAACTATTATATAAATATTACATTATAACTATTATATAACAATTGCATAATAACTAAAACTATTACATTATAACTTACATAATAATTATTATATAATTATGACATGATTATTATATAACTATTATATAACTATTACATTATAATTATTAAATAACTATTACATTATAAATATTACATTATAACAATCATATAACTATTACATTATAACTATTATTTTGGATCTCGGGTTGTTCTTTGTAGGGTATGCCTAAAAAGCTGTCTGTCCCATGTAATGCATGATGCGAGAGTAAGGGCTTGTTCCGCTTCATTTCATTTACTTAAAACTACAACTCCCATAATTCCCCATGTTCAAATGGTCAGAAGGATGTTGCTAGGCAACTGCGGAGAGGTGGGATGTTAGGTTACTATAATCCAATATGAAAATATTCTAAATATTGTAAACAAACATGAACTTTGGTAAGGGAAGAAATTAGTATTCGGGTGTGGGTTTCCCTAAATATAATTATATATATTAACTAACGTGTTTCCATTATAACGATTGGAAATGGGAGATTTGATCACATGGTATAAAGGACCATAAAGTCTAGAAAATGCTTTGATTTGCGGATTGTAGAATAAAGGAGTCATTAAGGAGAAAACAAAACACTGAAGCGACAATCGGGCCCTTAAAGGACAACTCCACCCTCATAAGAACATCTTTTAGAAAGAACGGCCTCTTTAAAATATGTTGATATATCATAGTTTGTCCTATGAATTCATTACTGTATGCCTGCTATGCTTCTGGATGCCTCATGGAAACTGAGCAATTTAGAAACCTGTACTGAGCCTGGGCATGCTCAGAAGAGGCAGACAGCGGATTAACATTCAGTCATTGGCTGTGATGTCAACTGTCAAATTCATAACTGACAGTTACTAACTGGAAGAACCAGGAAGCAGAAACAGGGGAAACAGGACATTGCGCAGGATTTCAGGTTAGACGTATATATTTCAGATTTCAAACTATCTCCATTTAGGGGTTTGGGGGGTGATTTACCTGTATGTAAATTTTAATTTTAGAGCTGGACCTGCCCTTTAAAGGAAAACTGCATTGTTTGGGGATCTATCCAATGGGAAGAATCACTTATTACCAGTCTCAGTTCAGGGGCACCTCTACCACCAGTCTCTATTTGGGACATAAATCACCACCAGTGTTCCCACTAAGCTGTGGGCTCCTGCGCACGCACACAACACTGCAGCCTTAAGTCAGCTCTAGTTTATTAGACACTGTTAAGTCAGCGCTACAGTTCACCAGCCAATGTTAAGTCAGCTCTACAGTTCACCAGCCAATGTTAAGAGACGGGGTGCATCTCAAATTAAGAAGAAAAAAATATTCCTACTGAATCTTTTTTTAAAATTTAAAACGGACTTGTTGCTCAAGATAAGACCCGTTGATAGATTTAGGAATCCTTTTACAGAGGTTTTGTGACATTGATTAACTTGGGTGTAATAAAACTTCTTTTATTAAAATACAACTACAGCGCTTTATGGAAACTAATCCATTGATAATAAATAAAATCCAATTTTAATCAGCTGCCCATACTATGCAGAGTAAAGGTATCTCTGTACATAGATAATACAATCCTATGATCCCATGCAGCGCTATACATACACAATTAACCAGATAAGTGATGCTAGCAACAATTTTACTATTATAATCAGCCAACCTGTTAGTGGACAAATCAAATAATAGTTTCAAGCAAACTTTGGATCTCTCCCACAGTATATTAAAGTAAAGTTCTTACCACTCCTAAATGAGTTTACGGTCCTCTAACTTTGGCCTTCCCTTTGGTGGGGGAAGATTGTTTATCTGGTATACCTGTGGTGTTTGGTTAGATCAACTGGACTGGTTTTCATTCATCCAGGTCATGGTATATCTGTGTTATTCAGTTAGATCAACTGGACTGGTTTTCATTCCTCCATAGTCATGGTATATCTGTGGTATTCAGTTAGATCATCTGGACTGGTTTTCATTCATCCATAGTCATGGTATATCTGTGGTATTCAGTTAGATCATCTGGACTGGTTTTCATTCATCCAGGTCATGGTATGTTTGTGGTATTCAGTTAGATCAACTGGACTGGTTCTCATTCCTCCATAGTCATGGTATATCTGTGGTATTCAGTTAGATCAACTGGACTGGTTTTCATTCATCCAGGTCATGGTATATTTGTGGTATTCAGTTAGATCCTTGGACTGGTTCTCATTCATCCAGTCTGTATATCTGTGGTATTCAGTTGATCCACTGCTGGTTCTCATTCATCCAAGTCATGTGTAATCTGTGGTATTCAGTTAGATCCACTGGACTGGTTCTCATTCATCCAAGTCAGGGTATATCTGTGGTATTCAGTTAGATCCACTGGACTGGTTTTCATTTCATCCAAGTCAGTGGTATATCTGTGGTATTCAGTGACAACTGGCTGGTTTCTCATTCATCCAGGTAATGGAATATCTGTGGTATTCAGTTAGATCACCTGGACTGGTTCTCATTCATCCAGGTCATGGAATATCTGTGGTATTCAGTTAGATCAACTGGACTGGTTCTCATTCCTCCATAGTCATGGTATATCTGTGGTATTCAGTTAGATCATCTGGACTGGTTTTCATTCATCCAGGTCATGGTATATTTGTGGTATTCAGTTAGATCAACTGGGCTGGTTCTCATTCCTCCATAGTCATGGTATATCTGTGGTATTCAGTTAGATCAACTGGACTGGTTTTCATTCATCCAGGTCAGGTAATCTGTGGTATTCAGTTAGATCATCTGGACTGGTTTCATTCCTCCATAGTCATGGTATATCTGGTGGTATTCAGTAGATCCACTGGACTGTTCTCATTCATCCAAGTCATGGTATATCTGTGGGTATTCAGTTAGATCCACTGGACTGGTTCTCATTCATCCAAGTCATGGTATATCTGTGGTATTCAGTTAGATCCACTGGACTGGTTCTCATTCATCCAGTCATGGTATATCTGTGGTATTCAGTTAGATCATCTGGACTGGTTTTCATTCATCCAGGTCATGGTATATTTGTGGTATTCAGTTAGATCAACTGGGCTGGTTCTCATTCCTCCATAGTCATGGTATATCTGTGGTATTCATTTAGATCAACTGGACTGGTTTTCATTCATCCAGGTCATGGTATATTTGTGGTATTCAGTTAGATCCACTGGACTGGTTCTCATTCATCCAAGTCATGGTATATCTGTGGTATTTAGTTAGATCAACTGGACTGGTTTTCATTCATCCAGGTCATGGTATATTTGTGGTATTCAGTTAGATCAACTGGACTGGTTTCTCATTCCTCCATAGTCATGGTATATCTGTGGTATTCAGTTAGATCAACTGGACTGGTTTTCATTCATCCAGGTCATGGTATATCTGTGGTATTCAGTTAGATCAACTGGACTGGTTCTCATTCCTCCATAGTCATGGTATATCTGTGGTATTCAGTTAGATCACCTGGACTGGTTTCTCATTCATCCAGGTCATGGAATATCTGTGGTATTCAGTTAGATCAAGAAAACAAGGGTATGGGTGCACTCTAACCAACCAGGGTGCGGACACCTCAGGGTCCTCCCTTAGGAACATAAAGTCCAAAGAAGCAATACAAAAAGGTCGCACTCGATAAACCATGATTCTTTTTATTGTGACCACACATCCACTCACAACATTTCGGGGGATTTTGCCTCCTTCTTCAGGTGATCTGAAACGTTGTGGAGTGGATGTATGTCACAAATAAAAGAATCACATTTTATTGGAGTCAACCTTCGATTTGCATTGCTTATTCAGTTAGATCAACTGGATTGGCTCTCATTCATCCAGATCATGGTATATCAGTTTTGCTTCCTCTCTTGGTCTGGACTTGGAAGCTGATATCCTACAGATTGGAACACACTAACAATTATTCGCCCTGGCTGACTATTCAAACCTTGCTTGATTGGCTGTGGTTTGTCCAATAAAAACAATAAATCAAAGTCATTGGTCTCCAGCTATGCACAAAACCTCCAATATTTCGAGCTGACCGATAGATTATATAGAAAAGCTGGTCTGCCAAAATATCTGCATGTGTCTACCTTCCTTAAAGGAGATCTCTCTTGCCTATAACAATCCTATTTCCCTTTACCAGCAACATTCACTCCCCTTTATACCTCACGCCCTCTTCTCTGGGATAAAAAGCATTTGATTGGAGAATTCCTCTCTCTTCCCCTAGTTAAATCCTACTAGGCATGTCTAAATCACTGAACTGTGGGAGGGGCTGTACTGTAAGATTTAAATATGTGCTCCATACATTCCAACATCTTAAAAGCTAGTGGGGGATGGATTAATTAAAAGGGATGGATACGTTATTATTTTATTCATAGGTGGACATGCCATTTATACTTACTAAGCACATTTATAGGAATGGGGGCCTTCTAAATCTAGGGGCCCAAATCAATGCCCTCTATAAATCTGAAACTTTATTTGTTCTTGGCGGAATTAAAATGACTGTTAGAACCGTAGATGTGCATTATCTTACTTTTAATGTCCACGATTAACTCCATAATTTGAAAAACCAAATAGATGATAAACACCTCCAATACAGACTCAGGGACACACGGGCATTGGCAGGCATTTCTATGGTAACACCTCAGGCCTCGGGGGCAATAAGAATTATCATCAATTTCAATCCAACACATTGGAGAAATTACATTTTTATTGTGAATCTATCAAAGGCGAATGGACGATTGAACAAACACAGAAAGCAAAATGTTTTATTTATTACATCTGGGAAGGAAGACCTACCTAACATCGCTCAATAAACAACGTCCTCACATGTCTGTCCGATATAAACTGTAACCAACCTACCTAACACCGCTCAATAAACAACGTCATCACAGTGTCAGTCCGATATAGACTGTAACCAACCTGCCTAACGCCACTCAATAAACAACGTCCTCACAGTGTCAGTCCGACATAAACTGTAACCAACCTACCTAACGTCGCTCAATAAACAACGTCCTCACAGTGTCTGTCCGATATAAACTGTAACCAACCTACCTAACGCCGCTCAATAAACAACATCCTCACAGTGTCTGTCCGATATAAACTGTAACCAACCTACCTAACGCCGCTCAATAAACAACGTCCTCACAGTGTCAGTCCGTCATAAACTGTAACCAACCTACCTAACGTCGCTCAATAAACAACGTCATCACAGTGTCAGTCCGATATAAACTATAACCAACCTACCTAACGCCGCTCAATAAACAACGTCCTCACAGTGTCAGTCCGATATAAACTATAACCAACCTACCTAACGCCGCTCAATAACACACGTCCTCACGTGTCAGTCCGATAAACTGTAACCAACCTACCTAACGTCGCTCAATAAACAACGTCCTCACAGTGTCAGTCCGATATAACTATAACCAACCTCCCTACCGCTGCTCAATAACAACGTCTCCACAGTGTCGTCCGATATAAACTTAACCAACCTACCTACGCCGCTCAATAAACAACGTCCTCACATTGTCATCCGATATAAACTGTAACCAACCTACCTAACGTCGCTCAATAAACAATCATCACAGTGTCAGTCCGATATAAACTTAACCACCTACCTAACGCCGCTCAATAAACAACGTCCTCACAGTGTCAGTCCGATATAAACTGTAACCAACCTACCTAACGCGCTCAATAAACAACGTCCTCGCAGTGTCAGTCCGATATAAAATGTAACCAACCTACCTAACGTCGCTCAATAAACAACGTCCTCGCAGTGTCAGTCCAATATAACTGTAACCAACCTACCTAATGTCGCTCAATAAACAACATCCTCACAGTGTCAGTCCGATATAAACTGTAACCAACCTACCTAACGTCGCTCAATAAACAACGTCCTCACAGTGTCAGTCCGATATAAACTGTAACCAACCTACCTAACGTCGCTCAATAAAACATCCTCACAGTGTCAGTCCGATAAACTGTAACCAACCTACCTAACGTCGCTCAATAAACAACGTCCTCACAGTGTCAGTCCGACATAAACTGTAACCAACCTACCTAATGTCGCTCAATAAACAACGTCCTCACAGTGTCAGTCCGACATAAACTGTAACCAACCTACCTAACGCCACTCAATAACACGTCCTCACAGTGTCAGTCCGATATAAACTATAACCAACCTACCTAACGCCACTCAATAAACAACGTCCTCACAGTGTCAGTCCGACATAAACTGTAACCAACCTACCTAACGCCACTCAATAAACAACGTCCTCACAGTGTCAGTCCGACATAACTGTAACCAACCTACCTAACGTCGCTCAATAACAACGTCCTCACAGTGTCAGTCCGACATAAACTGTAACCAACCTACCTAACACGCACTCAATAAACACACGTCCTCACAGTGTCATTCCGACATAAACTGTAACCAACCTACCTAACGCCCTAATAAACAACGTCCTCACAGTGTCATCCGATATAAACTTAACAACCTACCTAACGCACTCAATAAACAACGTCCTCACAGTGTCAGTCCGATAAACTGTAACAACCCTACCTAACGTCACTCAATACAACGTCCTCCAGTGTCAGTCCGATATAAACTGTAACCAACCTACCTAACGCCGCTCAATAACAACGTCCTCACAGTGTCAGTCCGACATAAACTGTAACCAACCTACCTAACGCCGCTCAATAAACAACGTCCTCACAGTGTCAGTCCGATATAAACTGTACCCAACCTACCTAACGCCGCTCAATAAACAACGTCCTCACAGTGTCAGTCCGATAATAAACTGTAACCAACCTACCTAACGTCGCTCAATAAACAACGTCCTCCAGTGTCAGTCCGATATAAACTGTAACCAACCTACCTAACGTCGCTCAATAAACAACGTCCTCACAGTGTCAGTCCGATATAAACTGTAACCAACCTACCTAAACGTCGCTCATAAAACAACGTCCTCACAGTGTCAGTCCGATATAAACTGTAACCAACCTACCTAACGTCGCTCAATAAACAACGTCCTCACAGTGTCAGTCCGACATAAACTGTAACCAACCTACCTAACGCCGCTCAATAAACAACGTCCTCACAGTGTCAGTCCGATAAACTGTAAACCAACTACCTAACGCCGCTCAATAAACAACGTCCTCACAGTGTCGTCCGATATAAACTGTAACCAACCTACCTAACGTCGCTCAATAAACAACGTCCTCACAGTGTCAGTCCGACATAAACTGTAACCAACCTACCTAACGTCGCTCAATAACAACGTCCTCACAGTGTCAGTCCGATATAAACTGTAACCAACCTACCTAACGCCGCTCAATAAACAACGTCCTCGCAGTGTCAGTCCGATATAAACTGTAACCAACCTACCTAACGTCGCTCAATAAACAACGTCCTCACAGTGTCAGTCCGATATAAACTGTAACCAACCTACCTAACGTCGCTCAATAAACACGCCTCACAGTGTCGTCCGATATAAACTGTAACCAACCTACCTAACGCCGCTCAATAAACAACGTCCTCACAGTGTCGTCCGATTAAACTGTAACCAACCACCTATACGCCTCAATAAACAACGTCCTCACAGTGTCTTCCGATATAAACTGAAACCAACCTACCTAACGTCGCTCAATAACAACGTCCTCCAGTGTCAGTCCGTATAAACTGTACCAACCTACCTAACGTCGCTCAATAAACACATCCTCCAGTTTCAGTCCGATATAAACTGTAACCACCTACCTAACGCGCTCAATAAACAACGTCCTCACAGTGTCAGTCCGATTATAAACTGTAACCAACCTACCTACACGTCGCTCAATAAACAACGTCCTCACAGTGTCGTCCGATATAAACTGTACCAACCTACCTAACGCCGCTCAATAAACACGTCCTCACAGTGTCAGTCCGATATAACTGTAACCAACCTACCTAGTCGCTCAATAAACAACGTCCTCACGTGTCAGTCCGATATAAACTGTAACCAACCTACCTAACGCCGCTCAATAAACAACCGCTCACATGTAAGTCCGATATAAACTGTAACCACCTACCTAACGTCGCTCAATAACAACGTCCTCACAGTGTCAGTCCACATAAACTGTAACCAACCTACCTAACGTCGCTCAATAAACACATCCCACAGTGTCAGTCGCCATAAACTGTACCAACCTACCTAACGCCGTCAATAACAACGTCCTCACAGTGTCAGTCCCATATAAACTGTAACCAACCTACCTAACGTCGCCTCAATAACCCGTCCTCACAGTGTCAGTCCGATATAAACTGTAACCAACCTACCTAACGTCGCTCATAAACAACGTCCTCACAGTGTCGTCCATATAAACTGTAACCAACCTACCTAACGTCGCTCAATAAAAACGTCCTCACAGTGTCAGTCCGATATAAACTGTAACCAACCTCCCTAACGTCGCTCAAAACAACGTCCTCACAGTGTCAGTCCGTATAAACTGTAACCAACCTACCTACGTCGCTCAATAAACAACGTCCTCACATGTCAGTCCGATATAAACTGTAACCAACCTACCTACTCGCTCAATAAACACGTCCTCACAGGGTCAGTCCGAATAAACTGTAACCAACCTACCTAACGTCGCTCATAAACAACGTCCTCACAGTGTCAGTCCGATTAACTGTAACCAACCTACCTAACGCGCTCAATAAAAACGTCCTCACAGTGTCAGTCCATAAACTGTAACCAACCTACCTAACGTCGCTCAAAACAACGTCCTCACAGTGTCAGTCCGATATAAACTGTAACCAACCTACCTAACGTCGCTCAAAAACAACGTCCTCACAGTGTCAGTCCGATATAAACTGTAACCAACCTACCTAACTCGCTCAATAAACAACGTCCCACAGTTTCAGTCCGAATAAACTGTAACCAACCTACCTAACGCCTCAATAAACAACGTCCTCACAGTGTCTTCCGTATAAACTGTAACCAACCTACCTAACGCCGCTCAATAAAACAACGTCCTCACAGTGTCAGTCCGATATAAACTGTAACCAACCTACCTAACGCCGCTCAATAACACGTCCCACAGTGTCAGTCCGAATAAACTGTAACCAACCTACCTAACGTCGCCAATAAACAACGTCCTCACAGTGTCAGTCCATATAAACTGTAACCAACCTACCTAACGCCGCTCAATAAACAACTCCTCACAGTGTCAGTCCGACATAAACTGTAACCAACCTACTAACGCCGCTCATACAACATCCTCACAGTGTCAGTCCGAATAAACTGTAACCAACCTACCTAACGTCGCTCAATAAACAACTCCTCACAGTGTCAGTCCGATATAAACTGTAACCACCTACCTAACGTCGCTCAATAAACAACGTCCTCGCAGTGTCAGTCCGACATAAACTGTAACCAACCTACCTAACGTCGCTCAATAAACAACGTCCTCACAGTGTCAGTCCAATATAAACTGTAACCAACCTACCTAACGTCGCTCATAAACAACGTCCTCACAGTGTCTGTCCGAATAAACTGTACCAACCTACCTAACGCCTCAATAACAAACGTCCTCACAGTGTCAGTCCGACATAAACTGTAACCAACCTACCTAACGTCGCTCAATAAACAACGTCCTCCAGTGTCAGTCCGATATAAACTGTAACCAACCTACCTAACGTCGCTCAATAAACAACGTCCTCACAGTGTCAGTCCGACATAACTGTAACCAACCTACCTAACGTCGCTCAATAAACACGTCCTCACAGTGTCAGTCCGATATAACTGTAACCAACCTAACCTACGCCGTCCGCTCAATAAACAACGTCCTCACAGTGTCAGTCCGATATAAACTGTAACCAACCTACCTAACGCCGCTCAATAAACAACGTCCTCCAGTGTCGTCCGATATAAACTGTACCAACCTACCTAACGCCTCTAATAAACAACGTCCTCCAGTGTCGTCCGATATAAAACTGTACACAACCTACCTAACGCCGCTCAATAAACAACGTCCTCCAGTGTCGTCCGATATAAACTGTAACCAACCACCTAACGCCGCTCAATAAACAACGTCCTCACAGTGTCAGTCCTATAAACTGTAACCACCTACCTAACTCGCTCAATAAACAACGTCCTCACAGTGTCAGTCCGATATAACTGTAACCAACCTACCTAACGTCGCTCAATAACACAACGTCCTCAACGTGTCAGTCCGACATAAACTGTAACCAACCTACCTAACGTCGCTCAATAAACAACGTCCTCACAGTGTCAGTCCGATATAAACGTAACCCAACCTACCTAACGTCCTCAATAAACAACGTCCTCACAGTGTCAGTCCGAATAAACTGTAACCAACCTACCTACCCGTCGCTCAATAAACAACGTCCTCACAGTGTCAGTCCGATATAAACTGTAACCACCTACCTAACGTCGCTCAATATAACAACGTCCTCACAGTTGTCAGTCCGAATAAACTGTAACCAACCTACCTAACGTCGCTCAAAAACAACGTCCTCACAGTGTCAGTCCATATATAAACTGTAACCAACCCACCTAACGTCGCTCAATAAACAACGTCCTCACAGTGTCAGTCGATAAACTGTAACCAACCTACCTAACGTCGCTCAATAAACAACGTCCTCACAGTGTCAGTCCGAATAAACTGTAACCAACCTACCTAACGCCGCTCAATAAACAACGTCCTCACACATGTCATTCCGACATAACTGTAACCAACCTACCTAACGCCGCTCAATAACAACGTCCTCACAGTGTCAGTCCGACATAAACTGTAACCACCTACCTAACGTCCTCATAAACAACGTCCTCGCAGTGTCGTCCGATATAAACTGTAACCAACCTACCTAACGTCGCTCAATAAACAACGTCTCCAGTGTCAGTCCGATATAAAATGTAACCAACCTACCTACGTCGCTCAATAAACAACTCCTCACAGGTTCAGTCCAATATAAACTGTAACCAACCTACCTAACGTCGCTCAATAAACAACATCCTCACAGTGTCAGTCCGATATAAACTGTAACCAACCTACCTAACGTCGCTCAATAAACAACGTCCTCACAGTGTCTCCGATAAAACTGTAACCAACCACCTAACGTCGCTCAATAACAACATCCTCACAGTGTCAGTCCGATATAAACTGTAACCAACCACCTAACGTCGCTCAATAAACAACGTCCTCACAGTGTCAGTCCGAATAAACTGTAACCACCTACCTAAGTCCGCTCAATAAACAACGTCCTCACAGTGTCAGTCCGACATAAACTGTAACCAACCTACCTAACCGCCTCAATAAACAACGTCCTCACAGTGTCAGTCCGATATAAACTTAACCAACCTACCTAACGCCTCAATAAACAACGTCCTCACAGTGTCAGTCCGCATAAACTGTAACCAACCTACCTAACGCCACTCAATAACAACGTCCTCACAGTGTCAGTCCGAATAAACTGTAACCAACCTACCTAAACGTCCTCAATAACAACGTCCTCCAGTGTCAGTCGACATAAACTGTAACCAACCTACCTAACGCCCTCAATAAACAACGTCCTCACATGGTCAGTCCGAATAAACTGTAACCAACCTACCTAACGCCACTCAATACAACGTCCTCACAGTGTCAGTCCGATATAAACTTAACCAACCTACCTAACGCCCTCAATAAACAACGTCCTCACAGTGTCAGTCCGAATAAACTGTAACCAACCTAACTAACGTCCTCAATAAACAACGTCCTCACAGTGTCATCCGATATAACTGTAACCAACCTACCTAACGCCGCTCAATAAACAACGTCCTCACAGTGTCAGTCCATAAACTGTAACCAACCTACCTAACGCCGCTCAATAAACAACGTCCTCACAGTGTCAGTCCGATATAACTGTAACCAACCTACCTAACGCCGCTCAATAAACAACTTCCTCACAGTGTCAGTCCCGATATAAACTGTAACCAACCTACCTAACGTCGCTCAATAACACGTCCTCACGTGTCTGCCGATATAAACTGTAACCAACCTACCTAACGTCGCTCATAAAACACGTCCTCACAGTGTCAGTCCGATATAAACTGTAACCAACCTACCTAACTCGCTCAATAACAACGTCCTCACGTGTCAGTCCGATATAAACTGTAACCAACCTACCTACGCGTCGCTCAATACAACGTCCTCCCAGTGTCAGTCCGACATAAACTGTAACCAACCTACCTAACGCCGCTCAATAAACAACGTCCTCACAGTGTCAGTCCGATATAAAACTGTAACCAACTACCTAACTTCGCTCAATAAAAACGTCCTCACAGTGTCAGTCCGATATAAACGGTAACCAACCTACCTAACGTCGCTCAATAAACAACGTCCTCACAGTGTCAGTCCACAAAACTGTACCAACCTACCTAACGTCGCTCAATAAACAACGTCCTCACAGTGTCAGTCCGATATAACTGTAACCAACCTACCTAACGCCGCTCATAAACAACGTCCTCACATTGTCAGTCCGATTAAACTGTAACCAACCTACCTAACGTCGCTCAATAAACAACGTCCTCAACGTGTCAGTCCGACATAAACTGTAAACAACCTACCTAACGTCCAATAACAACGTCCTCACAGTCGCTCCGATATAAACTGTAACCAACCTACCTAACGCGCTCAATAAACAACGTCTCACAGTGTCTGTCCGATATAACTGTACCAACCTACCTAACGCCGCTCAATAAACAACGTCCTCACAGTGTCGTCCGATATAAACGTAAACCACCTACCTAACGTCGCTCAATAAAACAACGTCCTCCAGTGTCAGTCCGATATAAACTTAACACACCTACCTAACGTCCGCTCAATAACAACTCCTCCAGTGTCAGTCCGATATAAACGTGTAAACCACCTACCTAACGTCGCTCAATAAACAACGTCCTCACAGTGTCAGTCCTATAAACTGTAACCAACCTACCTAACGTCGCTCAATAACAACGTCCTCACAGTGTCAGTCCGATATAAACTGTACCAACCTACCTAAACTCCGCTCATAAACTCGTCCTCACAGTGTCAGTCCGATATAAACTGTAACCAACCTACCTAACGTCGCTCAATAAACAACGTCCTCACAGTGTCAGTCCGATATAAACTGTAACCAACCTACCTAACGCCGCTCAATAAACAACGTCCTCACAGTGTCAGTCTGATATAAACTGTAACCAACCTACCTAACGTCGCTCAATTAACAACGTCCTCACAGTGTCAGTCCAACATAAACTGTAACCAACCTACCTAACGTCGCTCAATAAACTACATCCTCACAGTGTCAGTCCGACATAAACTGTAGCCAACCTACCTAACGCCGCTCAATAAACAACGTCCTCACAGTGTCAGTCCCATATAAACTGTAACCAACCTACCTAACGTCGCTCAATAAACAACGTCCTCACAGTGTCAGTCCGATATAAACTGTAACCAAAACCTACAACGTCACGCTCCAATAAACAACGTCCTCACAGTGGTCAGTCCGATATAAAATGTAACCAACCTACCTAACGTCGCTCAATAAAAACCGTCCTCACAGTGTCAGTCCGACATAAACTGTAACCAACCTACCTAACGTGCTCTAAAAACAAGTCCTCACGTGTCGTCCGAATAAACTGTACCACACCTAACTAACGTCGCTCAATAAACAACGTCCTCACAGTGTCAGTCCGATATAAACTGTAAAAACTACCTAACGTCGCCTCAATAAACAACGTCCCACAGTGTCGTCCGATATAAACTGTAACCACCTACCTAACGCGCCATAAAACACGTCCTCACAGTGTCAGTCCGACTATATCATATAAACTGTAACCAACCTACCTAACGTCGCTCAATAAACAACGTCCTCACAGTGTCAGTCCGATATAAACTGTAACCAACCTACCTAACGCCGTCAATCAACAACGTTCACAGTGTCAGTCCGACATAAACTGTAACCAACTACCGTAAAGTCGCTCAATAAACAACGTCCTCACAGTGTCAGTCCACATAAACTGTAACCAACCTACCTAACGCCGCTCAATAAACAACTCCTCACGTGTCAGTCCGACATAAACTGTAACCAACCTACTTAACGCGCTCAATAAACAAACATCTCACAGTGTCAGTCCCGAATAAACTGTAACCACCTACCTAAAGCGCTCAATAAAAACAGTCCTCACAGTGTCAGTCCGATATAAAACTGTAACCAACCTACCTAACGTCACTCAATAAACAACGTCCTCCAGTGTCAGTCCGATATAAACTGTAACAACCTACCTAACGTCGCTCAATAAACAACGTCTCACAGTGTCAGTCCATTAAACTGTAAACCAACCTACCTAACGTCGCTCAATAAACAACGTCCCTCACAGTGTCGTCGATATAAACTGTAACCAACCTACCTAACGTCGTCAATAAACAACGTCCTCAAGTGTCAGTCCGATAAACTGTAACCAACCTACCTAACGTCGCTCAATAAACAAAGTCCTCACAGTGTCAGTCCGATATAAACTGTAACCCACCTACCTACACCGCGTTCAATAAACACAACGTCCTCACAGTGTCAGTCCGACATAAACTGTAAAACCAACCTACCTAACGTCGCTCAATAAACAACGTCCTCACAGTGTCAGTCGACATAAACTGTAACCAACCTACTATCGCCTCAATAAACAACGTCCTCACAGGTCAGTCCGATATAAACTGTACCAACCACCTACGCCGCTCAAAAACAACGTCCTCCAGGGTCTGTCCGATATAAACTGTAACCAACTACCTAACGCCGCTCAATAAACAACGTCCTCCAGTGTCTGTCCGATATAAACTGTAACCAACCTACCTAACGTCGCTCAATAACAACGTCCTCCAGTGTCGTCCGAATAAACTGTAAACACCTACCTAACGTCGCTCAATAAACAAAACGTCCTCGCAGTGTCAGTCGATATAAACTGTAACCAACCTACCTAACGTCGCTCAATAAACAACGTCCTCACAGTGTCTGTCCGATATAAACTGTAAACCCATACCTAAGTCGCTCAATAAACAACGTCCTCCACAGTGTTCGTCCGATATAAACTGGAACCAACCTACCTAACGTCGCTCAATAAACAACGTCCTCACAGTGTCAGTCCGATATAAACGTAACCAACCTACCTAACGTCGCTCAATAAACAACGTCATCACAGTGTCAGTGATATAAACTGTAACCAACTACCTAAGTCCTCAAAAACAACGTCCCACAGTGTCAGTCCGAATAAACTGTAACCAACCTACCTAACGTCGCTCAATAACAACGTCCTCACAGTGTCAGTCCGACATAAACTGTAACCAACCTACCTAACGTCCGCTCAATAAACAACGTCCTCACAGTGTCAGTCCGGATAACTGTAACCAACCTACCTAACGTCGCTCAATAAACAACGTCCTCACAGTGTCAGTCCGATATAAACTGTAACAACACTACCTAACATCGCTCAATAAACAACTCCTCACAGTGTCATCCGAATAAAACTGTAACCAACCTACCTAAGTCGCTCAATAAACAACGTCCTCACAGTGTCAGTCCGATATAAAACTGTAACCAACACCCTAACGTCGCTCAATAAACAACGTCCTCACAGTGTCAGTCCGACATAAACTGTAACCAACTACCTAACGTCGCTCAAAAACAACGTCCTCCAGTGTCCGTCGATAAAAATGAACCAACCTACCTAACGTCGCTCAATAAACAACGTCCTCACAGTGTCAGTCCGACATAACGTAACCCAACCTACCTAACGTCGCTCAATAAACAACGTCCTCACAGTGTCAGTCCGAATAAAACTGTAACCAACCCAACTAACGTCGCTCAAAAACAACGTCCTCACAGTGTCAGTCCGATATAAACTATAAACAACCTACCTAACGCGCTCAAAAAACAACGTCCTACAGTGTCAGTCCGATAAAAATGTAACCAACCTACCTAACAGCGCTCAATAAACAACGTCTCGCAGTGTCACGCCGATATAAACTGTAACCAACCTACTAACGTCGCTCAATAAACAACGTCCTCCATGTCAGTCCGATATAAACTAACCAACCTACCTAACGTCGCTCAATAAACAAACGTCCACAGTGCTGTCCGATAAAACTGTAACCAACCTACCTACGTCGCTCAATAAACAAACGTCCTCACAGTGTCTCGTCGAATAAACTGAACCAACCTACTAACGTCGCTCAATAAACAACGTCCTCACAGTGTCAGTCCGATAAAACTGTAACAAACTACCTAACGCGCTCAATAAACAACGTCCTCACAGTGTAGTCGAATAAAACTGTAACCAAACTACCTAACGTCGCTCAATAAACAACGTCCTCACAGTGGTCAGTCCGATATAAACTGTAACCAACCTACCTACGCGCTCAATAAACAACGTCCTCACAGTGTCAGTCCGATATAAACTGTAACCAACCTACCTAACGTCGCTCAATTAACAACGTCCCACAGTGTCAGTCCGACATAAACTAACCAACCTACCTAAGCCCGCTCAATAACAACGTCATCACAGTGTCAGTCCGATATAACTGTAACCAACCTACCTAACGTGCTCAATAAACAACGTCCTCACAGTGTCAGTCCGATATAAACTGTAACCAACCTACCTAAAGTCGTCAATAAACAACGTCCTCACAGTGTCAGTGATATAAACTGTAACCACCTACTAATGCGCTCAATAAACAACGTCCTCACAGTGGAGTCCGATATAAACTGTAACCAACCTACCTAACGTCGCTCAATAAACAACGTCTCACAGTGTCAGTCGATATAAACTGTAACCAACCTACCTAACGTCGCTCAATAACAACGCCTCACAGTGTCGTCCGACAAAAACTGTAACCACCTACCTAACGTCGCTCATAACAACGTCCTCCACAGTGTCAGTCCGATATAAACTGTAACCAACCCACCTAACGTCGCTCAATAACAACGTCCTCACAGTGTCAGAGCCGATTATAAACTGTAACCCACCTACCTAACGTCGCTCAATAAAACAACGTCCTCACAGTGTCAGTCCGAATAAACTGTAACCAAACTACAACGCCGCTCAATAAACAACGTCCTCACAGTGTCATTCCGAAAAACTGTAACCAACCTACCTAACGCCGCTCAATAAACAACGTCCTCACAGTGTCAGTCCGACTAAACTGTAACAACCTACCTAACGTCGCCTCAATAAACAACGTCTCCAGTGTCTGTCCGATATAAACTGTAAAACCAACCTACCTAACGCCGCTCAATAAACAACGTCCTCACAGTGTCAGTCCGAATAAACTGTAACCAACTACCTAACGTCGCTCAATAAACAACGTCCTCCAGTGTCAGTCCGATATAAACTGTAACCCAACCTACCTAACGTCGCTCAATAACAACGTCCTCACAGTGTCAGTCCGATATAAACTGTAACAACCTACCTAACGTCGCTCAATAAACAACGTCCTCAGTGTCTGCCGATAAACTGTAACCAACCTACCTAACGTCGCTCAATAAACAACGTCCTCACAGGAGTGTCCGATATAAACTGTAACCAACCTACCTAACAGTTCGCTCAATAAACAACGTCCTCACAGTGTCAGTCCGATATAAACTGTAACCAACCTACTAAAGTCGCTCAATAAACAACGTCCTCACAGTGGCAGTCCGATATAAACTGAACATACCTACCTAACGCGCTCAATTAAAACAACGTCCTCAAAGTGTCAGTCGACATAAACTGTAACCAACCTACCTAACGCCGCTCTAAACAACGTCCTCACAGTGTCAGTCCGAATAAAAACTGTAACCAACCTACCTAACGTCGCTCATAACACAACGTCCTCACAGTGTCAGTCCGACATAAACTGTAAACCAACCTACCTAACGTCGCCTCAATAAACAACGTCCTCACAGTGTCAGTCCGCATAAACTGGAACCAACTACCTACGTCGCTCAATAAACAAGTCCTCCACAGTGTCAGTCCGACATAAACTGTAACAACTACCTACGTCGCTCATAAACAACGTTCTAAGTGTCGTCCAATAAACTGTAACAGCCTACTAAGTCGCTCAATAAACAACGTCCTCACAGTGTCAGTCCGATATAAATTGTAACAACTACCTAACGCCGCTAATAAACCACTCCTAACAGTGTCTGTCCATTAAACGTAACCAACTACCTAACGTCGCTCAATAAACAACGTCCTCACGTGCTGCTCCGACATAAAACTGTAACCAACTACCTACGCGCCTCAATAAAAACGTCCTCACAGTGTCCGTCGACATAAACTGTAACCAACCTACCTAACGTCGTCAATAAACAACGTCCTCACAGTGTCAGGTCCGAGATAAACTGTAACCAACCTACCTAAAAGTCGTCAATAAACAACGTCATCACAGTGTCAGTCCGATATAAACTGAACAACCTACCTACGCGTCGCTCATAAAACAACGTCCTCACAGTGTCTGTCCGACATAAACTGTAACCAACCTACTAACGTCGCTCAAACAAAAAGTCCCACAGTGTCAGTCCGAATATAAACTGTAACCAACCTACCTAACGTCACTAATAACAAGTCCTCACAGTGTCAGTCCGATATAAACTGTAACCAACCTACCTAACGTCGCTACAATAAAAAGTCCTCACAGTTCAGTCCGATATAAACTGTAAACCAACCTACTAACGTCCAGCTCAATCAACAACGTCCTCACAGGTGTCAGTCGATATACTGTAACCAACCTACCTAACGTCGTCAATAAAAAGTCCTCACAGGGTCAGCGAATAAAACTGATAACAACTACCTAACGTCGCTCAATAAACAACGTCTCACAGTGTCAGTCCGACATAAACTGTAAACCAACCTACCTAACGTCGCTCAATAAAACAACGTCCTCACAGTGTCAGTCCGATTATAACTGTAACCAACCACCTAACGTCGCTCAATCACACGTCCTCACAGTGTCAGTCCGACATAAACTGTAAACAACCTACTAAGCGTCAATAAACAAAAGTCCTCACAGTGTCTGTCCGATATAAACTGAACCAACCTACCTAACGGCGCTCATTAAAACAACGTCCTCACAGTGTCAGGCCGATGCAATAATGTAACCAACCTACTAAAAGTCGTCAATAAACAACGTCCACAGTGTCAGTCCTGATATAAACTGTAACCAACCTACACAACGTCGCTCAATTAAAAACGTCCTCACAGTGTCAGTCCGACAAAACACGTAAACAAACCTATAACGTCGTCAATAACAACGTCCTCACAGTGTCAGTCCGTATAAACTGTAACCAACCTACTAACGTCGCCAATAAACAAGTCCTCACAGTGTCAGTCCGATATAAACTGTAACCAACACTACCTAACCTACCTAGTGCAACGTCGTCAATAAACAACGTCCTCACAGTGTCAGTCCGATATAACTGTAAACCACCTACCTAACCGTCCTCAATAAACAACGTTCCACAAGTTGTCAGTCGATATAAACTGAACCAAACTACCTAACGGTCGCTCATAAAACACATCCTCACAGTGTGTCCGACATAAACTGTAACCAACCTACCTAACGTCGCTCAATAAAACAACGTCCTCACAGTGTTGTCGCATTATAAACGGTAACCAACCTACCTAACGCGCTTCAATAAACAACGTCCTCACAGTGTCAGTCCGACATAAAACTGTAACCAACATACCTAAGTCGCTCAATAAACAACGTACTCACAGTGTCTGTCCGATTAAAACTGTAACCAACCTACCTAACGCGCTCAATAAACAACGTCCTCACAGTGTCAGTCCAATAAACTGTAACCAACCTACCTAACGCCATCAATTACAACAACGTCCTCCAGGTCAGTCCGACATAAACTGTAACCAACCTACTAACGCCTCAATAAACACACGTCCACAGTGTCAGTCGATATAACTGTAACCAACCTACCAACGTCACTCAATAAAACAAACGTCCTCGCAGTGGTCGTCACGACATAAACTGTAACCAACCTACCTGACACTGTGATGATGGGTTATTGAGCGCCGTACGTTAGGTAGGTTGGTTACAGTTTAACGACTGACACTGTGAGGACGTTGTTTAAGCGACGTTAGGTAGGTGGTTACAGTTATATCGGACTGGACACTGTGAGGACGTTTGTTATTGAGCGACGTTAGGTAGGTTGGTTACAGTTTATATCGGACTGACACTGTGGGACGTTGTTTATTGAGCGCCGATCGGTAGGTGGTTACAGTTTATATCGGACTGACACTGTGAGGACGTTGTTTATTGAGCGAGTTAGGCTTAGGTGGTTACAGTTTAGATCGGACTGAAACTGTGAGGACGTTGTTATTGAGCGACGTTAGGTTGTTGGTTACAGTTATCGGGACTGACACTGTGAGGACGTTGTTTATTGAGCGACGTTAGGTAGGTTGGCTTACAGTTTATGTCTGGACTGACACTGTGAGGATGTTGTTTATTGAGCGACGTTAGGTAGGTTGGTTACGTGTTATATGGGAATGACACTGTGAGGACGTTGTTTATTGAGCGACGTTAGGTAGGTTGGTTACAGTTTATATCGGACTGACACTGTGAGGACGTGTTTATTGAGCGACTTAGGTAGGTTGGTTCAGTTTATTCGGACTGACAACTGACAGGACGCGGAGTGTTTATTGAGCGACGTTAGGTAGGTTGGTTACGTCTTATTCGGACTGACACTGTGAGGACGTTGTTTATTGAGCGGGGACGTTAGTAGGGTTGGTACAGTTTATATCGGACTGACACTGCGAGGACGTTGTTTATTTGAGGCGACGTTAGGTAGGTGGTTACATTTATATCGGACTGACACTGTGAGGACGTTGTTTATTGAGCGACGTTAGGTAGGTTGGTACAGTTTAAGTGGACTGACACTGTGAGGACGTTGTTTATTGAGCGGCGTTAGGAGGTGTTACAGTTTATATCGGACTGACACTGTGAGGACGTTGTTATTGAGCGGCGCGTTAGGTAGGTTGGTTACAGTTATATCGGACTGACACTGTGAGGACGTTGTTATTGAGCGCGTTAGGTAGGTTGGTTACAGTTTATGTCGGACTGACACTGTGAGGACGTTGTTTATTGACGACGACGTTAGGTAGGTTGGTTAAGTTTATTCGACGACACTGTGAGGACGTTGTTTATTGAGCGAGTTAGGTAGGTTGGTTACAGTATATCGGACTGAAACTGTGAGGACGTTGTTTATGAGGACGTTAGGTAGGTTGGTTACAGTTTATATCGGACGACACTGTGAGACGTTGTTTATTGAGCGACGTAGGTAGGTGGTTACAGTTATATGCGGACTGACACTGTGAGGAGTTGTTTATTGAGCGACGTTAGGTAGGTTGGTTACAGTTTATATCGGACTGACATGGGAGGACGTTTGTTTATGAGCGGACGTTAGGTAGGTTGGTTACAGTTTAATCGGACTGACACTGTGAGGACGTGTTTATGAGGCGTTAGGTAGGTTGGTTACAGTTTTAATCGGACTGACACTGTGAGGACGTTGTTTATTGCGACGTTAGGTAGGTTGGTTACGTTTATTCGGGACGACACTGTGAGGGACGTTTTATTGAGAGACGTTAGGTAGGTTGGTTACAGTTTATATCGGACTGGACACGGTGAGGACGTTGTTTATTGAGCGACAGTTAGGTAGGTTGGTTACAGTTATGTCGGACTGACACTGTGAGGACGTTGTTTATTGAGCGACGGTTAGGTAGGTTGGTTACAGTTTATATCGGACTGACACTGTGAGGACGTTGTTTATTGAGGACGTTAGGTAGGTTGGTTACAGTTTATATCGGGCTGACACTGTGGGACGTTGTTTTTGAGCGACGTTAGGTAGGTTGGTTACAGTTTATATCGGACTGACACTGTGAGGACGTTGTTATTGAGCGACGTTAGGTAGGTGGTTACAGTTATTCGGACTGACACTGTGAGGACGTTGTTTATTAGCGAGTTGGTAGGTTGGTTACAGTTTTATCGGACTGCCTGTGAGGACGTTGTTTATTGAGCGGCGTTAGTAGGTTGGTTACAGTTTTAATCGACTGACACTGTGAGGATGTGTTTATTGAGCGACTTAGGTAGGTTGTTACAGTTTATGTCGGAGACACTGTGAGGACGTTGTTTATTGAGCGAGCGTTAGGTAGGTGGTTACAGTTATATCGGACTGACACTGTGAGGACGTTGTTTATGAGCGACGTTAGGTAGGTTGGTTACAGTTTTATCGGACTGACAATGTGAGGACGTTGTTTATTGTACGAGCGTAGGTAGGTTGGTTACAGTTTATATCGGACGACAACTGTGAGGACTGTTTATTGAGGAGTGGTTAGGTAGGTTGGTTACAGTTTATATCGGACTGACACTGTGAGACGTTGTTTATTGAGCGACTGTTAGGTAGGTTGGTTACAGTTTATATCGGACGACACTGTAGGACGTTGTTTATTGAGCGACGTTAGGTAGGTTGGTTACAGTTTATATCGGACTGACACTTGAGGACGTTGTTTGAGGGCGTTAGGTAGGTTGGTTACAGTTATATCGGACTGACACTGTGAGACGTTGTTTATTGAGCGACGTTAGGTAGGTTGGTTAAGTTTATATCGGACTGACACTGTGAGGAGTGTTTATTGAGCGGAGTTAGGTAGGTTGGTTACAGTTATATCGGCCTGAACGGTGAGGACGTTTTATTGAGCGACGTTAGGTAGGTTGGTTACAGTTTATGTCGGACTGACACTGTGAGGACGTTGTTATGAGCGACGTTAGGTAGGTTGGTTACAGTTTATATCTGACTGACATGTGAGACGTTGTTTATTGAGCGAGTTAGGTAGGTTGGTAAGTTATATCGGCTGAACTGTGAGGACGTTGTTTATTGAGCGACGTTAGGTATGGTTGGTTATCAGTTTATATCGGAGACTGACACTGTGAGGAATTGTTTATTGAGCGGCGTTAGGTAGGTTGGTTACAGTTTATGTCGGACTGACACATGTGAGGACGTTGTTTATTGAGGACGTTAGGTAGGTTGGTTAAGTTTATATCGGACTGACACTGTTGGGACTGTGTTTTATGAGCGAGTCTAGGTAGGTTGGTTACAGGATATCGGACGACACGTGAGGACGTTGTTTATGAGGGGCGTTAGGTGAGGTTGGTTACAGTTTATATCGGATGAACTGTGAGGACGTTGTTTATTGAGCGACGTTAGGTAGGTTGGTTACAGTATGTCGGACTGACACTGTGAGGACGTTGTTTATTGAGCGACGTTAGGTAGGGGTGGTTACAGTTTATATCGGACTGAAACTGTGAGGACGTTGTTTATTGAGCGACGTTAGGTAGGTTGGTTACAGTTTATCGGACTGACACTGTGAGGACGTTGTTTATTGAGCGACGTTAGGTAGGTTGGTACAGTTTATTCGGACTGACACTGTGAGGACGTTGTTTATTGAGCGACGTTAGGTAGGTGGTTACAGTTTATTCGGACTGACACTGGAGGACCGTTGTGTATTGAGCGACGTTAGGTAGGTTGGTTACAGTTTATTCGGACTGACACTGGAGGACGTTGTTTATTGAGCGACGTTAGGTAGGTTGGTTACAGTTTATATCGGACTGACACTGGAGGACGTTGTTATTGAGCGGCGTTAGGTAGGTTGGTTACAGTTTATATCGGGCTGACACTGTGAGGACGTTGTTTATTGAGCGACGTTAGGTAGTTGGTTACAGTTTATATCGGACTGACACTGTGGAGACGTTGTTTATTGAGCGACGTTAGGTAGGTTGGTTACAGTTTATATCGGACTGACATGTGAGGACGTGTTTATTGAGCGACGTTAGGTAGGTTGGTTACAGTTTATATCGGACTGACACTGTGAGGACGTTGTTTATTGAGCGCGTTAGGTAGGTGGTTACAGTTTATATCGGACTGACACTGGAGGACGTTGTTTATTGAGCGACGTTAGGTAGGTGGGTTACAGTTTATATCGGACTGAAACTGTGAGGACGTTGTTTATTGAGCGCGTTAGGTAGGTTGGTTACAGTTTATGTCGGGACTGACACTGTGAGGACGTTGTTTATTGGCGCGCGTAGGTAGGTGGTGACAGTTTAATCGGACTGACACTGTGAGGACGTTGTTTATGAGCGGCGTGAGGTAGGTTGGTTACAGTTTTATGACGACCTGACATGTGAGGACGTTGTTATTGAGCGAGGTTAGGTAGGTTGGTTACAGTTTATATCGGGACTGACACGTGAGGACGTTGTTTATTGAGCGACGTTAGGTAGGTTGGTTACAGTTATATCGGACTGACACTGTGGAGGACGTTGTTTATGAGCGAGTTAGGTAGGTTGTTACAGTTTATATCGGACTGCACTGTGAGGACGTTGTTTATTGAGCGAGTTAGGTAGGTTGGTTACAGTTTATATCGGACTGACACTGTGAGGAGTTGTTTATTGAGGGACGTTAGGTAGGTTGGTTACAGTTTATATCGGACTGACACTGTGAGGACGTTGTTTATTGAGCTGGACGTTAGGTAGGTTGGTTACGTTTATATCGGGAACTGACAATGTGAGGACGTTGTTATTGAGCGACGTTAGGTAGGTTGGTTACAGTTTATATCGGGAATGACACTGTGGAGGACGTTGTTTTATGGCGACGTTAGGTAGGTTGGTACAGTTTATATCGGACTGACACTGTGAGGATCGTTTATTTGAGCGACAGTTAGGTAGGTTGGTTACAGTTCTTAAGTCAGGACTACACTGTGAGGAGTTTGTTTATTGAGCGACGTTAGGTAGGTTGGTTACAGTTTATATCGGACTGACATGTGAGGACGTTTGTTTATTGAGCGGCGTTAGGTAGGTTGGTTACAGTTTTATCGGACTGACACTGTGAGGACGTTGTTTATTGAGCGACGTTAGGTAGGTTGGTTACAGTTTATACGGACTGACACTGTGAGGAGTTGTTTATTGAGCGACGTTAGGTAGGTTGGTACAGTTTATCGGACTGACACGTGAGGACGTGTTTATTGAGCGACGTTTTGGTAGTTGGTTACAGTTTATACGGACTGACACTGTGAGGACGTTGTTTATTGAGCGACGTTAGGTAGGTGGTGGTTACAGTTATGTCGGACTGACACTGGAGGACGTTGTTATTGAGCGACGTTAGGTAGGTTGGTTACAGTTTATATCGGACGGACACTGTGAGGACGTTGTTTATTGAGCGACGTTAGGTAGGTGGTTACAGTTTATATCGGAGCTGACACATGTGAGGACGTTTGTTATTGAGCGACGTTAGGTAGGTTGGTTACAGTTTATATCGGACTGACACGTGAGGACGTTGTTTATTGAGCGAAGTTGAGGTAGGTTGGTTTACAGTTATATCGGACTGACACTGTGAGGACGTTGTTTATTGAGCGACGTTAGGTAGGTTGGTTACAGTTTATTCGGACTGACACTGTGAGGACGTTGTTTATTGAGTGGCGTGTAGGTAGGTTGGTTACAGTTATATCGGACTGGACATGAGGACGTTGTTTATTGAGCGACGTTAGGTAGGTTGGTTACAGTTTATACGGACTGACACTGTGAGGATTGTGTATTGAGCGACTAGGTGGTTGGTTACAGTTTATTCGGGAGACACTGTGAGGACGTTGTTATTGAGCGGACGTTAGGTAGGTTGGTTACAGTTATATCGGACTGACATGTGAGGACGTGTTTATTGAGCGACGTTAGGTAGGTTGGTTACTAGTTTATATCGGACTGACACTGTGAGGACGTTGTTTATGAGCGACGGCGTAGGTAGGTTGGTTACAGTTTATATCGGACGACACTGTTGAGGACGTTGTTATTGAGCGACGTTAGGTAGGTTGGTTAGTTTATATCGGACTGACACTGTGAGGACGTTGTTTATTGAGCGGTTAGGTAGGTTGGTTACAGTTTATATCGGACGACACTGTGAGGAGTTTGTTTATGAGGGACGTTAGGTAGGTTGGTTACAGTTTATATCGGACTGACACTTGAGGAGTTTGTTTATTGAGCGACTAGGTAGGTTGGTTACAGTTTAATCGGATGACACTGTGAGGACGTTGTTTATTGAGCGACGTTAGGTAGGTTGGTTACATTATATCGGAGCTGACTGTGAGGACGTTGTTTATTGAGCGACGTTAGGTAGGTTGGTTACAGTTTATCGCGGACTGACAGCTGAGGACGTTGTTTATTGAGCGACGTTAGTAGGTTGGTTACAGTTTATATCGGACTGACACTGTGAGGACGTTGTTTATTGAGCGAGTTAGGTAGGTTGGTTACAGTTTATACGTGCCGCTGACACTGTGTGAGGACGTTTGTTTATTGAGCGAAGTTAGGTAGGTTGGTTACAGTTTATATCGGACTGACACTGTGAGGACGTTGTTTATTGAGCGGGGTTAGGTAGGTTGGTTACAGTTTATAGTCGGACTGACACTGTGAGGACGTTGTTTATTGAGCGACGTTAGGTAGGTTGGTTACAGTTTATATCGGACTGACACTGTGAGGACGTTGTTTATTGAGCGAGTTAGGTAGGTTGGTTACAGTTTATATCGGACTGACACTGTGAGGACGTTGTTTATTAGGGACGTTAGGTAGGGTGTACAGTTTATATCGGACTGACACTGTGAGACGTTGTTTTTTGAGCGAAGTTAGGTAGGTTGGTTACAGTTTATTCGGAGCACTGTGAGGGACGTTGTTTATTGAGCGACGTTAGGTAGGTTGGTTACAGTTTATATCGGATGAACTGTAGGACGTGGTTTTATTGAGCGACGTTAGTAGGTTGGTTACAGTTTATTCGGACTGACACTGTGAGGACGTGTTTATTGAGCGACGTTAGGTAGGTTGGTTACAGTGTTATTATGGACTGACACTGTGAGGACGTTGTTTATGAGCGACGTTAGGTAGGTGGTTACAGTTTATATCGGACTGACACTGTGAGGACGTGGTTTATTGAGCGACGTTAGGTAGGTTGGTTACAGTTATATCGGACGACACTGTGAGGGACGTTGTGTATTTTTGCGACGTTAGGTAGGTTGGTTTACAGTTTTATCGGACTACTGACACTGAGGACGTTGTTTATTGAGCGACGTTAGGTAGGTTGGTTACAGTTTATATTCGGACTGACACTGTGAGGACGTTGTTTATTGAGCGACGTTAGGTAGGTTGGTTACAGTTTTATCGGATGAAACTGTGAGGAGTTGTTATTGAGCGACGTTAGGTAGGTTGGTTACAGTTATCGGACTGACACTGTGAGGACGTTGTTATTGCGCGGACGTTAGGTAGGTTGGTTACAGTTTATATCGGGCTGACACTGTGAGGACGTTGTTTATGAGCGACGTTAGGTAGGTTGGTTACAGTTTATATCGGACTGACACTGTGAGGACGTTGTTTATTGAGCGACGTTTAGGTAGGTTGGTTACAGTTTATATCGGGACTGACACTGTGAGGACGTTGTTTATTGAGCGACGTGGTAGGTAGGTTGGTTACGTTTATATCGGAGACACTGTGAGGACGTTGTTTATGAGCGGCGTAGGTAGGTTGGTTACAGTTTATATCGGACTGACAGTGAGGACGTTTATTGAGCGACGTTAGGTAGGTTGGTTACAGTTTATATCGGACTGACACTGTGAGGACGTTGTTTATTGAGCGATTAGGTAGGTTGGGTTACAGTTTATATCGGACTGACACTGTAGAGACGTTGTTTATTGAGCGGCGTTAGGTAGGTTGGTTACGTGTATATCGGACTGACAATGTGAGGACGTTGTTATTGAGCGACGTTAGGTAGGTTGGTTATAGTTTATATCGGATGACACTGTGAGGACGTTGTTTATGAGCGGCGTAGGTAGGTTGGTTACAGTTTATATCGGACAGAACTGTGAGGACGTTGTTTATTGAGCGACGTTAGGTAGGTGGTTATAGTTTAATCGGACTGACACTGTGAGGACGTTGTTTAGGAGCGACGTTAGGTAGGTTGGTTACAGTTTATATCGGACTGACACTGTGAGGACTGGTTATTGAGTGGCGTGTAGGTAGGTTGGTACAGTTTATATCGGACTGACACTGTGGAGACGTTGTTTATTGAGCGACGTTAGGTAGGTTGGTTACAGTTTATATCGGACTGACATGTGAGGAGTGTGTTTATTGAGCGACGTTAGGTAGGTTGGTTACAGTTTAATCGGACTGAACTGTGGAGGACGTTGTTTATTGAGCGACGGTAGGTAGGTTGGTTACAGTTTATTCGGGAGACACTGTGAGGACGTTGTTATGAGCGACGTTAGGTAGGTTGGTTACAGTTTATATCGACTGACACCTGTGATGACGTGTTTATTGAGCGGAGTTAGGTAGGTTGGTTACAGATTATATCGGGCCGATACTGTGAGGACGTTGTTTATTGAGCGACGTTAGGTAGGTTGGTTACAGTTATATCGGCTGACACTGTGAGGACGTTGTTATTGAGCGCGTTAGGTAGGTTGGTCACAGTTATGTCGGACAGACACTGTGAGGAGTTGTTTATTGAGCGACGTTAGGTAGGTTGGTTACAGTTTATATCGGAACAGACACTGTGAGGACGTTGTTTATTGAGCGACGGTTAGGTAGGTTGGTACAGTTTATACGGACGACACTGTGAGGACGTTTTATTGAGCGGTTAGGTAGGTTGGTAAGTTTTAGTCGGACTGACACTTGAGGACGTTGTTTATTGAGCGACGTTAGGTAGGTTGGTTACAGTTTATATCGGACTGACACTGTGAGGACGTTGTTATTCGAGCAGTTAGGTAGGTTGGTTCACAGTTTATGTAGGAGGACACTGTTGTAGGACGTTGTTATTGAGCACGTTAGGTAGGGTGGGTTACAGTTTATACGGACTGACACTGTGAGGACGTTGTTTATTGAGCAGTGGTTAGGTGGTAGGTTGGTTACAGTTTATATCGGACTCGACACTGTGAGGACGTTTGTTTATTGAGCGACGTTAGGTAGGTTGGTTACAGTTATATCGGACTGACACTGTGAGGACGTTGTTTATTGAGCGGCGTAGGTAGGTTGGTTACAGTTATATCGGACGAGACACTGTGAGGACGTTTGTTTATGAGCGACGTTAGGTAGGGTGGGTATAGTTTATATCGGACTGACACTGTGAGGACGTGTTTATTGAGCGATGGTAGTAGTAGGTTGGTTACAGTTATTATCGGACTGACACGTGTGAGGACGTTGTTATTGAGTGGCGTTAGGTAGGTTGGTTTACAGTTATATCGGACTGACACTGTGAGACGTGTTATTGAGCGACGTTAGGTAGGTGGTTACAGTTTATATCGGACTGACACTGTGAGGATGTTGTTTATTGAGCGACGTTAGGTAGGTTGGTTTACAGTTATATCGGACCTGAATGTGAGGACGTTGTATTGAGCGACGTTAGGTAGGTGGTTACAGTTTATTCGGACTGACACTGTGAGGACGTTGTTTATGAGCGAGTTAGGTTAGGTTGGTTACAGTTTATATCTGACTGACACGTGAGACGTTGTTTATTGAGCGACGTTAGGTAGGTTGGTTACAGTATATCGGACTGAACTGTGAGGACGTTGTTTATTGAGCGACGTTAGGTAGGTTGGTTACAGTTTATATCGGACTGACACTGTGAGGACGTTGTTTATTGAGCGGCGTTAGGTAGGTTGGTCACAGTTTATTCGGGAAGACACTGTGAGGACGTGTTTATTGAGCGACGTTAGGTAGGTTGGTTACAGTTTATATCGGACTGACACTGTGAGGACGTTGTTTATTGGCGAAGGTAGGTAGGTTGGTCTACAGTTTATATCGGACTGACACTGTGAGGACGTTGTTTATTGAGCGCGTTAGGGAGGTTGGTTACAGTTTATGGGACTGACAATGTGAGGACGTTGTTTATGAGCGACGTTAGGTAGGTTGGTTACAGTTTATATCGGACTGACACTTTGAGGACGTTGTTTATTGAAGCACGTTAGGTAGGTTGGTACAGTTTATATCGGACATGACACTGTGAGGACGTAGTTATTGAGCGGACGTTAGGTAGGTTGGTTACAGTTATATCGGGAATGACATGTGAGGACTTGTTTATTGAGCGACGTTAGGTAGGTTGGTTACAGTTTAATCGGGACTGACACTGTGAGGACGTTGTTTATTGAGCGACGTTAGGTAGGTTGGTTACAGTTTATATCGGACTGACACTGTGAGGACGTTGTTTATTGAGCGGCGTTAGGTAGGTTGGTTACAGTTTATATCGGACTGACACTGTGAGGACGTTGTTTATTGAGCGACGTTAGGTAGGTTGGTTACAGTTTATATCGGACTGACACTGTGAGGACGTTGTTTATTGAGTGACGTTAGGTAGGTTGGTTACAGTTTATATCGGACTGACACTGTGAGGACGTTGTTTATTGAGTGACGTTAGGTAGGTTGGTTACAGTTTATATCGGACTGACACTGTGAGGACGTTGTTTATTGAGCGACGTTAGGTAGGTTGGTTACAGTTTATATCAGTTTATATATATCCCCCAATGTGACGTTCGTAACCCTCAAATTCAGCGATAACCCTCGAAAATTCAATGTGGAAGCTCAAAAATCGCGTTTTTGCGATACGGACGTCTTCCCCAGACCATTTCCCAGGTCCCAGAGCCATGTACAGTATGGTACCATTGCTAAGTTACCAACTGTATTTTATCAGAACGTTTCGAACTATTTGACTTTAATGTGTCTATTTTTGAATTATTGTTCTATAAAACTTTTACTGAAGTTCTAAAATTCGAAAACGAACAGAACTTTAGAGAGTTCAGCCATCTCTATTATTAACGCGAGGAGTACGTCTTTCCTGCATCGCGGTAATGGGTCCGTTTTCGAACTATCGAACTTTTACTGAAGTTTGAAAATTCGAAAAGGAACTGAACGTTAAGAAGTTCTTCAATCTCTAATCATCAGTGGGTTGGTGGTAAAAATTGGATGGAATGTAGCCAGCCTTACAGTTTATAGACTGGACAATTCAAGGAAGAATCACGGACCAATACGATTGGCTGACTTTACTACACATTGCAGGATGGGGGGATGTAACGTGTTTATTCTCTGTGACAGATATTGACCCCCACCATTCAGTCCCTCTTGGAATTTCCCACTGATTAATAACGTGTTTATGGATCCACGCAGACCCCATACTAACAATCCTTCCCGGAGCCCAGGAGATAATGTTTCTATTTCTTCCTATTTCATTATAGAGAATATCAACACATCTTAGCACAATCAGTAGTGAAACGTTAACTTTGATTTACAAAATAAAACTCAGCGGGAGCCACAATTAATATAGAACAGAAGAACGTGAAAACTGCGGCATGGCCATCTTTTTACATTTCCCCGTGCATGGCAATGGCTCCCTGCAGCGCGGAGATAATCGAAAGATAAGATCGCAGCAGTTACTTTGCTATTTGACCTTGTGCTGGATAGAATAACGTTGGTTTGTAGGTTATTTTTAAATATATTCCATATTAGTCCAGATTTTAATGTATGAAAATGTTTCTCTGGGTGATAATGTAGTTTGATGTTGTTTATAATCTATTATGCAACAAGCTTCTCCAATTAGAATCCTTCTGCATAATGAGCTCTCCGCTAAACTGGTGTTCCCAGCTTTGTCTTTCCAGGCACTCCGGTTTCCCCCACAATGATAAAGACATACTGATAGGTTGTATATGTACATAAAGTGATTAGATTGGAAGCTGGACAGACTTACCTGGGCAGCGGTCATAGTTAAGGTGGGCTGACCATCCCTGGGGGGAGCCAGTAGATCATCAGGGGGCGGCGCGACGAGGAGAGAAGCCCAATTGGACAGTTGCAGGCGGTGGGAACACTCGCGACCGAAGGACCGGTGAGGAGTGAAGAAGCCAGGAGAAGCTCCCGAGAGGTTGCTATTGAAAAAAGAAGAATGGAAATTCCAGCAGAGGTTCGGGAGTGGTTAGTGAAAATAGGGTCGGCGGACATGCAGCGCCTGAGGGAGCTCGAGCAAAGTACCGCGGCCACAACTGCGGAACCAGAGTCGGAGGAGGCAGCAGGTGTAATTGCGACACCTACCCCAGGACGAAGACAGCAGCCGGGTAAGAAGCGCAGGAGAGCGGCAACGACAGGGAAGAGAGGTAAACGGCCCTGTCAGCAGCGCACTAGCAGAGCCAGTGAAGGAGAGGAGGGGGAGCTACTGTGGCCTGCGACCTCCCCAGACCTATCAGAAATACCCGGCCCATCAGGGGTAATGGACAGGCAAAGCCCGACAGCCCCTCATAGCAGTAAGAGGAGCTGTAGACTGTTAGGGACCCCCCACCCAGTGCACAACTCAACCAGTGTAGAGTTAGAAGCAGCTAGGTTTGGGGGAGTCAGGGAGCAGCTTGTCCCACAACCCCCTGCTGGGGGAGCAACACCTTCGGGTGGGGGGGAATGAATGAAGCAGGGAATGTTATTAGGGGGAGCCAAATTGGGGTAGATATCTCCCCCAGCAAGGGGTCTCCCCAGGGCCGGATTTCTAACTAGGCACGCGAGGCCCGTGCCTACAGGCGGGGGGAAATAGAGGCGCAGAGTGATGAGCCCCGGATCTTTTACTAAGTGCCCCGAACCTCCCGGAACCAGGCCAGCCAATGTGCGCTCTCCTATCAGTGTGTGCAGCAGAGAGAGCGGGAGATTCAAACTCCTGCTCTCTCACTCAAATACTGCAGTAGAACGATCCGGCCGGCCGGGAGCACAGAGCAGCAGAGGTGGAGATCGGAGAAGCAGGCAGCTGTGCCTGTGAATAGAGTGGCTGTCATTGTGTTAGAGAGTTACCCCTTTCCAGTTGTCTTGTGGTTAGAGAGGTTGCACCCCATTTTGGCTGTCATTGGTGGTTAGAGAGGTATCACCCCCATTTCCGGTGCCCATTGTGGTTAGAGAGGTTACACCCCATTTTGGCTTGTCATTTTTGGTTGAGAGGTTACACCCCCTATTTCGCGTTGTCATTGTGGTTAGAGGGTTACACCCTATTTCATTGTCATTGTGGTTAGAAGAGACACCCCATTTCAGTTGTCATTGTGGTTAGAGTTACACACCATTTTGGTTGTCATGTGGTTAGAGGGGTTACACCCCCCATTTGGTTGTCCATTGTGGTTAGAGGGGTTACAACCCCATTCTGGTTGTCGTTGTGATTAGAGGGGTTACATTAAGTTTGGGAGAATGTTTGAAAGTTCGGATTAACTCACAGATAAATAGTATGGTAACTTTCTGTAATGGCTGTGGCACCTGGGAATGGTCTGGGGAACATGCACCTACTCATTTAAACACTTCTTTCCCCCATGATCAGGCAATTTGTTGAATTTTTTTCACCCACCTACATTCGGGGTTATGGGCAATTCAAGGGTTACTGAATGATACATTTGGGGTTACCGAAAAGGAAGGCTACATTCAAGGTATTAAGACTATACTTTGAGGGTTACGGCCATTCGAGGTACTTAATGATACTTTTGAGGGTAACAAACAACTACATCCGAGGTTAACGAATCACCGCTATATTCGAGGGTTACAGAACGATACATTCGAGGGTTACTGAATTGACTGCTCATATGAGGATTATCAAAACTGGCTGCTACATTTAAGGGTTACTGAACAAAAATTTGAGGGTTATCCGAAATCGACCGCTACACATTCGAGGGTTAGCAAAACCGAAAGCTACATTCAAGGGTACTGAACAATACATTCAAGGGTTACTGAAACCGAAAGCTACATTCAAGGGTACTGAATCAACCACTACATTCTAGGGTTACCGAAACCGAAGGCTATCATTCAAGTTTATGGAAATTCAAGGCAGATTCGAAGTTACCGAAATAGGCCAATACATTTGAGGGTTACCAAAGAATACATTTGAGGGTTACCAAATCAAAGGTACATTCAAGTTTTACCTAATCGAGAATCTCGATAAATAATCTAATATTTTGAAAATTATGGAAAATAACTCCACGAGTTGGAAAACCGAACTAGTTTGGATAGAGTTCAGATATCGAGTCATCATCACTAGTCTTGTATGTCTGGAGATCTGGTGTAATCGAGACACATGTATACAATTACATCATGATATGTGAGCAGTATCTACGGGGGAGTAACCACGTGACCACAGGGCCCAGTGACCATGGTGACCCAACCTCTTCTTCTTCCCACAGATACAGACAAGGAGGGGGCCTATTTTAATTTTGATGGTAGGCCTGGTGTATTCTAGTTACCCCACGGGATGTAAGAATTCCATTGTACAATTCAACAATATCAGTATTTCCCTTTACCTTTATTTTACATTTCTCTAGACATGGAAATACCAAATCTGGATTATTCAACCTGCAATGAATGAGACACGGCAGTGTTACGTTAGGGTGGGGGCCACCCTAACGTAACATACAATTAACCAGATCACAGGGGTCCCCCACATCCTCTGACTGTTCACTGTCACTGTCTCTCGGTCTCAGCTCAAGGTCATTTTGAATGACACAACCATTGTGCAATATTTATCATTTTATTTCATTTTCCAGCTTGGGAAATTGATTTCTACAGGAGATGTATCAGATAAATCTGTGAAAGTATACAAGCTTATGTTGCCTTTAAATCTCCTCCCAGCACTGTGTTGACCTGCCCATTGTCCTTAGATTTCCCTGATCTATTACCCGAATAAGGTCTTATAAACGGACTGTTTTTAACTAACGAGCTGCATCCCCCAGTGTTTCTAAATAAGACAATAAGGGGGAGATGCAATTATTTTTCACTATAGCAACGTATTAATCACTTTGCGACCGTTATACATTGCGAAAACGCGGTAATGTCGATCTTTGCGCAATTTTTAAGACAACACATTGAAGAGGCGTTATTGTCGCACAAAAAACGGCACAAAATTTATCATATCGCATTGCACTGCGCAAAGAAAAAAATTGCGACATGGCGCAGGCAGTGCAAACCCTTCTCTAAGACGTTAGTACATACGTTAGCGTGATTTAGCTTATTTACATTTGTTTTACATCTCCCTGTAATATCTCACCAGCAAAACAAAGAGAAATGATGTTTCCATCCAGGTTATTCCTGGAAACCACAATTACAAAGAAGGTACCAAGAACCATATTTACATAAAATATTGCTACACAGAAACAAAATGAACAGATATTATTTATAAAACACCAGGGCCCGGCCTACGCCCTGTGTGCGGAATGAAGTTTATTTCTCATTCTTCTGTGTGGTTGTACTTGTTCAATATCAGACGGGTTCAGTTTCGTATTATTGGGAGATTTCAAACACTTTTTACGTTGGAATTTTTAAAAATTTTGGACCGGTTTTTGCGCGATAATTAACGCCTCTACAATGGCGTCTTTAAAATATGCGCAAAAGGTCGCAACTTACTGCTAACGTTTCCCGCAATGTATGAACGGTCGCAAAGTGGTTATAACGTTGCGGAAAGGAGTGCATGTAGGTTGCCATAGCGAAATATATTTCATCTCCCCCTTAGTGTTAAAGAAGTTTTGGTGATATGTACTCGTTCCCCAGACCATTTCCCAGGTCCCGCACGCCATTTACAGTACGTTAACCATTGTTATTTTAACCCATTTTATTTGTCCCATTAACTTATTTTCAAACTATAGAACTTTTACTATTCAAACCTTCCAAAACGAACCAAACTTTAGGAACCGCTAGTTCCTCACCCGTGGGTTCAGTTTAGATCTGCAGAGCGACTAAATGTTTTCTTCCTGTCCGCAAGAAATGGTGGGCACACGCCAGTCCCAGTAGTATGTGTGTATTCTATTTCTTATATAGCGCTACATATTCCCCAGCGCTTTACAATTATTTACTCAATTCACTCAGGCCCTGCCCCGAAGAGTTCCATGGTTGTGGCAAGCGACACTTTGTTAATTAATCCAGAATAACACTATACAAGAAACAGACACGAGTTTAGTTGGAGTAATGGTTCGCAGCTTTATTTCTTTATTGGATTATAACATCATAAACTTATTACTTCAGCATTAGCATATATCTTCAACTTAAACTAGCCAGCTCTATCTTTCGAGCCTCCTATTAAAGAGCCCAAATCATGTCTGCTCTCAAGAGCACAGTTGGCTGCATTCCAGTTGGCCACCATGGTATGGACTTCCCCCCCCTTCTTATTAGCAAAAGTCCATGCCCAACCTCCAACTTAGCAGGCAACGCTCCAACAGTTCTGTAATCCTACGTTAAGATGTCCAAGCCCACGTCTGAAAGGTGGACACCGTCATTTCTATAGAGGCCCTTATCGCCACCTTCTAAATCTATGTGTCGGTGTCAAAATTTCAAGATCTTTGGCCAATTTTGCTACCCCTAAGTTTAATTTTTTCCTGCACTTGTCCAGGGCTCTCACCTTAGGTCAGAAAGCCACTTTAGTCTTGGTGCCACCTCCGACCAACCGAACACGCAATCTGGTAACATAAGTGTAACTGGCAGGACCCTCGTACCATTCTGATCAGTTCAGGATAGCCCCGTTCATTCCTTAATCTGGCTACTAAAGGAAATAAGTCATTCCAACGAGCGTCCCTCCCTCCTACCGACCCACTGGACCTTAAGGACACTCTCAGGGAAGCATAGATTGTCACCTAATTTCCTCACCGAGGCCCATCGGCTTGCCCAAAAGATAAAGGAATGTCCGATAATTAGGGATGGCCGGTTCGCGGATCCGAACCCGATCCGCCGCGGATTTATCCCGTTCGCGGACGGCGGATTTTCCGGATTTCCGCCTTCTAACTTCCGATTCGTGGATTTTTCGATTTTCGAAAATTTTCGAAAATACAAGGATTTATCTTATTCCATAAATACATATTTTCGAAAATACTAGTTTTTCTCGTATTATCGAAAATTTTCGAAAATACGCAAAACCCCGTAATTTGGATGGTCCGCTCGTGGATTTTTGAATTTTCGGATTTTTTCGAAAATTCGCGGATCCTAGAGAGGACCGGATTTTGCGAAGTTTGGACATCTCTACCGATAATCCAGACACGTAGTTGCTTATGACCTGGGTAAAGAAAGAGGGGGGGGGGCGGGGAGATATTAAACTACCTTGGGTAGTTCTGGACTGATGTAAGATCTAAAACGTTTAGAATCCCACCTTCCCAGGCGTTTTAGCTCAGAGACTGGAAACCATGCTGAAAGGCATGGGTGGCCGTACCTATCCTGAATGAATGACTATTATAGTTCTGCCAATCCAGACCCAACTGCCTAAGACACATTGGAGGACCCTACGGAACTGGAATTGTGACAAGTGTGAGCCATCCTTGTGGCGGAAGAGGGGGCCTGGGGCTTCCCCCTTTTCTTGATGAAATCATGTACTGTCGTATCTTTCGTACCCCACACTTTCTTGGTGGACAGCATTTTTTGACAGAATCGTAGATATACCACACGACAGTCCGCCAAATGATTTAAATGCCTCTGTCACTATGTCTGGTGTTTAAACAGCCCGGGGCCTTAGAGGGTTCTTTGTGGCCATGATGTTGGCATTATACAGAATGCCTGCAGCCAGTTTTAGTTCCTGGCCACAGGGGGGCGCTTCCTTTCCTTCACCCTGAGGTTTCCTGTCCTTCTTTGACCCTTCCTTCGCTGCCGGCCAACACGACAATATGTCTACGTATTCCCCGTTCTCTATTTCTCCCTGACTGCCTTAGATAAGTGTAGCCCCAGTGGAGTTCCCACAGGTAGTATGTCCTTGAAATTCGATTCATGGACCCCCCCTTCAGTGCCTCCCGAACTGCCTAATGGTGTCCCTACGCTATTACTAATTGGGGGGCCTGTTGAGGTCCCACCACCCCCACACTCTTATCTGACTCTGGGGCTGAGCCTTGGCTTACATTTAGTACTGCTGACTGAGATACTGAGGGGGCTGGGAACCCTGTGGACCCTCCTCCCCCCGCTGACAGCGTCAATGTTAAGCTAGCCACTACCGTGAATACAATCTTTAGAACTGGAATAGTGTCAATAAGTGTATCTGGATTATTGCTGGGGGGTAAAGGTGTCACCGTTGTTGGCTGGGTGATGCCTAGCGATGTGTTGCTCTAGAGAAGATTGCCCTGGACAGCTTGTGGATCCCGTTGAGCCGACTGCATGCACAACATAGCCACTGCTGCAGATAACGGATCCTGTATGTCTGTCATTGAAGGTACTGTCGACGTTGATCCAAGGGCGCGAGCTGCTACACAGGAAAGAAAAACTGGCCAACAGTTAGAACTGGACATTATAGTTCCCGTAGCGAAAGACACCTTTGCAGACTGACCACACCTGCAGCTGAGGATCCTTGATTTGCCACTGCATAGGGAGGGACAAACTGATAGGGGTGAAGTGAGTAAGTGACCCCTGTTGCTTGCTGGCTATTTTGTAGCCCCCAGGGGCTGAACCAATTAGCCCTCGGGGAGGTGCTGAGAAGTTAGCATTATTTCCCCAACCACCACAACGTTGGACTGGACTGAGAACCCAGGCCCACCCAGTTGTAATGAGTTGCCCACGGGGTGGGTATATGCGTCACCACATGTAATGCTGTTGCTCGCTGAGCTAGGGGAGACCCAGTGCCGGATTTAGGCTTCAGGACTTGTAGGCACAGATCGTTTTCCGCCTTAAGCCACCCGTATTAGCCACACCGCACTGTGGGCATCCCATGCGCCCCTTCTCTCCACCACCTTAGGCCACTCTATCTATCATCTATCTATCTGCATCTATCTGTCTATCTATCTATCTGATCTATCTGCATCTATCTATCTATCTATCTAACTGCTATCTATCTATCTATCTGTCTGTCTGTCTATCTATCTATCTATCTATCTCTATCTGTCTGTCTGTCTGTCTATCTATCTATCATCTATCTATCTATCTGTAGATCTATCTGCATCTATCTATCTATCTATCTATCTATCTATCTATCTATCTATCCTATCTATCTATCTATCTATCTATCTATCTGTCTGTCTGTCTGTCTGTCTGTCTGTCTGTCTGTCTTCTGTCTGTCTGCCTGTCTATCTATCTCGTCTGTCTGTCTGTCTGTCTATCTATCATCATCTATCTATCTATCTGTAATCTATCTGCCATCTATCTATCTATCTATCTATCTAGTCTATCTGTCTGTCTGTCTGTCTATCTATCTATCTGTGTCCTGTCTATCTATCTATCTATCTATCTACTATCTTTCTGTCTGTCTGTCTATCTCTATCATCTATCTTTGCTATCTATCTATCTATCTATCTATCTATCTATCTATCATCTATCTATCTATCTGTAGATCATCTGCATCTATCTATCTATCTATCTATCTATCTAACTGCTATCCTATCTATCTATCTGTCTGTCTGTCTGTCTATCTATCTATCTATCTATCTATCTTTTCTTTTCTTTCTATCTATCTATCTATCACATGCATCATCTATCTATTCTATCTATCTATCTATCTATCTATCTATCTATCTATCTAAGGTGGAAGCAGCCTGGTGGTCTGTCAATTTATGGCACCTCAGGATCCTCTTCTCGTCCCCCAGCTTTAACGTCGCTCATACAAACGTCCTACAGTGTCAGTCCGACCATAAACTGTAACCAACCTACCATAACGTCGTCAATAAACAACGTCTCACAGTGTCAGTCCGATATAAACTGTAACAACTACCAACGTCGCGCAATAACAACGTCCTCACAGTGTCAGTCCGATATAAACTGTAACCAACCTACCTAACGTCGCTCAATAAACAACGTCTCACAGTGTCAGTCCGATATAAACTGTAACCAACCTACATAAGTACGCTCAATAAAAAACGTGTCTCACGTGTCGTCGATATAAACTGTAACCCAACCTACCTAACGTCGCTCAATAAACAAGCGTCTCACAGTGTAGTCCGATATAAACTGTAAACACCTACCTAACGTCGCTCAATAAACAACGTCCTCAAGTGTCAGTCCTATATAAACTGTAACCAACCTACAACGCGCTCAATAAAACAACATCCTCCACAGTGTCGGTCCGACATAAACTGTCACCAACCTAACTAACGTCGCTCAATAAACAACGTCCTCACAGTGTCGGTCCGACATAAACTGTAACCAACCTACCTAACGCCGCTCAATAAACAACGTCCTCACAGTGTCAGTCCGACATAAACGTTGTTAACAAACTACCCTAACAGCCACTCAATATAAACAACGTCCTCGCAGTGTCAGTCCGACATAAACTGTAACCAACCAACCTAACGTCTATCTATACAAAACAACGTTCCTCGACCAGTGTCAGTTCCGACATAAACTGTAACCAACCTACCTAACGTCACTCAATAAACAAACGTACTCGCCAGTGTCCAGTCCGACATAAACTGTAACACACCAATACGCGGACACTGTGATGATTGTGTTATGAGCGACGTTAGGGAGGTTGGTTACAGTTTTATCAGACTGACATGGGCGGACGTTGTTTATTCAGCGACGTTAGGTAGGTTGGTTACAGTTTATATCGGACTGACACTGGAGGACGTTGTTTATTGAGCGACGTTAGGTAGGTTGGTTACAGTTATATCGGACTGACACTGTGCGGACGTTGTTTATTGAGCGGACGTTAGGTAGGTGGTGGGTACAGTTTATATCGGATGACCCAGTGTGGACGTTGTTATTGACCGACGTTAGGTAGGTTGGTTACAGTTTAATCGGACTGACAGTGTGAGGACGTGTATTGAGCGACGTTAGGTAGGTTGGTTACAGTTTATGTCGGACTGACACTGTGAGGAGGTTGTTTATTGAGCGACGTTAGGTAGGTTGGATTCAGTTATATCGGGACGGACACTGTGAGGACGAGTTTATGGCGAGTTAGGTAGGGTGGTTACAGTTTATATCGGACTGAACACTGTGAGGACGTTGGTTATTGAGCGGATCGTAGGTAGGTTGGTTAAGTTATAGTCGGACTGACACTGGCGAGGACGTTGTTTATTGAGCGACGTTAGGTAGGTTGGTTACAGTTTATATCGAGACACATGAGGAGGACGTTGTTTATTGAGCGGCGTTAGGTAGGGTTGGTTACAGTTTATATCGGACTGACACTGCGAGGACGTTGTTTATTGAGCGACGTTAGGTAGGTTGGTTACAGTTTATATCGGACTGACTGTGAGGACGTTGTTATTGAGCGACGTAGGTAGGTTGGTTACAGTTTTGCGGACTGACACTGTGAGGACGTTGTTATTGAGCGTGTTAGGTAGGTTGGTTAGGTTACAGTTTATATCGGGACTGACACTGTGAGGACGTTGTTTATTGAGCGGCGTTAGGTAGGTTGGTTACAGTTTATACGGACTGACACTGTGAGGACGTTTGTTTATTGAGCGTGCTTGGTATGTTGGTTACAGTTTAGTGCGGATGACACTGTGAGACGTTGTTATTGAGCGAGTTAGGTAGGTTGGTTTAAGTTTATACGCGAACTGACACTGTGGAGGACGTTGTGTTATTGAGCGAGTTAGGTAGGTTGGTTACAGTTTATATCGGACTGACACTGTGAGGACGGTGTTTATTGAGTGGCCGTAGGTAGGTGGTTACAGTTTATATCGGACTGACACTGTGATGAAGTCTGTTTATGAGCGACGTTAGGTAGGTTGGTTACAGTTCTCTTGGAGACTGACACTGCTGAGGGATTGTTGTTTATGAGGACGTTAGGTAGGTTGGTTACAGTGTTAATCGGACCTGATACTGTGAGGACGTTGTTATGAGCGACGTTGGTAGGTTGGTACAGTTTTGTCGGACTGACACGTGAGGAGTTGTTATTGAGCGAGTTAGGTAGGTTGGTTACAGTTTATATCGGACTGGACACGTGAGGACGGTTATTGAGCGACGTTAGGTAGGTTGGTTACAGTTTATATCGGACGGACACTGTGAGGACGTGTTTATTGAGCGACGTTAGGTAGGTTGGTTACAGTTTATATCGGAAGGACACGGTGAGGACGTTGTTTATTGAGCACGTTAGGTAGGTTGGTTACAGTTTTATGTCGGACTGACACTGCAGAGGACGTTGTTTATGAGCGACGTTAGGTAGGTTGGTTAAGTTTATATCGGAGTGACACTGTGAGGACGTGTGTTTATTGAGCGCGTTAGGTAGGTTGGTTACAGTTTCACGGAAATGACACTGCGAGGCGGTTTGTTATGGCGGACGTTAGGTAGGTTGGTTACAGTTTATATCGGACTGACACTGTGATGACGTTGTTTATGAGCGACGTTAGGTAGGTTGGTTACAGTTTATGTCGGACTGACACTGCGAGGAGTGTTATGAGCGGAAGTTAGGTAGGTTGGTTACAGTTGTCATCGGATGACACGTGAGGACGTTGTTTATGAGCGATGCTAGGTAGGTTGGTTTACAGTTTAGATCGGACTGACACTGTGAGGACGTGTTTATGAGCGATGTTAGGTAGGTTGGTTACGGTTTATATCGGACTGACACTGTGAGGACGTTGTTTATTGAGGGGTTAGGTAGTGGTTACAGTTATATCGGAGAACGAACTGTGATGACGTGTTTATTGAGCGACGTTAGAGTAGGTTGGTTGACAGTGTATATCGGCATGCATGGATACTGTGAGGACGGTGTTTATGAGCGACGTTAGGAGTAGTTGGTTACAGTTTATGTCGGACTGACACTGTGAGGACGTGTTTATTGAGCGACGTTAGGGGTTGGTTACAGTTGTATCGGACTGACCACTGTGAGGACGTTGTGTTATTGAGCGACGTTAGGTAGGTGGTTACAGTTTATATGGACTGACACTGTGAGGACGTTGTTTATGAGCGACGTTAGGTAGGTTGGTTACAGTTTATATCGGACTGACACTGTGAGGACGTTTTATTGAGCGACGTTAGAGTAGTTGGTTACAGTTTAGTCGGACTGACATGCGGGGACCAGTGTTATTTGAGCGACGTTTAGGTAAGTTGGTTACAGTTATATCGGACTGACACTGTGAGGATGTGTTATTGAAGCGGAGCTTAGGTAGGTTGGTTACAGTTTATATCGGACGACACTGCGAGGACGTTGGTTATTGAGCGACGTTAGGAGTTGGTACAGTTTATATCGGACTGACACTGGTGAGGACTGTTTTTATTGAGCGGCGTAGGTAGGTTGGTTACGTTTATATCGGACTGACACTGTGAGGACGTTGTTTATTGAGCGACGGTTTAGTAGGTTGGTTACAGTTTATACGGACTGACATGTGAGGACGTTGTTATTGAGCGGCGTTAGGTAGGTGGTTACATCATATCGGACTGACACTGTGAGGACGTTGTTTTTGAGCGACGTTAGTTAGGTAGGTTGGTTACAGTTTATATCGGACTGACTGACACTGTGAGGACGTTGTTTATTGAGCGACGTTAGGTAGTTGGTTTATAGTTATATCGGGACTGACACTGTGAGGACGTGTTTATTGAGCGGCGCAGGTAGGTTGGTACAGTTGTAATCGGACGACATGTGAGACGTTTGTGAGCGGAGTTTAGGAGGTAGGTTGGTTATAGTTTATATCGGACTGACCGTGAGGACTGTTGTATTGAGCGACGTTAGGTAGGATGGTACAGTTTAATCGGACTGACACTGTCGAGGACTTGTTTATTGATGGGACGTTAGGTAGGTTGGTTACAGTTTATATGACTGACACTGTGATGACGGTTGTTTATTGAGTGACGTTAGGTAGGTGGTTAACAGTTTATATCGGGACTGACCACTGTGAGGACGTTTGTTTATTGAGTGGCGTTTAGGGTAGGTGGTTACAGTTTATATCGGACTGACATGTGAGGATGTGTTTATGAGCGAGCGTTAGGTAGGTTGGTTACAGTTTATCATCGGCCTGACTACTGTGAGGACGTTGTTTATTGAGCGACGGTTAGGTAGGTTGGGTTTACGTTATGTCGGGAACTGACATGTCGAGGACGTGTTTATTGAGCGAAGTTAGGTAGGTTGGTTACAGTTTATGTCGGACAGACAATGTGAGGACGTTGTTATTGAGCGACGTTAGGTAGGTTGGTTAACGTTTATATCGGACTGACACTGTGAAGGACGTTGTTTATGAGCGGCGTTAGGTAGGTTGGACCAAGTTTTATGCGGACGACACTGTGAGGACGTTGTTTATTGAGCGAGTTAGGTAGGTTGGTTACAGTTATATCGGACTGACACTGTGAGGACGTTGTTTATTGAGCAACGTTAGGTAGGTTGGTCACAGTTAATCGGACTGACACTGTGAGGAGTATTAGTTTATTGAGCGGCGTTAGGTAGGTTGGTAACAGTTAATCGGACTGACACTGTGAGGACGGTTGTTTATGAGCGACGTTAGGTAGGTGGTTACAGTTATATCGGACTGACATGGATGACGTTGTTATTGAGCGACGTTAGGTAGGTTGTTACAGTTATAGACTGACACTGTGAGGAGTTCTTTTTGAGCGACGTTAGGTTAGGTGGTGGTTACAGTTATGTCGGACTGATACTGTGAGGACGTTGTTTATTGAGCGACGTTAGGTAGGGTGGTTACAGTTATGTCGGGACTGGACACTGTGAGGACGTTGTTTATTGAGCGACTTAGTTAGGGAGGTGGTTACAGTTTATATCGGACTGACACTGTGAGGACGTTGTTTATTGAGCGAGAGTTAGGGTTGTTACAGTTTATATGGGACTGACACTGTGAGGACGTTGTTTATTGAGCGACGTTAGGTAGGTTGGGGTACAGTTTTTAGGGACTGACACTGTGAGGACGTTGTTATTGAGCGACGTTAGGTAGGTTGGTTACAGTTTAGTCGGACGACACTGCGAGGACGTTGTTTATTGAGCGACGTTTAGGTAGGTGGTTACAGTTTATATCGGACTGACACTGTGAGGACGTTGTTATTGAGCGCGTTAGGTAGTGGTTACAGTTTAATCGGACGACATGCGAGGACGTTGTTTATTGAGCGACCGTTACGGTAGGTTGGTTACAGTTATATCGGACTGACACTTGTGAGGACGTTGTTATGAGTCGTAGTAGGTAGGTTGGTTACAGTTTATGTCGTGACGACACTGCGGGACGTGTTATTGAGCGACGTTAGGTAGGGGGTTTGTTTTTTTACAGTTTATATCGTTATGGACTGACACTGTGAGGACGTGTTTATTGAGTGGCGTTAGGTAGGTTGGTTTACAGTTTATATCGGGCTGACACGTGAGGACGTTGTTTATTGAGCGACGTTAGGTAGGTTGGTTTACAGTTTTTTATATCGGACTGACACTGTGAGCGGACGTTGTTTTATGAGCGACGTTAGGTAGGTTGGTTACAGTTGTATATCGGACTACTGACACTGTGAGGACGTTGTTTATTGAGCGAGTTAGGTAGGTTGGTACGTTTATATGGAACAGACACTGTGAGGACGTTTTGTTTATGGCGACGTTAGGTAGGTTGGTTATAGTTTATATAGGAGTGACACTGTGAGGACGTTGTTATTGAGCGATTGTTAGGTAGGTTGGTTTACAGTTTATATCGGACTGACACTGTGAGGAGTTGTTTATTGGTGGCGTTAGGTAGGTTGGTGGTTACAGTTTATATCGGACTGACACTGTGATGACGTTGTTTATTGAGCGACGTCTGTAGGTTGGTTACAGTTTTATCCGGGACTGACACTGTGAGGATGTGTTTATTGAGCGACGTTAGGTAGGTGGTTACAGTTTAATATCGGCCTGGATGTGGGACGTTGTTTATGAGCGACGTTAGGTAGGTTGGTTTACAAGTTAATGTCGGACTGACACGTGAGGACGTGTTTATGAGCGACGTTAGGCAGGTTGGTACAGTTTATATCGGAATGACACTGTGAGGACGTTGTTTATTGAGAGGAGTTAGGTAGGTTGGGTACATTTATTGGGACTGACACTGTGAGGATGTTGTTTTATTGAGCAGAGTAGGTAGGTTGGTTACAGTTTATATCGGACTGACACTGTGGAGGACGTTGTTATGAGCGGCTAGGGGCGTTAGGAGGGTTACAGGTTATATCGGACTGACACTGCGAGGACGATGTTTATGAGCGACGTTATAGGTAGGTTGGTTACAGTTTATATCGGACTGACACTGTGATGACGTGTTTTTTTATTGAGCGACGTTAGGTAGGTGGTTACAGTTTTTAGCGGACTGACACTGCCGAGAAGTTGTTATTGAGCGACGTTAGGTAGGTTGGTTACAGTTTATATCGGAACTGACACTCGTGAGGACGTTGTTTATTGAGTGGCGTTGAGGTAGGTGGTTACAGTTATTCGGGGGCTGACACTGTGAGGACGTTGTTTATTGAGCGACTGGTAGGTTGGTTTACAGTTGTATCGGACTGACACTGTGAGGACGTGTGTATGAGCGACGTTAGGAGGTCGGTTACAGTTTAGTCGGAGACTGACACTGTGAGGACGTTGTTTATTGAGCGACGTAGGCAGGTTGGGTTACAGTTTATAATCGGACTGACACTGTGAGGGACGTTGTTTATTGAGCGACGTTAGGTAGGTTGTGTTACAGTTATATGGGGACTGGACACTGTGAGGACGTTGTTTTATGAGCGACGTTTAGGTAGGTTGGTTACGTTTATATCGGACTGACACTGTGAGGACGTTGTTTATTGAGTGGGTTAGGTAGGTTGGTTACAGTTTATATCGGGCTGACATGAGGACGTTGTTTATTGAGCGACGTAGGTAGGTTGGTTACAGTTTATATCGGAACTGACACTGTGCGGATGTGTTTATGAGCGGACATTAGGTAGGTTGGTTACAGTTTATGTCGGACTGACACTGTGAGGACGTTGTTTATTGAGCGACGGTAGGTAGGTTGGTTACAGTTTATATCGGACTGAACACTGTGAGGCGTTGTTTATTGAGCGGGCGTTAGGTAGGTTGGTTACAGTTTATATCGGACTGCCAACTGTGAGGACGTTGTTATTGAGCGACGTTAGGTAGGTGGTGTCGTATATCGGACTGACACTGTGAGGACGTTGTTTATGAGCGGCGTTAGGTAGGTTGGTACAGTTTATATCGGACAGACACGTGAGGACGTGTTTATTGAGCGACGTTAGGTAGGTTGTTACTAGTTATATCGGACTGACACTGTGAGGACGTTGTTATGTGAGCGATGTTAGGTAGGTTGGTTACAGTTTATATCGGACTGAACTTGTGAGGACGTTGTTATTGAGTGCGTTAGGTAGGTTGGTTACAGTTATATAGGCGAATGACGTGATGACGTTGTTTTGAGCGACGTTAGGTAGGTTGGTTACAGTTTATATCGGACTGACACTGTGGAGGATTGTTATTGAGCGCGTAGGTAGGTTGGTTACAGTTTATATCGGCTGATACTGTGAGGACGTTGTTTATTGAGCGACGTTAGGTAGGTTGGTTACGTTTATTGTCGGATGGACACTGTGAGGACGTTGTTTATGCGAGCGACGTTAGGTAGGTTGGTTACAGTTTAATCTGACGACACTTGATGACGTGTGTTTATTGAGCGACGTTAGGTAGGTTGGTTACAGAGTATATCGGCCTCTGACTGTGAGGACGTTGTTTATTGAGCGACGTTAGGTAGGTGGTTACAGTTATGTCGGACTGAACTGTGAGGAAGTGTTTATTGAGCGGCTGTTAGGTAGGTGGTCACAGTTTATGTCGGACAGACACTGGAGGACGTTTTTATGAGCGACGTTAGGTAGGTGGTTACCAGTTATATCGGACAGACACTGTGAGGACGTTGTTATTGAGCGACGTTAGGTAGGTGGTTACAGTTTATATCGGGCTGACACTGTGAGGACGTTGTTATTGAGCGGAGTTAGGTAGGTTGGTCAAGTTATGTCGGACGACACATATGAGGACGTTGTTTATTGAGCGACCGTTAGGTAGGTTGGTTACAGTTAATATGGACTGAACTGTGAGGACGTGTTGTTTATTGAGCAAAGTTTAGGTAGGTTGGTCACAGGTTTATGTCGGAATGACACTGTGAGGAGTGTTTATTGAGCGACGTTAGGTAGGTTGGTTACAGTTTATATCGGAGACGGACACGTTGAGGTAGTGTTATTGAGCGGGAGTTAGGTAGGTTTACAGTTTATATCGGACTGACACTGTGAGGACGTTGTTATTGAGGACGTTAGGTAGGTGGTTAAGTTTATATCGGACTGAACACTGTGAGGACGTTTTTTATGAGAGGCGCTAGGTAGGTTGGTTACAGTTTATATCGACAGACACTTGTGAGGACGTTGTTTATTGAGCGAGTTAGGTAGGTTGGTCATAGTTTTATATCGGATGGAACATGTGAGGACGTTGTTATTGAGCGATGTTAGGTAGGTTGGTTACAGTTTAATCGGACTGACACTGTGAGGACGTTGTTGATTGAGCGTGGCGTTAGGTAGGTTGGTGTTACAGTTTAATCGGATTGACACTGTGATGGACGTTGTTTATGAGCGACGTTAGGTAGGTTGGTTACAGTTTATATCGGAATGACATGGAGGATGGTTATTGGAGCGAGTTAGTAGGTGGTTACAGTTACGGCTGAACTGTGAGGACGTTTGTTTATTGGACGGACGTTAGGTAGGTGTGGTTACAGTTTATGTCGGACTGACACTGTGAGGACGTTTGTTTATTGAGCGACGTAGGTAGGTTGGTTAGCAGTTATATCTGACGCACTGTGAGGACGTTTGTTATTGAGCGACGTTAGGTAGTGGTGGTTACAGATTATATCGGACCTGATACTGTGAGGACGTTGTTATTGAGCGACGTTAGGTAGGTTGGTTACAGTTTATATCGGACGATACTGTGAGGACGTTGTTATTGAGCGGCGGCGTTAGGTAGGTTGGTCACAGTTTTATGTCGGACAGGCACTGTGAGGACTTGTTTATTGAGCGACGTTAGGTAGGTTGGTTACAGTTTATATCGGACCGACGCTTGAGGACGTTTGTTATTGAGCGACGTTAGGTAGGTTGGTTACAGGTTATATCGGACTGACACGTGAGGACGTTGTTTATTGAGCGGCGTTAGGTAGGTGGGTCACAGTTATAGTCGGACGACACTGGAGACGTTGTTATTGAGCGGACGTTAGGTAGGTTGGTTACCGTTTATATCGGACTGACCACTGTGAGGACGTTGTTATTGAGCAACGTTAGGTAGGTTGCACAGTTTATATCGGACTGACACTGTGAGGACGTAGTTTATTGAGCGGCGTTAGGTAGGTTGGTACAGTTTATATCGGACACTGACACTGTTGAGGACTTGTTTATTGAGCGACGTTAGGTAGGTTGGTTACAGTTTATATCGGAACTGACCACTGTGAGGACGTTGTATTGAGCGACGTTAGGTAGGTTGGTTACAGTTTATATCGGACTGACACTGTGAGGACGTTGTTTATTGGCAACGTTAGGAGGTTGGTTCACAGTTTGATATCGGACTGACACGTGAGGGACGTTGTTATTGAGCGGCGTTAGGTAGGTTGGTTACAGTTTATACGGACTGAACTGTGAGGACGTTGTTTATGAGCAACGTTAGGTGGTTGGTTACAGTTTATATCGAGCTGACACTGGAGGATGTAGTTATTGAGCGGCGTTCGTTAGTAGGTTGGTACAGTTTATGTCGGACGTGACACAGGAGGACGTTGTTTGATTGAGCGACGTTAGGTAGGTTGGGTCAGTTTATATCGGACTGACACTGTGAGGACGTGTTTATTGAGTTGACGTTAGGTAGGTTGGTTTACAGTTTATAATCGGACTGACACTTGAGGACGTGTTTATGAGCGACGTTAGGTAGGTTGGTTACAGTTTATATCGGACTGACACTGTGAGGACTGTGTTTATTGAGTGCGTTAGGTAGGTTGGTTACAGTTATGATCGGAATGACACTGTGAGGACGTTGTTTATTGCGTGACGTTAGGTAGGTTGGTTACAGTTTATATCGGAACTGACACTGTGAGGACGTTGTTTATGAGCGACGTTAGGTAGGTTGGTTACAGTGTTAATCGGACTGACACTGTGAGGAGTTGTTTATGAGTGACGTTAGGTAGGTTTGGTTACAGTTTATATCGGGAGACAACTGTGTGAGGTTGTTATTGAGTGACGTTAGGTAGGTGGTTACAGTTATAATCGGACTGACATGTGAGGACGTTGTTTATTGAGCGAGTAGGTAGGTTGGTTACAGTTATATCAGTTATATATATCCCCCAATGTGACGTTCGTAACCCTCAAATCAGCGATAACCCTCGAAAATTCAATGTGGAAGCTGAAAAATCGCGTTTTGCGATTACGAGTCTTCCCAGACCATTTCCCAGGTCCCAGAGCCATGTACAGTATGGTACCATTGCTAGTTACCACTGATTTTATCAGAACGTTGGAACTATTTGACTTAATGTGTCTATTTTGAATATTGTTCTATAAAACTTTACTGAAGTTCTAAAATTCGAAAACGAACGGAACTTTAGAGAGTTCAGCCATCTCTATTATTAAGCGAGGGTAAGGAGTACGTTTCCGCATCGCGGGGTGGTATGGGTCAGTTTTCGGAACTATCGAAACTTACGAAGTTTGAAATTCGAAAAGGAACTGAACGTTAAGAAGTTCTTCAATCTTAATCACAGTGGGTGGTGGTAAAAAATTGGATGGAATGTAGCCAGCCTTACAGGTTATAGATGGACAATTCAAGGAAGATCACGGAACCAATACATTGGCTGACTTTACTACACATTGCAGGATGGGGGGATTGGTAAGTGTTTATTCTCTGTGACACGATATTGACCCCCACTTCAGTGCCTCTTGGAATTTCCCAATGATTAATAACGTGTTTATGGATCCACGCAGACCCCATACTAACAAGCCTTCCCGAGCCCAGGAGATAATGTTTCTATTTTTCCTATTTCAGATATAGAGAATATCAACACATCTTAGCACAATCAGTAGTGAAACGTTAACTTTGATTACAAAATAAAAATCAGCGGGAGCCACAATTAATATAGAACGAAGAACGTGAAAACTGCGGCATGGCCATCTTTTACATTTCCCCGTGCATGCAATGGATCCCTGCAGCGCGAAGGAGATAATCAAAGATAAGATCGCAGCAGTACTTTGCTATTTGACCTTGTGCTGGAGAATAACGTTGGTTTGTAGGTTATTTTTAAATAATCCATATTAGTCCAGATTTTAATGTATGAAAAGTTTCTGGGTGATAATGTAGTTTGATTTGTTATAATCTATTATGCAACAAAGCTTCTCCAATTAGAAATCTTCTGCATAATGAGCTCTCCGATAAACTGGTGTTCCCAGCTTTGTCTTTCCAGGCACTCCGGTTTCCCCCACAATGATAAAGACTACTGATAGGTTGTATAGTACATAAGGATTAGATTGGAAGATGGACAGATTACCTGGGCAGCGGTAAAGTAGGGGCTGACCATCCTGGGGGGAGCCTGAGATCATCAGGGGGCGGCGCGACGAGGAGAGAAGCCAATGGACAGTTGCAGGCGGTGGGAACACTCGCGACCGAAGGACCGGTGAGGAGTGAAGAAGCCAGGAGAAGTCCCGAGAGGCGCTATTGAAAAAGAGAATGGAAATTCCAGCAGAGGTTCGGGAGTGGTATGTGAAAATAGGGTCGGCGGACATGCAGACGCCTGAGGGAGCTCGAGCAAAGTACCGCGGCCACAAATGCGGAAACAGAGTCGGAGGAGGCAGCAGGTGTAATGCGACACCTACCCAGGACGAAGACAGCAGGGGTAAGAAGCGAGGAGAGCGGCAACGCAGGGAGAGAGGTAAACGGCCCTGTCAGCAGCGCACTAGCAGAGCCAGTGAAGGGGAGGAGGGGGAGCTAATGTGGCTGCGACTCCCCCAGACCATCAGAAATACCCGGCCCATCAGGGGTAATGGACAGGCAAAGCCTGACAGCCCCTCATAGCAGTAAGAGGAGCTGTAGACTGTTAGGGACCCCCACCAGTGCACAACTCAACCAGTGTAGAGTTAGAAGCAGCTAGGTTGGGGAGTCAGGGAGCGCTTGTCCCACAACCCCCTGCTGGGGGGAGCAACACCTTCGGGTGGGGGGGATGAATGAATGAAGCAGGGAATGTTATTAGGGGGAGCCAAATTGGGGTAGATATTCTCCCCCAGCAAGGGGCTCCCCAGGGCCGGATTTCTAACTAGGCACGCGAGGCCCGTGCCTACAGGCGGGGGGAAATAGAGGCGCAGAGTGATGAGCCGGATCTTTATCTAAGTGCCCCGAACCTCGGAACCAGGCCAGCCAATGTGCGCTCCGCTCTCCTATCAGTGTGTGCAGCAAGAGAGCGGGAGATTCAAACTCCTGCTCTCTCACTCAAATACTGAGTAGAACGATCCGGCCGCCGGGAGCACAGAGCGCAGAGGTGGAGATCGGAGAAAGAGAGGCAGGCTGTGCCTGTGAATAGAGGGGGACGAGAAGAGGATCCTGAGTGCCATAAATTAGACAGACCACCAGGCTGCTTCCACCTTAGAGATAGATAGTATAGATGATAGATAGATAGATAGATAGATGATGATAGATAGATGCAGATAGATAGATAGATAGATAGAAGAGAAGAAAAGATAGATAGATAGATAGAAGATAGACAGGAGACAGCGACAGACTAGATAGATAGATAGCAGTTAGATAGATAGATAGATAGATAGTAGATGCAGATAGATCTACAGATAGATAGATAGATGATAGTAGATAGATAGTAGATAGATAGATAGATAGACAGATAGATAGATGATAGATGATAGGACAGACAGGAAAGATAGAGAGTAGATGATGATAGATAGCAGGACAGCGATAGATAGATAGAACAGACAGACAGACAGATAGATAGATAGATAGATAGATAGATAGATGCAGATAGATTACAGATAGATAGATAGATGATAGATAGATAGAAGACAGACAGACAGACAGAGATAGATAGACGGCAGACAGACAGCGAACAGACAGACAGACAGAAAGACAGACAGAAGACAGACAGATAGATAGATAGATAGATAGAAGATAGATAGATAGATAGAAAGATAGATAGTGATAGATAGATAGATAGATGCAGATAGATCTACAGATAGATAGATAGATGAAGATGATAGATAGACAGAAACAGACAGATAGAGATAGATAGATAGATAGATAGAAGCAGACAGAGATAGATAGAGAGATAGCAGTTAGATTATCTAGATAGGATAGATGCAGATAGATAGATAGACAGATAGATGCGAGATAGATAGATAGAGAGATAGATGTGGCCTAAGGGGGTGGAGGAAGGGGCGCATGGGATGCCCAAGTTGGGTTGTGGCTAATACGGGTGGAGCTTAAGGCGGAAAACGATCTGTGCCTACAAGCTCCTGAAGCCTAATCCGGACTGGGTCTCCCCTAGCTAGCGAGCAACAGCATTACATGTGTTGACGCTATTACCCACCCCGCTGGGCAACTCATTAAACTGGGTGGGCCTGGGTTCTCAGTCCAGTCCACGATTGTGGTGGTGGGGAAATAATGCTAACTCTCAGCACCTCCCGAGGGCTAATTGGTTCAGCCCCTGGGGGCTACAAAATCCAGCAAGCACACAGGGGTCACTACTCACTTCACCCATCAGTTGTCCCTCCCCTATGCAGTGGCAAATCAAGGATCCCAGCGCAGGGGGTGGTCAGTCTGCAAAGGTGTCTTGCGCTACGGGAACTATAATGTCCAGTCTAAACTGTTGGCAGTTTTCTCTCCTGTGTAGCAGCTCCGGCGCCCTTGGATCAACGTCGACAGTACCTTCAATGACAGACATACAGGATCCGTTATCTGCAGCAGTGGCTATGTTGTGCATGCAGTCGGCTCAACGGGATCCACAAGCTGTCCAGGCAATCTTCTCTAGAGCAACACATCAGGCATCACCCAGCAACAACGGTGCACCTTTACCCCCCAGCAATAATCCAGATACACTTATTGACACTATTCCAGTTCTAAAAGATTGATACTCACGGTATGTGGTAGCTTAAATTGACCGCTGCTTCAGCGGGGGGAGGAGGGTCACAGGGTTCCCAGCCCCCTCAGTATCTCAGTCAGCAGTACTAAATGTAAGCCAAGGCTCAGCCCCAGAGTCAGATAAAGTGTGGGGGTGGTGGGACCTCAACAGGCCCCCAAATTAATATGCGTAGGGCCACCATTAGGCAGTTCGGGAGGCAATGAAGGGGGGGTCCATGAATCGTTTCAAGGACATACTTACGTGCGGGAACCCACTGGGTACACTTATCTAAGGCAGTCAGGGGAAAATAGAGAACGGGGAATAGTAGTAGACATATTGTCGTTGTGCCGGCAGCGAAGGAAGGGTCAAGAAGGACAGGAAACCTCAGGGTGAAGAGGAAGGAAGCGCCCCCCTGTGGCCAGGAACTTCAACAACTGGCTGCAGGCATTCTGTATAAGCCAACATCATGGCACACAGAAACACTCTAAGGCCCGGGCTGTTTAAACACCTAGACATAGGGACAGAGGCATTTAAATCATTTGGCGGAGTCGTGTGGATATAAGATTTGTCAAAAATGTCTGTCCACAAAGAAATGTGTTGGGGTACGAAAGATACGACAGTACCATGATTTCATCCAGAAAGGGGGGAGCCCAGGCCCCCTCTTCCGCCACAAGGATGGCTACACATTGTCACATTCCAGTTCCGTAGGGTCCTCCAAATGTGTCTTAGGCAGTGGGTCTGGATTGCAGAACTATAATAGTCATTCATTCAGGATAGGTACGGCCACCCATGCCTTTCAGCATGGTTTCCCAGTCTTGAGCTAAAACGCCTGGGAAGGTGGGATTCTAACCGTTTGATCTTACATCAGTCCAGAACTACCCAAGGTAGTTTATATCTCCCCGCCTCCCCCCTCTTTCTTTACCAGGTCATAAGCAACTACGTGTCTGGATTATCGGTAGAGATGTCCAAACTTGCAAAATCCGGTCCTCTCTAGGATCCGCGAATTTTCGAAAAAATCGAAAATTCAAAAATCCAAGAGCGGACCCATCAAATACGGGGGTTTTGCGTATTTTCGAAAATTTCGATAATACGAGAAAACTAGTATTTTCGAAAATATGTATTTATGGAAATAAGATAAATCCTTGTTGTATTTTCGAAAATTTTCGAAATTACGAAAAATCACGAATCGGAAGTTCAGAAGGCGGAAAATCCGGAAAATCCGCCGTCGCGAACGGGATAATCCGCGGCGGATCCGGGTGGATCGCGACCGGCCATCCCTAATTATCGGACATTCTCTATCTTTTGGGCAAGCGATGGGCCTTGGTGAGGAAATTAGGTGACAATCTATGTCCCTGGGTGTCCTTAAGGTCCAGTGGGTCGGTAGGAGGGGGACGCTCGTGGAATGACTTATTTCCTTAGTAGCCAGATTAAGGAATGAACGGGCTATCTGAACTGATCAGAATGGTACGAAGGGTCCGGCCCAGTTACACGTTAGTTACCAGATTGCGTTCGGTTGGTCGGAGGTGCACCAGAGACTAAAGTGGCTTTCTGACCCTAAGTGAGAGCCCTGGACAAGTGCAGGAAAAAATAAACTTAGGGGTAGCAAATTGGCCAAAGATCTTGATTTGACATACCGACACATAGATTTAGAAGGTGGCGATAAGGGCCTCTATAGAAATGACGGTGTCCACCTTTCAGACGGTGGGCTTGGACATCTTTAACGTAGGATTACAGAACCTGTTGGAGCGTGCCTGCTAAGTTTGGAGGTTGGGCATGGACTTTGTAATAAGAAGGGGGGGGAAGTCCATACCATGGTGGCCAACTGGAATGCAGCCAATGTGTCTTGCGAGACAGACATGATTTGGGCTCTTTATATAGGAGGCTCGAAAGATAGAGCTGGCTAGTTTAAGTGAAGATTATATGCTAATGCTGAGTAATAAGTTTATGATGTTATAATCCAATAAAGAAAATAAAGCTTGCGACCCATTACTCCAACTAAATCTGTGTCTGTATTCTTGTATAGTGTTATTCTGGATAATAACAAAGTGTGCTGCACTACCATGGAGCTCTTCGGGGCAGGGCCTCTGATGTGAATGAGTAAATAATTGTAAAGCGCTGTGGAATATGTAGCGCTATATAAGAAATAGATACACACATACTACTGGGACTGGCGGTGCCCACCATTTCTTGCGGACGGAAGAAAACATTTAGTCGCTGCAGATCTAAACTGGAACCCACGGGTGAGGAACTAGCGGTTCCTAAAGTTTGGTTCGTTTGGAAGGTTTGAATAGTAAAAGTCTTATAGTTTGACAATAGTTAATGGGACAAATAAAATGCGGTTAAATAACAATGGTAACGTACTGTAAATGGCTGCGGGACCTGGGAAATGGTCTGGGGAACGAGTACATATCACCAAAACTTCTTAAACACTAAGGGGGAGATGAAATATATTTCGCATGGCAACCTACATGACTCCTTTCCGCAACGTATTAACCACTTGCGACCGTTCATACATTGCGGAAACGTTGCAGTAAGTTGCGACTTTTGCGCATATTTTAAAGACGCCATGTAGAGGCGTAATATCGCGCAAAAACCGGTCCAAAATTTTTAAAAATTTTCAACGTAAAAAGTGTTTGAAATCTTCCAATAATACGAAACTGAACCGTGATATTGAACAAGTTACAACACACAAGAGAAGAGAAAAAACTTCATTCCGCACACAGGGCGTAGGCGGCCCTGTGTTTTATTATAAATAATATCTGTCTTTTGTTTCCTGTGTAGCAATATTATTGTAAATAGGTTCTTGGTACCTTCTGTAATTGTGGTTCCCGGAATAACCTGGATGGAACATCATTTCCTTGTTTTTGCTGGTGAGATATACAGGGAGATGTAAACAAATGAAATAAGCTAAATCACGCTAACGTATGTACTCAACGTCTAGCGAAGGGTTTTTGCACTGCCTGCGCCATGTCGCAATTTTTTTCTTTGCGCAGTTGCAATGCGATATGATAAATTTTGTGCCGTTTTTTGTGCGACAATTAAAGCCTCTTCAATGGTTGTCTTTAAAATATGGCGAAAGATCGCAATTACCGCGTTTTCGCAATGTATGAACGGTCGCAAAGTGATTAATACGTTGCTATAGTGAAAATATATTGCATCTCCCCCTTTATGTCTTATTTAGAACACTGGGGGATGCAGCTCGTTAGTTAATAACAGTCCGTTAATAAGACCTTATTCGGGTATAGATCAGGGAAATCTAAGGACAATGGGCAGGTCACACAGTGCTGGGAGGAGATTTAAAGGCAACATAAGCTTGTTATACTTTCACAGATTTATCTTGATCACATCTCCTGTAGAAATCAATTTCCCAAGCTGGAAAATGAAATAAAATGATAATATTGACACTGGTTGTGTCATTAAAAAGACCTTGAGCTAGAGACGAAGCAGTGAACAGTCAGAGGATGTGGGACCCCTGTGATTGGTAATGTATGTTACGTTAGGTGGCCCCCACCACAACGTAACACTGCCGTGTCTTATCATTGCAGGTTGAATAACCAGCTTTGTATTTCCATGTTGAGAAAATGTAAAATAAAGGTTAAAGGGAAATACTGATATTGAGAATTGTACAATGGATATTCTTACATCCCGTGGGGTTAACTAGAATACACCAGGCACCATCAAAATTAAAATGGCCCCCTCCTTGTCTGTATCTGTGGGAAGAGAAGAGGTTGGGTCACCATGTCACTGGGCCCTGTGGTCACGTGGTTTACTCCCCCCGTAGATACTGCTCACATATCATCTGTAATTGTAACATGTGTCTCGATACACAGATCTCCAGACATACAAGACTAGTGATGATGACTCGAATTATGAACCTATCCAAACTAGTTCGGTTTTCCAAACTCGTGGAGTTATTTTCCATAATTTTCAAAATATTAGATTATTACGAATTCTCGATTAGGTAAACCTTGAATGTATCCTTTGATTTGTAACCCTAAGTATTCTTTGGTAACCCAAATGTATGGCCTATTTCGGGTAACCTTCGAATTAGCCTTGAATTCCATAAACCTTGAAGAATAGCCTTCGGTTTCGGTAACCCTAGTGTAGTGGTTGATTTCAGTTACCTTGAATGTAGCTTCGGTTTCAGTAACCTTGAATGTATTGTTAGTCCCTTGAATGTAGCTTTCGGTTTGCTAACCCTCGAATGTAGCGGTCGATTTCGGATACCCTCAAATTTTTCGTTCAGTAACCCTTAAATGTAGCAGCCAGTTTTGATAATCCTCATATGTAGCAGTCAATTTCAGTAACCCTCGACGTATCGTTTGTAACCCTCGAATAGAGCGGCGATTTCGTAACCCTCGGATGTATTGTTCTGTTACCCTCAAAAGTATCATTAAGTAACCCTCGGAATTGGCCGTAACCCTCAAAGTATCGTTAATAGTCCTTGAATGAGCCTCCTTTTCGGTACCCTCAAATGTATCATTCAGTAACCCTTGAATGCCCATAACCCTCGAAGTAGGGTGCAAAAATCAACAATTGCCTGATCATGGGGGAAGAAGTGTTTAAAATGAGTAGGTGCATGTTCCCCAGACCATTTCCCGGTTGCCACAGCCTTTACAGAAGTTACCATTACTATTTTATCTGTAGTAATCCGAACTTTCAAACTATTTCTCCAACAACTTTAATGTAACCCCTCTAATCACAACGACAACCAGAATGGGGTGTAACCCCTCTAACCACAATGACAACCAAATGGGGTGTAACCCCTCTAACCACAATGACAAACCAAAAAGGGGTTGGTAACCTCTCTAACCACAATGACAACTGAAAGTGGGTGTAGCCTCTCTAACCACAATGACAACTAGAATAGGGTGTAAAACCTAACCACAATGACAACTGAAAAGGGTGGTAACCTCTTCACCACAATGACAGCCCAAAAGTGGGTGTACCCTCTCTACACCACAAGGCAACCGGAATGGGGTGTGTAACCTCTCTAACCACAATGACAGCCAAAATGGGGTGCAACCTCTCTAACCCACAATGACAACTGGAAAGGGGTGTAACCTCTCTAACCACATGACAGCCAAAATGGGGTTGCAACCTCTCTAACCACAATGACAACCGGAAAAAGGGGTGTAACCTCTCAACCACAAGACAGCCCAAAAGGGGGTGCAACTCTTCTAACCACAATGACAACCAAAATGGGGTGTAACCCCTCTAACCACAATGACAAACGAATAGTTGTACCTCTCACCTACAATAAAAATCGAACAGGTTGTACCTTTAACCACAATGGCAGTCAGAATGGAGTGTCTAGACAGTCAGGGTGTCTCTTTATTAAAGGGTACAGTGTAAGGACAGTCAAGGTGACTGAATTTAAAGGGCACAGTATATAGACAGTCCAGGGTGTCTCTGTATTAAGGGCACAGTGTATAGACAGTCAGGGTGTATCTATACTGGGGGGCACAGGTATAGACAGTCAGATTGTCTCTATAAAGGGCACAGTGTATAGACAGTCAGGGTTGTCTCTATTAAAGGGCACAGTGTATAGACAGTCAGGGTGTCTCTATATGAAAAAGAACAGTGTATAGACAGTCAGTAGGTGTCTCTGTAAAAGGGCACAGTGTATGATAGTCAGGTGTCTCGTTTAAAGGCACAGTGTATAGACAGTCAGGGTGTCTCTGTATAAAGGCCCAGTGTATAGACAGTCAGGGTGTCTATATTGAAAAGGAAAACAGTGTTATAGACAGTCAGTGTGTCTCTTGATATTAAAGGGCACAGTGTATAGACAGTCAGGGTGTCTCTATGTTAAAGGGCACAGTGTATAGACAGTCAGGGTGTCTTTGTATTAAAGGGACAGTGTATAGACAGTCAGTGTTTCTATATGAAAAGGAACAGTGTATAGACAGTCAGGTGTCTCTGTAATAAGGACACAGTGATAGATAGTCAGGGTGTCTCGTTACTAAAGGCACAGTGTATAGACAGTCAGGGTGTCTCTGTTTAAAGGGCACAGTGTATAGACAGTCAGGGTGTCTCTGTATTAAAGGGCACCTTGATAAGACAGTCAGGGTGTCTCTATATGAAAAGGAAACAGTGTATAGACAGTTCAGGGTGTCTCTGTAATAAAAGGCACAGGTAGATAGACAGTTAGACAGTCAGGGTGTCTCTGTATTAAAGGGGCACCAGTGTATAGACAGTCAGGGGTCTCTATATGAAAAGAACAGTGTATAGACAGTCAGTGTGTCTCTGTATAAAGGGCACAGTGTATAGACAGTTTAGACAGTCAGGGTGTTCTCTGTAGTTAAAGGGCACAGTGTATCGCAGTCAGGGTGTCTCGTATTAGATGGAGACACAGTGTATAGACGGTCAGGGTGTCTCTGTATTAAAGAGCACAGTGTATAGACGGTCAGGCTGTCTTGTATTAAAGAGCACAGTGTTATAGACAGTCCGGTGTCTTGTATTAAAGGGCACAGTGTATAGATGGTCAGGGTGTCTCTGTTTTAAAGGGCACAGTGTATAGACAGTCAGGGTGTCTCTGTATTAAAGAGCACAGTGTATAGAACAGTCAGGTGTCTCTGTATTAAGGGCACAGTGTATAAGACAGTCAGGGTTGTCTGTGTGATTAAAGAGCACTGTATTAGACGGTCAGGGTGTCTCTGTATTAAAGAGCCAGTGGTAGACAGTCAGGCTGTCTCTGTATAAAGGGCAAGTGTGTATATAGGTCAGGGTGTGTCTCTGTATTAAAGGCACAGTGTATTAGAGCAGTCAGTGTTTCTTGTTTAAAGGGCACCGTGTATAGACAATCAGGGTGTCTCTGTATTAAAGGGACACGTGTATAGACAGTCAGGGTTGTTCTCTATGTAAAGAACAGTGTATAGACAGTCAGTGTGTCTCTATATTAAGAGCACAGTGTATAGACAGTCAGGGTGTCTCTTGTTAAAGGGCACAGTGTATAAGTCAGGGTGTCTTTGTATTAAGGGCACAGTGTATAGATAGTCAGGGTGTCTCTGTACTAAGAACAGTGTATAGACAGTCAGGGGGTGTCTCGTTTAAAGGGCACAGTGTATAGACAGTCAGGGTGTCTCTGTATTAAAGGCACATTGTATAGACAGTCAGGGTGTCTCTATAGAAAGGAACAGTGTATAGACAGTCAGGGTTGTCTTGTAATAAAGGGCACAGTTGATAGACAGTAGACAGTCTGGGTGTGTCTCTGTATTAAAGGCACAGTGTATAGACAGATCAGGGTGTCTCATATGAAAAGGACCGTGATTAGACAGTCAGTTGGTGTCTCGTAAATAAAGGGGACAGTGTATAGACAGTAGACAGTCAGGGTTGTCTCTGTATTAAAGGGCACAGTGTATAGACAGTCAGGGGTCTCGGATTAGAGAGCACAGTGTATAGACGGTCTCGGTGTCTCTGATTGAAAGAGCACAGTGTATAGCGGTTCAGGCGTTCCTGTATTAAAGAGCAACAGTGTTAGACAGTCAGGGTGTTTCTGTATTAAAGGGCACAGTGTATAGATGGTCAGGGTGTCTCTGTTAAAAGGGCACAGTGTATAGACAGTCGGGTGGCTCTGTATAAGAGCACAGTGTAAGACAGTCAGGCTGTCTCTGTATTAAAGGGCACAGTTGTATAGACAGTCAGGGTGTTTGTATTAAAGAGCACCGTGATATAGCGTCAGGGTCTCAGTTCTCTGTCTCTTATTAAAGGCACAGTGTATAGACAGGTCACGGCAGCGGTGTCTCTGTAATTAAAGGGCACAGTGTAATAGACACTCAGGGTGTTTTTGTAATTAAAGGGCACAGGTATAGACAGTCAGGGTGTTTCTGTCATTTAAAGAGCCAAGTGTATAGACAGTCAGGGGTGTCTCTGTTTTAAAGAAGAGCACAGTGTTAGACAGTCAGGGGTGTCTCTGTATTAAGAAGCACAGTGATATAGATCCAGGGTTCTCTGTATTAAAGAGCCAGTGTATAGACAGCAGGGTGTCTCTGTATAAAGAGCACAGTTTAAGACAGTCAGGGTGTCCCTGTATTAAGAGCACAGTTGTATAGACGATCAGGGGTTTCTGGATTAAAGGGCACAGTGTTATAGGACAGTCCGGGGTTTCTGTATTAAAGAGCACAGTGTATAGACAGTCAGGGTGTCTCTGTATTAAAGAGCACAGTGTATAACGTCAGGGTGTCTGTATAATAGACACAGTATGACAGTCGGTGTCTCTGTATTAAAGAGCACAGGTGATAGACACTCAGGTGTTTCTGTATTAAATGGCACAGTGTATAGACAGTCAGGGTGGTTTCTATATAAGAGCACAGTTGTAGACAGTCAGGGTGTCTCTGATTAAAGAGCACAGTGTAATAGACAGTCAGGTTGTCTCGGTATTAACGAGCACAGTGTTTAGACAGCAGGGGGTGTCTCTGTATTAAAGACACGGTATCAGACAGCATGGTTCTCTGTATAAAGAGCACAGTGTATAGACAGTCAGGGTGTCTCTGTATTAAAGAGCACGGTGTATAGACAGTCAGGGGGACTTAATATACCCTTAATATAACTGTTTTCCGTTCCCTCCTGTCAGGCTGGATTATTAGTATTTGACTTTTTTATAAAGTGAACAGACCGTCACAATTCCTAACGCTTGGCTGGAATAGATTTCTCTGTTCATTACCTCTACAGTTATCGAATTATTTCACAGCTCTGGATTTCAAATTATTTACCATGAAACGAAGTTCTGGGAATGGGTAGAAAATGAAAAAGACTTATAAGGCTCAGTAATAATCTGTCAATCAATTGTTAAATAAACAGGAATTCTCACCACCAAATGCAGGGATTGATTATAATACATAAAGGTAGGGATTTAGAATCGGGAGGTGCAGTGGTGTAAATCCTTATTACAGTCACTCAGTGATGTCACGCTCCTGTATTCCACTGCACTTCCACCTGTTTCTCCCCCTCCCTGTATTAGTCATTTATATAGGAAGCCTTTTTTTTAAGTATATAGGGGGGAAGAAGAAGAAGAAAGAAGAAAAAAAAGAAGAGGAAGAAGAGAGAGAAACAGGTGGAAGTGCAGTGGAATACAGGAGCGTGACATCACTGAGTGACTGAATAAGATTTACACCACTGCACCTCCCGATTCTAAATCCCTACCTTTATGTATTATAATCAATCCCTGCATTTGGTGGTGAGAATTCCTGTTTATTTAACAATTGATTGACAGATTTACTGAGCCTTATAGTCTTTTTCAGTTTCTACCCATTCCCAGAACTTCGTTTCATGGTAAATAATTTGAAATCCAGAGCTGTGAATAATTTCATAACTGTAGAGTATGAACAGAGAATCTATTCCAGCCAAGCGTTAGGATTGTGACGGTCTGTTCACTTCATAAAAAGTTCAAATACTAATAATCCAGCCTGGCAGGAGGAACGAGGAGACAGTATATTTAAGGGAGTCCCCCTGACTGTCTATACACTGTGCTCTTTTAATACAGAAAACCCTGACTGTCTATACACTGGCTCTTAATCAGAGACACCCGCCCTGCTGTCGATACACTGTGTCTTTATACAGAGACACCCTGACTGTCTATACCTGTGCTCTTTAATACAGAGACACCCCCTCCTGATGTATAACACTGTGCTCTTAATACGGACACCTGACTGTCTATTACACTGTGCTCTTTAATACAGAGACACCCTGACTGTCTATAACTGTGCTCTTTATACAGAAACACCCTGACTGTCTATACACTGTGCCATTTAATACAGAACACCCTGAGTGTCTACACTGTGCTCTTTAATACAGAGCACCCTGACTGTCTATACAACTGTGCTCTTTAATACAGAGACACCCTGACTGTCTATACACTGTGCTCTTTAATACAGAGACAACCCTGACGGTCTACACTGTGCTCTTTAATACAGAAACCCCGACTGTCTATACACTGTGCCCTTTATACAGAAACACCCTGATGTCTATACACTGTGCTCTTTAATACAGGACACCCTGACTGTCTATAAACTGTGCTCTTTAATACAGAGACACCCTGCCTGTCTATACACTGGCTCTTTAATAAGAGACACCCTGAATGTCTATTACACTGTGCTTCTTAATACAGAGACGACCCTGACTGTCTATACACTGTGCTCTTTAAGTACAGAGACACCCTGACTGTCTATACACTGTGCTCTTTAATAGACAGAAACACCCTGACTGTCTATCACTGTGCCCTTTAACTACAGAAACCCCTGAGTGTCTATTCACTGTGCCCTTTAATACAGAGACACCTGGACCGTCTATACACTGTGCCCTTTATTACAGAGACAGCCTGACTGCTATACACTGTGCTCTTTAATACGAGAACACCGCCGTCTCTAACTGACTGGTGCTCTTTAATACAAAGCACCCTGACTGTCTATACACTGTGCCCTTTAATACAGAGACAGCCTGACTGCTATTACACTGTGCTCTTTAATACAGAGACACCGACTGTCTATACACTGTGCCCTTAAACAGAGACACCCTGACCATCTATACACTGTGCCCTTTAATACAGAGACACCCTGACTGTCTAACACTGTTGCTCTTTAATACAGAGAAGCCTGAACCGTCTATACACTGTGCTTTCATACAGAGACACCTGACCGTCTATACACTGTGCTCTCTAATACGAGACCCCTGACTGTCTATACCACTGTGCCCTTAATACAGAGACAACCCTGACTGTCTACTGTCTATACACTGTCCCTTTATTTTACAGAGAACACACTGACTGTCTATCACACTGTTCCTTTTCATATAGAGACACCCTGACTGTCTATACACTGTGCCTTTAATACAGAGACACCCAGACTGTCTAACTGTCTATACACTGTGCCCTTTATTACAGAGACACCTGACTGTCTATACACTGTTCCTTTTCTATAGAGACACCCTGACTGTCTATACAAGGTGCCTTTAATACAGAGACACCCTGACTGTCCTATACACTGTGCCCTTTAAACGAGACACCCTGACTGTCTATACACTGTCTCTTTAGTACACGAGACACCCTGACTATCTATACACTGTGCCCTTTAATACAAAGACACCATGAGTCTATCACTGTGCCCTTTAACATAGAGACACCCTGACTGTCTATACACTGTGCCCTTAATATAGAGACACACTGACTGTATAACACTGTTCTTTCATATAGAAACAACCACTGACTGTCTATACACTGTGCCCTTTAATACAGAGACACCCTGATTGTCTATAACACGGTGCCCTTTAAACAGAGACACACTACTCTCCTAATACACTGTGCCTTTAATACAGAGACACCCTGACTCTATACACGTGCCCTTTACTACAGAGACAGCCTGACTGTCTATACACTGTGCTCTTTAATACAGAGACACCCTGACCGTTATACACGTGCTCTTTAATACACAGACACCCTGACTGTCTATACACTGTGCCTTTAATACAGAGACAGCCTGACTGTTATATACACTGTGCTCTTTAATACAGAGAACACCCTGACTGTCTTACACTGTGCCCTTTAAACAGAGACACCCTGACCATCTATACACTGTGCCCTTTAATACAGAGACACCCTGACTGTCTATACACTGTGCTCTTTAATACAGAGACAGCCCTGACCGTCTATACCTGTGCTCTTTAATACAGAGACACCCTGACCGTTATACACTGTGCACTCTAATACAGAGACACCCTGACTTCGGATACACTGTGCCCTTTAATACAGAGAAACCCTGACTGTCTAACTGTCTATACACTGGTGCCCTTTATACAGAGACACACTGACTGTCTATACACTGTTCTTTTCATATAAGAGACACCCTGACTGTCTATACACTGGTGCCCTTTAATACAGAGACACCCTGACTGTAACTGTCTATCACTGTGCCTTTTATTACAGAGACACCTGACTGTCTATACACTGTTTCCTTTTCATATAGAGACACCCTGACTGTCTATACAATGTGCCCTTTAATACAGAGACACCCTGACTGTCTTACACTGTGCCCTTAAACAGAGACACCCTGACTGGTCTATACACTGTGCCTTTAGTACAGAGACACCCGACTATCTATCACTGTGCATTTATTACAGCGAGACACTGACTGTTATACACTGTTCCTTTTCATATAGAAACACTGACTGTCTATACACGTGCCCTTTAATACAAAGACACCTGACTGTCTATACACTGTGCCCTTTAACACTAGAGGACACCCTGACTGTCTATACACTGTGCCCTTTAATATAGAGACACACTGACTGTCATAACACTGTTTTCCTTTTCATATAGAAACACCCTGACTGTCTATACACGGTGCCCTTTAATACAGAGACCCTGACTGTCTATACACTGTGCCTTAAACGAGACACACTGACTATCTATACACTGTGCCCTTTATTACAGAGACACATCTGACTGTCTATACACTGTTCTTTTCATATAGAGACACCCTGACTGTCTATACACTGTGCCCTTTAATAGAGACAACCCTGACTGTCTATACACTGTGCCCTTTAATAGAGACAATCTGACTGTCTATACCTGTGCCCCCCTAGTATAGTACACCCTGACTGTCTATACACTGTGCCCTTTAATACAGAGACACCCTGGACTGTCTATATACTGTGCCCTTTAATTCAGTCACCTTGACTGTCCTTACCTGTACCTTTAATAAAGAGACACCCTGACTGTCTAGACACTCCATTCTGACTGCCATTGTGGTTAAAGGTACAACCTGTTCGGATTTTTATTGTAGTTAGAGAGGTACAAACTATTCTGTTTGTCATTGTGGTTAGAGGGGTTACACCCCATTTTGGTTGTCATTGTGGTTAGAGAGGTTGCACCCCATTTTGGCTGTCATTGTGGTTAGAGAGGTTACACCCTTTCCGCGTTGTCATTGTGGTTAGAGAGGTTGAACACCCATTTTGGCTGTCATGTGGTTAGAGAGGTTACACCCCTTTCCAGTTGTCATTGTGGGTGAGAGGTTGCACCCATTTTGGCTGTCATTGTGGTTAGAGAGGTTACACCCCATTCCGGTTGCCATTGTGGTTAGAGAGGTTACACCCCATTTTGGCTGTCATTGTGGTTAGAGAGGTTACACCCTATTTCAGTTGTCATTGTGGTTAGGTGGTTACACCCTATTTCAGTTGTCATTGTGGTTAGAGAGGCTCCAAAACCCCATTTCAGTTGTCATTGTGGTTAGAGAGGTTACAACCCCATTTTTGGTTTGTCATTGTGGTTAGAGGGGTTACAACCCCATTGTTGGTTGTCATTGTGGTTGAGGGGTTACACCCCATTCTGGTTGTCGTTGTGATTAGAGGGGTTACATTATTAAAGTTGGGGAGAAATAGTTTGAAAGTTCGGATTAACTACAGATAAAATAGTAATGGTAACTTTCTGTAAATGGCTGTGGCACCGGGAAATGGTCTGGGGAAACATGCACCTACTCATTTAAACACTTCTTTCCCCCATGATCAGGCAATTGTTGATTTTTGCACCCTACATTCGAGGGTTATGGGCATTCAAGGGTTACTGATGATACATTTGAGGGTTACCGAAAAGGAAGAGGCTACATTAAGGACTATTAAACGATACTTTTGAGGGTTACGGCCATTCGAGGGTTACTTAATGATACTTTTGAGGGTAACAGAACAATACATCCGAGGGTTACGAAATCGACCGCTATATTCGAGGGTTACAGAACGATACTGTCGAGGGTTACTGAAATTGACTGCTACTATGGGATTATCAAAACTGGCTGCTACATTTAAGGGTTACTGAACGAAAATTTGAGGGTTATCCGAAATCGACCGCTACATTCGAGGGTTAGCAAAACCGAAAAGCTACATTCAAGGGAACTGAACAATACATTCAGGGTTACTGAAACCGAAAGTACATTTCAAGGTAACTGAAATCAACCACTACATTCTAGGGTTACCGAAACCGAAGGACATTTCAAGGTTTATGGAATTCAAGGCTAGATTCGAAGGTTACCGAAATAGGCCAATACATTGAGGGTTACCAAAGAATACATTGAGGGTTACCAAATCAAAGGATACATTCAAGGTTTACCTAATCGAGAATTCGAAAATAATCTAATATTTTGAAAATTATGGAAAATAACTCCACGAGTTTGAAAACGAAACTAGTTTGGATAGAGTTCAGATAATTCGAGTCATCATCACTAGTCTGGTATGTCTGGAGATCTGTGTATCGAGACACATGTTACAATAATCATGATATGTGAGCAGTATCTACGGGGGGAGTAAACCACGTGACCCACAGGGCCCAGTGACCATGGTGACCCAACCTCTTTTCTTCCCACAGATACGACAGGAGGGGGGGCTATTTAATTTGTGGTAGGCCTGGTGTATTCTAGTTACCCCACGGGATGTAAGAATATCCATTGTACAATTCTACAATATCAGTATTTCCCTTAACACTTTATTTTACATTTCTTAGATACATGTGGAAAAACCAAATATGGAGTTATTCAACCTGCAATGATGAGACACGGCAGTGTTACGGTGGGTGGGGGGCCACCCTAACGTAACATACAATTACCAGATCACGGGGTCCCCCACATCCTGACTGTTCACTGACTTCGTCTCTAGCTCAAGGTCTTTTGAATGACACAACCAGTGTCAATATTTCATTTTATTTCATTTTCCAGCTTGGGAAATTGATTTCTACAGGAGATGTGATCAGATAAATCTGTGAAAGATAACAAGCTTATGTTGCCTTTAAATCTCCTCCCAGCACTGTGTGACCTGCCCATTGTCCTTAGATTTCCCTGATCTATACCCGAATAAGGTCTTATTAACGGACTGTTTATTAACTAACGAGCTGCATCCCCCAGTGTTCTAAATAAGACAATAAGGGGGAGATGCAATATATTTCACTATAGCAACGTATTAATCACTTTGCGACCGTTCATACATTGCGAAAACGCGGTAATGTTGCGATCTTCGCGCCATATTTTAAAGACAACCATTGAAGAGGCGTTAATTGTCGCACAAAAAACGGCACAAATTTATCATATCGCATTGCACTGCGCAAAGAAAAAATTGCGACATGGCGCAGGCAGTTGCAAAAACCCTTGCTAAGACGTTAGTACATACGTTAGCGTGATTTAGCTATTTACATTTGTTTACAATCTCCCTGTAAATATCTCACCGCAAAAACAAAGAGAATGATGTTCCATCCAGGTTATTCCTGGGAAACACATTACAGAAGGTACCAAACCATATTTACAATAATATTGCTACACAGGAAACAATGAAAGATATTATTTATATAAAACCAGGGCCCGGCCTACGCCCTGTGTGCAGGAATAAGTTATTTCTCATCTTCTCTGTGTGTTTGTAACTTGTTCAATATCGACGGGTTCAGTTTCGTATTATTGGGAGATTTCAAACCTTTTTTACGTTGGAAATTTTTAAAAATTTTGACCGGTTTTTGCGCGATAATTAACGCCTCTACAATGGCGTCTTTAAAATATGCGCAAAAGGTCGCAACTTACTGCTAACGTTTCCGCAATGTATGAACGGTCGAAGTGGTTTAATACGTTTGCGGAAAGGAGTTCATGTAGGTTGCCATAGCGAAATATATTTCATCTCCCCCTTAGTGTTTAAGAGTTTTGGTGATATGTACTCGTTCCCCAGACCATTTCCCAGGTCCCGCAGCCATTTACAGTACGTTTAACCATTGTGATTTTAACCGCATTTTATTTGTCCCATTAATTATTGTCAAACTATAGAACTTTTACTATTCAAACCTTCCAAACGAACCAAACTTTAGGAACCGCTAGTTCCTCACCGTTGGGTTCAGTTTAGAATCTGCAGAGCGACTAAATGTTTTCTTCCGTCCGCAAGAAATGGTGGGCACGCCAGTCCCAGTAAGTATGTGTGTATTCATTTCTTATATAGCGCTACATATTCCACAGCGCTTTACAATTATTTACTCAATTCACATCAAGGCCCTGCCCCGAAGAGCTTCCATGGTAGTGCAAGCGACACTTTGTTAATTATCCAGAATAACACTATACAAGAATACAGACAACAGATTTATTGGAGTAATGGTCGCAGCTTTATTTTTTATTGGATTATAACATCATAAACTTATTACTTCCGCATTAGCATATAATCTTCAACTTCAACTAGCCAGCTCTATCTTTCGAGCCTCCGATATAAAGAAGGCCCAAATCTGTCTGTCTCGCAAGAGCACAGTTGGCTGCATTCCAGTTGGGCCACCATGGTATGGACTTCCCCCCCCTTCTTATTAGAAAAGTCCATGCCCAACCTCCAAACTTAGCAGGAACGCTCCAACAGGTTCTGTAATCCTACGTAAAGATGTCCAGCCCACGTCTGAAAGGTGGACACCGTCATTTCTATAGAGGCCCTTATCGCCACCTTCTAAATCTATGTGTCGGTATGTCAAAATTTCAAGATCTTTGGCCAATTTGCTACCCTAAGTTATTTTTTTCCTGCACTTGTCCAGGGCTCACCTTAGGGTCAGAAAGCCACTTTAGTCTTGGTGCCACCTCCGCCAACCCGAACACGCAATCTGGTAACATAAGTGTATAACTGGGCCAGGACCCTTCGTACCATTCTGATCAGTTCAGATAGCCCGTTCATTCCTTAATCTGGCTACTAAAGGAAATAAGTCATTCAACGAAGTGTCCCCTCCTACCGACCCACTGGACCTTAAGGACACTCTCAGGATGCATAGATTGTCACCTAATTTCCTCACACGAGGCCCATCGCTTGCCAAAAGATAAAGGAATGTCCGATAATTAGGGATGGCCGGTTCGCGGATCCGAACACCGATCCGCCGCGGATTATCCCGTTCGCGACGGCGGTTTTCCGGATTTTCCGCCTTGAACTTCCGATTCGTGTGATTTTTCGTAATTTCGAAAATTTTCGAAAATACAAGGATTTATCTTATTTTCCATAAATACATATTTTCGAAAATACTAGTTTTCTCGTATTATCGAAATTTCGAAAATACGCAAAACCGTAATTGGATGGTCCGCTCGTGGATTTTTGAATTTTCGGATTTTTTCGAAAATTCGCGGATCCTGAGAGGACCGGATTTTGCGAAGTTTGGACATCTCTACCGATAACCAGACACCGTAGTTGCTTATGACCTGGTAAAGAAAGAGGGGGGAGGCGGGGAGATATTAAACTACCTTGGGTAGTTCTGGACTGATGTAAGATCTAAAACGTAATTAGAATCCCACCTTCCCAGGCGTTTTAGCTCCAGAGACTGGGAAACCATGCTGAAAGGCATGGGTGGCCGTACCTATCCTGAATGAATGACTATTATAGTTCTCCAATCCAGACCCACTGCCTAAGAACACATTTGGAGGACCCTAACGGAACTGGAATTGTGACAAGTGTGAGCCATCTTGTGGCGAAGAGGGGGGCTGGGCTTCCCCCCTTTCTTGGATGAATCATGGTTGTCCGTATCTTTCGTACCCCAACACATTTCTTTGTGGACAGACATTTTTTGACAGAATCGAGATATACCACGACAGTCCGCCAAATGATTTAAATGCCTCTGTCAACTATGTCTGAGGTGTTTATAAACAGCCCGGGCCTAGAGGGGTTCTTTGTGGCCATGATGTTGGATAATACAGAATGCCTGCAGCCAGTTGTTGAAGTTCCTGGCCACAGGGGGGCGCTTCCTTTCTCTTCACCCTGAGGTTTCCTGTCCTTCTTGACCCTTCCTTCGCTGCCGGCACAACGACAATATGTCTACTATTCCCCGTTCTCTCTATTTTCCCTGACTGCCTTAGATAAGGTAGCCCAGTGGGTTCCCGCACAGGTAAGTATGTCCTTGAAATTCGCGATTCATGGACCCCCCCTTCAGTGCCTCCGAACTGAATGGTGGCCCTACGATATATAATTGGGGGCCTGTTGAGGTCCCACCACCCCCACACTATTATACTGACTCTGGGGCCTGGCCTTGGCTTACATTTAGTACTGCTGACTGAGATACTGAGGGGGCTGGGAACCCTGTGGACCCTCCTCCCCCCGCTGAAGCAGCGGTCAGTCATGTAAGCTAGCCACATACCGTGAGATACAATCTTTTAGAACTGGAATAGTGTCAATAAGTGTATCTGGATTATTTGCTGGGGGGTAAGGGTGTCACCGTTGTTTGCTGGGTGTGCCTAGCGATGTGTTTGCTCTAGAGAAGATTGCCCTGGACAGCTTGTGGATCCCGTTGAGCCGACTGCATGCACAAAAGCCACTGCTGCAGATAACGGATCCTGTATGTCTGTCATTGAAGGTACTGTCGACGTTGATCCAAGGGTCGCGGAGCTGTACACAGGAGAGAAAACTGTCCAACAGTTAGACTGGACATTATAGTTCCCGTACGCAAGACACCTTTGCAGACTGACACACCCCTGCGCTGAGGATCCTTGATTTGCCACTGCATAGGGAGGGACAACTGATAGGGGTGAAGTGAGTAAGTGACCCCTGTTGCTTGCTGGCTATTTTGTAGCCCCCAGGGGCTGAACCAATTAGCCCTCGGGAGGGTGCTGAGAAGTTTAGCATATTTCCCCACCACCACAATCGTTGGACGTGGACTGAGAACCCAGGCCCACCCAGTTGTTAATGAGTTGCCCGCGGGTGGGTGGTATAGCGTCACCAAATGTAATGCTGTTGCTCGCTGAGCTAGGGGAGACCCAGTGCCGGATTTAGGCTTCAGGAGACTTGTAGGCACAGATCGTTTTCCGCCTTAAGCTCCACCCGTATTAGCCACACCCACTGTGGGCATCCCATGCGCCCTTCCTCCACCCCAATTAGGCCACATCTATTCTATCATCTATCTATCTGCATCTATACTGTCTATCTATCATCTGCATCTATCATCTATCTATCTAAACTGCTATCTCTCTATCTATCTCTGTCTGTTCTATCTATCTATCTATCTAGCTCTATCTGTCTGTCTGTCTATCTATCTATCTATCATCTATCTATCTATCTGTAGATCTATTGCATCTATCTATCTATCTATCTAATCTATCTATTATCTATCTATCTATCTATCTATCTAATCTATCTATCTATCTATCTGTCTATGATCTGTCTGTCTGTCGTCTGTCTGTCTGTCTGTCTGTCTTTGTCTGCCTGTCTATCGTATCTCTGTCTGTCTGTCTGTCGTCTATCTATCTATCATCTATCTATCTATCTGTAATCTATCTGCATCTATCTATCTATCTATTCTATACTATCTATCTGTCTGTCGTGTCTGTCTATCTATCTATCGCTGTCTGCTATACTATCTATTATCTATCTATCTATCTTTCTGTCTGTGCTATATCTATCGATCTATCTATCTATCTATCTATCTATCTATCTATCTATCTATCTATATATTCTATCTAATCAGCTGTAGATCTAATCTGCATCCATCTATCTATCTATCTATCTAATGCTATCTATCTATCTTTGTCTGTTCTGTTCTGTCTATCTTCTACTATCTATCTATCTTTCTTTCTTCTATCTATCTATCTATCTCATCTGCATCTATCTATCTATCTATCTATCTATCTACTATCTATCTATACTATCTATCATCTAATGGTGGAAGCAGCCTGGTGGTCTGTCTAATTTATGGCACTCAGGATCCTTTCTCGTCCCCCTCTATTCACATGCACAGCTGCCCTGCTTTCTCCGATCTCCACCTCTGCTGCTCTGTGCTCCCGGCCGGCCGGATCGTTCTACCTGCAGTATTTGAGTGAGAGAGCAGGAGTTTGAATTCCCCGCCTCTCTGCTGCACACACTGATAGGAGAGCGGGAGCGCACATTGGCTGGCCTGGTTCCGGAGGTTCGGGACTTAGTAAAAGATCCGGGGCTCATCACTCTGCGCCTCTATTTCCCCCCGCCTGTAGGCACGGGCCTCGCGTGCCTAGTTAGAAATCCGGCCCTGGGGACCCCTTGCTGGGGGAGATATCTACCCCAATTTGGCTCCCCCTAATAACATTCCCTGCTTCATTCATTCACCCCCCACCCGAAGGTGTTGCTCCCCACAGGGGTTGTGGGAACAAGCTGCTCCCTGACTCCCCAACCTAGCTGCTTCTAACTACTACCTGGTTGAGTTGTGCACTGGTGGGGGTCCCTAACAGTCTACAGCTCCTCTTACTGCTATGAGGGGCTGTAGGCTTTGCCTGTCATTACCCTGATGGGCCGGGTATTTCTGATAGGTCGGGGAGTCGCAGGCCACATAGCTCCCCCTCCTCTCCTTCACTGGCTCTGCTAGTGCGCTGTGACAGGGCCGTTTACCTTCCCTGTCGTTGCCGCTCTCCTGCGCTTCTTACCCGGCTGCTGTCTTCGTCCGGGGTAGGTGTCGCATTACACCTGCTGCCTCCTCCGACTCTGGTTCCGCGTTGTGTGGCCGCGGTACTTTGCTCGAGCTCCCCTCAGGCGCTGCATGTTCCGCCGACCCTATTTTCACACCACTCCCGAACCTCTGCTGGATTTCCATTCTTCTTTTTCATAGCGACCTCTCGGGAGCTTCTCCTGGCTTCTTCACTCCTCACACGGTCCTTCGGTCGCGAGTGTTCCAGTCAGGGTGTCTCTATATGAAAAGGAACAGTGTATAGACAGTCAGTGTGTCTCTGTAATAAAGGGCACAGTGTATAGATAGTCAGTGTGTCTCTGTTTAAAGGGCACAGTGTATAGATAGTCAGTGTGTCTCTGTTTAAAGGGCACAGTGTATAGACAGTCAGGGTGTCTCTGTATTAAAGGGCACAGTGTATAGACAGTCAGGGTGTCTCTGTATTAAAGGGCACAGTGTATAGACAGTCAGGGTGTTTCTATATGAAAAGGAACAGTGTATAGACAGTCAGTGTGTCTCTATATTAAAGGGCACAGTGTATAGACAGTCAGGGTGTCTCTATGTTAAAGGGCACAGTGTATAGACAGTCAGGGTGTCTTTGTATTAAAGGGCACAGTGTATAGATAGTCAGGGTGTCTCTGTACTAAAGAGCACAGTGTATAGACAGTCAGGGTGTCTCTGTTTAAAGGGCACAGTGTATAGACAGTCAGGGTGTCTCTGTATTAAAGGGCACATTGTATAGACAGTCAGGGTGTCTCTATATGAAAAGGAACAGTGTATAGCAGTCAGGGTGTCTCTATATGAAAAGGAACAGTGTATAGACAGTCAGGGTGTCTCTGTAATAAAGGGCACAGTGTATAGACAGTTAGACAGTCTGGGTGTCTCTGTATTAAAGGGCACAGTGTATAGACAGTCAGGGTGTCTCTATATGAAAAGGAACAGTGTATAGGGTCTACACTGTGCTCTTTAATACAGAACACCCGGACTGTCTATAACACTGTGCCCTTTATACGAGAAACACCCTGAGTCTCTTACACTGTGCTCTTTAATACGAGGACACCCTGACTGTCTATAAACTGTGCTCTTTATACAGAAACACCCTGACTGTCTATACACTGTGCTCTTTAATACAGAGACACCCTGACTGTCTATACACTGTGCTCTTTAATACAGAGACACCCTGACTGTCTATACACTGTGCTCTTTAATACAGAGACACCCTGACTGTCTATACACTGTGCTCTTTAATACAGAAACACCCTGACTGTCTATACTGTGCCTTTAATTACAGAAACCCCTGAGTGTCTATTACACTGTGCCCTTTAAACAGAGACACCTGGACCTGTCTATACACTGTGCCCTTTATACAGAGACAGCCTGACTGTCTATACACTGTGCTCTTTAATAGGACACCGTCTCTAACTGCTGTGCTCTGTAATACAAACACCCTGACTGTCTATACATGTGCCCTTTAATACATAGACAGCCTGACTGCTATTACACTGTGCCTTTAATACAGAGACACCCTGACTGTCTATACACTGTGCCCTTAAACAGAGACACCCTGACCATCTATACACTGTGCCCTTTAATACAGAAACACCCTGACTGTCTTACACTGTGCTCTTTAATACAGGAGAAGCCTGACCGTCTATACACTGTGCTTTATACAGGACACCCTGACCGTCTATACACTGTGCTCTTAAACGAGACACCCTGACTGTCTATACACTGTGCCTTTAATACAAGAGACACCCTGACTGTCTACGTTCTATACACTGTGCCCTTTATTTACAGAGACACACTGACTGTCTATACACTGTTCCTTTTCATATAGAGACACCCTGACTGTCTATACACTGTGCCTTTTAATACAGAGACACCCGCTGTTACACTGTCTATACACTGTGCCCTTTATACAGAGACACCCACTGACTTGTCTATACACTGCTTCCTTTTTCTATAGAGACACCCTGACTGTCTATACAAGCGTATGACCCCTTTAATACAGAGACACCCTGACTGCTCGCATACACTGTGCCCTTTAACAGAGACACCCTGACTGTCTATACACTGTGCTCCTTTAGTACACCCGAGACACCCTGACTATCTTATACACTGTGCTCCTTTAATACAAAGACACCATGACGTCTATACACTGTGCCCTTTACAAGAGACACCCTGACTGTCTATACACTGTTGCCTTAATATAGAGACAACGACTGTCTAACACTGTCTTTATATAGAACCAGACGCACTGACTGTTATACACTGTGCCCTTTAATACAGAGACACCCTGATGTCTATACACGTGCCCTTTAAAACAGAGACACACTGACTCGTCTAATACACTGTGCCTTAATACAGAGACACCCTGACTGTCTATACACTGTGCCCTTTACTACAGAGACAGCCTGACTGTCTATACACTGTGCTCTTTAATACAGAGACACCCTGACCGTCTATACAGTGCTCTTTAATACAGAGACACCCTGACTGTCTATACACTGTGCCCTTTATATACAGAGACCAGCACTGACTGTCTATTACACTGTGCTCTTTAATCAGAGACACCCTGACTGTCTATACCACTGTGCCCTTTAAAACAGAGACACCCTGACCATCTATACAACTGTGCCCTTTAATACAGAGACACCCTGACTGTCTATACACTGTGCTCTTTAATACAGAGACAGCCTGACCGTCTATACCTGTGCTCTTTAATACAGAGACAACCCTGACCGTCTATACACTGTGCCTCTAATCAGAGACACCCTGACTGGATACACTGTGCCCTTTAATACAGAGAACCCTGACTGTCTAACTGTCTATACACTGGTGCCCTTTATACAGAGACACACTGACTGGTTATACACTGTTCCTTTTCATATAGAGACCCCTGACTGTCTATACACTGGTGCCCTTTAATACAGAGACACCCTGACTGTAACTGTCTACACTGTGCCTTTTATTACAGAGACCCTGACGTCATACACTTTTCCTTTTCTATGAGACACCCTGACTGTCTATACAATGTGCCCTTTAATACAGAGACACCCTGACTGTCTTACACTGTGCCCTTTAAACAGAGACACCCTGACTGTCTATACACTGTGCTCTTTAGTACAGAGACACCCTGACTATCTACACTGTGCATTTATTACAGGGAACACTGACTGTCTATACACTGTTCCTTTTCATATAGAAACACGACTGTCTATACACGTGCCCTTTAATACAAAGACACCTGACTGTCTATACACTGTGCCCTTTAACATAGAGGACACCCTGGACTGTCCTATACACTGTGCCCTTTAATATCAGAGACACACTGACTGTCGAGTCACAGCTGTTCCTTTTTCATATAGAAACACCCTGACTGTCTATACACGTGCCCTTTAATACAGAGACACCTGACTGTCTATACACTGTGCCTTTAAACGAGACACACGACTATCTATACACTGTGCCCTTTATTACAGAGACACATCTGACTGTCTATACACTGTTCTTTTCATAGAGAGACCCCTGACTGTCCTATACACTGTGCCCTTTAATAGAGACAACCCTGACTGTCTATACACTGTGCCCTTTAATAGAGACAATACTGACTGTCTATACCCTGTGCCCCCCTAGTATAGCTACACCCGACTGTCTATACACTGGCCCTTTAATACAGAGACACCCTGGCTGTCTAATACTGTGCCCTTTAATTCAGTCACCTTCACTGTCCTTACACTGTACCTTTAATAAAGAGACACCCTGACTGTCTAGACACTCATTCTGACTGACATTGTGGTTAAAGGTACAACCTGTTCGATTTTTATGTAGGTGAGAGGTACAAACTATTTGTTTGTCATTGTGGTTAGAGGGGTTACACCCCATTTTGGTTGTCATTGTGGTTAGAGAGGTTGCACCCCATTTTGGCTGTCATTGTGGTTAGAGAGGTTACACCCCTTTCCGGTTGTCATTGTGGTTAGAGAGGTTGAACACCCATTTTGGCTGTCATGTGGTTAGAGAGGTTACACCCCTTTCCAGTTGTCATTGTGGGTGAGAGGTTGCACCCATTTTGGCTGTCATTGTGGTTAGAGAGGTTACACCCCATTCCGGTTGCCTTGTGCGTTAGAGAGGTACACCCCATTTTGGCGTCATTGTGGGTTAGAGAGGTTACACCCTATTTCAGTTGTCATTGTGGTTAGGTGGTTACACCCTATTCAGTTGTCATTGTGGTTAGAGAGGCTACACCCCATTTCAGTTGTCATTGTGGTTAGAGAGGTTACAACCCATTTTGGTTTGTCATTGTGGTTGAGGGGTTACACCCCATTGTTGGTTGTCATTGTGGTTGAGGGGTTACACCCCATTCTGGTTGTCGTGTGATTAGAGGGGTTACTATTAAAGTTGGGGAGGAGAAATAGTTTGAAAGTTCGGATTAACTACAGATAAAATAGTAATGGTAACTTTCTGGTAAATGGCTGTGGCACCGGGAAATGGTCTGGGGAACATGCACCATCATTTAAACACTTCTTTCCCCCATGATCAGGCAATTGTTGATTTTTCACCCTACATTCGAGGGTTATGGGCATTCAAGGGTTACTGATGATACATTTGAGGGTTACCGAAAAGAAGAAGGCTACATTAAGGACTATTAAACGATACTTTGAGGGTTACGGCCATTCGAGGGTTACTAATGATACTTTTGAGGGTAACAGAACAATACATCCGAGGGTTAACGAAATCGACCGCTATATTCGGGGTTACAGAACGATACATGCGAGGTTACTGAAATTGACTGCTACATATGAGGATTATCAAAACTGGCTGCTACATTAAGGGTTACTGAACGAAAATTTGAGGGTATCCGAAATCGGACCGCTACATTCGAGGGTTAGCAAAACCGAAAGCTACATTCAAGGGAACTGAACAATACATTCAGGGTTACTGAAACCGAAAGCTACATTCAAGGGTAACGAAATCAACCACTACATTCTAGGGTTACCGAAACCGAAGGCTACATTCAAGGTTTATGGAATTCAAGGCTAGATTGAAGGTTACCCGAAATAGGCCCAATACTTTGAGGGTTACCAAAGAATACATTTGAGGGTTACCAAATCAAAGGATACATTCAAGGTTTACCTAATCGAGAATTCGAAATATCTAATATTTTGAAAATTATGGAAAATAACTCCACGAGTGTTGAAAACGAAAACTAGTTTGGATAGAGTTCAGATAATTCGAGTCATCATCACTAGTCTGGTATGTCTGGAGATCTGTGTAATCGAGACACATGTATACAATAATCATGATATGTGAGCAGTATCTACGGGGGGAGAGTAAACCACTGTGACCACAGGGCCCAGTGACCATGGGTGACCCAACCTCTTTTCTTCCCACAGATACGACAGGAGGGGGGGGCTATTTTAATTTGATGGTAGGCCTGGTGTATTCTAGTTACCCCACGGGATGTAAGAATATCCATTGTACAATTCTACAATATCAGTATTTCCCTTAACACTTTATTTTACATTTCTTGAACATTGGAAAAAACCAAATAGGATTATTCAACCTGCAATGAATGAGACACGGCAGTGTTACGTAGGGTGGGGGGCCACCCTAAGTAACATACAATTACCAGATCACAGGGGTCCCCCACATCCTGACTGTTCACTGACTTCGTCTCTAGCTCAAGGTCTTTTGAAGACACAACCAGTGTCAATATTATCATTTTATTTCATTTCCAGCTTGGGAAATTGATTTCTACAGGAGATGTGATCAGATAAATCTGTGAAAGTATAACAAGCTTATGTTGCCTTTAAATCTCCTCCCAGCACTGTGTGACCTGCCCATTGTCCTTAGATTTCCCTGATCTATTACCCGAATAAGGTCTTATTAACGGACTGTTTATTAACTAACGAGCTGCATCCCCCAGTGTTCTAAATAAGACAATAAGGGGGAGATGCAATATATTTCACTATAGCAAACGTATTAATCACTTTGCGACCGTTCATACATTGCGAAAACGCGGTAATGTTGCGATCTTTCGCGCCATATTTTAAAGACAACCATTGAAGAGGCGTTAATTGTCGCACAAAAAACGGCACAAATTTATCATATCGCATTGCACTGCGCAAAGAAAAAAATTGCGACATGGCGCAGGCAGTGCAAACCCTTCGCTAAGACGTTAGTACATACGTTAGCGTGATTAGCTTATTTACATTTGTTTACAATCTCCCTGTAAATATCTCACCAGCAAAAACAAAGAGAAATGATGTTCCATCCAGGTTATTCCTGGAAACACATTAAAGAAGGTACCAGAACCATATTTACAATAATATTGCTACACAGGAAACAAATGAAAAGATATTATTTATATAAAACAGGGCCCGGCCTACGCCCTGGTGCAGGAATGAAGTTATTTCTCATTCTTCTCTGTGTGTGTTGTAACTTGTTCAATATCAGACGGGTTCAGTTTCGTATTATTGGGAGATTTCAAACACTTTTTACGTTGGAAATTTTTAAAAAATTTTGACCGGTTTTTGCGCGATAATAACGCCCTACAATGGCGTCTTTAAAATATGCGCAAAAGGTCGCAACTTACTGCTAACGTTTCCGCAATGTATGAACGGTCGAAAGTGGTTAATACGTTGCGGAAAGGAGTGCATGTAGGTTGCCATAGCGAAATATATTTCATCTCCCCCTTAGTGTTTAAAGATTTTGGTGATATGTACTCGTTCCCCAGACCATTTCCCAGGTCCCGCACCATTTACAGTACGTTACCATTGTATTTTAACCGCATTTTATTTGTCCCATTAATTATTGTCAAACTATAGAACTTTTACTATTCAAACCTTCCAAACGAACCAAACTTTAGGAACCGCTAGTTCCTCACCGTGGGTTCAGTTTAGATCTGCAGAGCGACTAAATGTTTTCTTCCGTCCGCAAGAAATGGTGGGCACGCCAGTCCCAGTAGTATGTGTGTATTCTATTTCTTATATAGCGCTAACATATTCCACAGCGCTTTACAATTATTTACTCAATTACATCAGGCCCTGCCCCGAAGAGCTTCCATGGTAGTGGCAAGCGACACTTTGTTAATTATCCAGAATAACACTATACAAGAATACAGACACAGATTTATTGGAGTAATGGGTCGCAGCTTTATTTTTTATTGGATTATAACTCATAAACTTATTACTTCCGCATTAGCATATAATCTTCACTTAAACTAGCCAGCTCTATCTTTCGAGCCTCCATATAAAGAGCCCAAATCTGTCTGTCTCGCAAGAGCACAGTTGGCTGCATTCCAGTTGGCCACCATGGTATGGACTCCCCCCCCTTCTTATTAGAAAAGTCCATGCCCAACCTCCAAATTAGCAGGAACGCTCCAACAGGTTTGTAATCCTACGTTAAAGATGTCCAAGCCCACGTCTGAAAGGTGGACACCGTCATTTCTATAGAGGCCCTTATCGCCACCTTCTAAATCTATGTGTCGGTATGTCAAAATTTCAAGATCTTTGGCCAATTTTGCTACCCTAAGTTAATTTTTTCCTGCACTTGTCCAGGGTCTCACCTTAGGGTCAGAAAGCCACTTTAGTCTTGGTGCCACCTCCGACCAACCGAACACGCAATCTGGTAACATAAGTGTAACTGGGCCAGGACCCTTCGTACCATTCTGATCAGTTCAGATAGCCCGTTCATTCCTTAATCTGGCTACTAAAGGAAATAAGTCATTCACGAGTGGTCCCCTCCTACCGACCCACTGGACCTTAAGGACACTCTCAGGGAAGCATAGATTGTCACCTAATTTCCTCACGAGGCCCATCGGCTTGCCCAAAAGATAAAGAATGTCCGATAATTAGGGATGGCCGGTCGCGATCGAACCCGGATCCGCCGCGGATTATCCCGTTCGCGGACGGCGGTTTTTCCGGATTTTCCGCCTTCTGAACTTCCGATTCGTGGATTTTTCGTAATTTCGAAAATTTTCGAAAATACAAGGATTTATCTTATTTCCATAAATACATATTTTCGAAAATACTAGTTTCTCGTATTATCGAAATTTCGAAAATACGCAAAACCCGTAATTTGGATGGTCCGCTCGTGGATTTTTGAATTTTCGGATTTTTTCGAAAATTCGCGGATCCTAGAGAGGACCGGATTTTGCGAAGTTTGGACATCTCTACCGATAATCCAGACACGTAGTTGTTATGACCTGGTAAAGAAAGAGGGGGGAGGCGGGGAGATATTAAACTACCTTGGGTAGTTCTGGACTGATGTAAGATCTAAAACGTGTTAGAATCCCACCTTCCCAGGCGTTTTAGCTCAGAGACTGGGAAACCATGCTGAAAGGCATGGGTGGCCGTACCTATCCTGAATGAATGACTATTATAGTTCTGCCAATCCAGACCAACTGCCTAAGAAACATTTGGAGGACCCTACGGAACTGGAATTGTGACAAGGTGAGCCATCTTGTGGCGAAGAGGGGGGCTGGGCTTCCCCCTTTCTTGGATGAAATATGGTTGTCGTATCTTTCGTACCCCAACACATTTTCTTTGTGGACAGACATTTTTTGACAGAATCGAGATATACCACGACAGTCCGCCAAATGATTTAAATGCCTCTGTCAACTATGTCTAGGTGTTTAAACAGCCCGGGGCCTAGAGGGGTTCTTTGTGGCCATGATGTTGGATAATACAGAATGCCTGCAGCCAGTTGTTGAAGTTCCTGGCCACAGGGGGGCGCTTCCTTCCTCTTCACCCTGAGGTTTCCTGTCCTTCTTGACCCTTCCTTCGCTGCCGGCACAACGACAATATGTCTACGTATTCCCCGTTCTCTCTTTTCTCCCTGACTGCCTTAGATAAGGTAGCCCAGTGGGTTCCCGCACAGGTAAGTATGTCCTTGAAATTGCGATTCATGGACCCCCCCTTCAGTGCCTCCCGAAGCGAATGGTGTCCCTACGTATATAATTGGGGGCCTGTTGAGGTCCCACCACCCCCACACTTTATCTGACTCTGGGGCTGAGCCTTGGCTTACATTTAGTACTGCTGACTGAGATACTGAGGGGGCTGGGAACCCTGTGGACCCTCCTCCCCCCGCTGAAGCAGCGGTCAGTAATGTAAGCTAGCCACATACCGTGAGATACAATCTTTTAGAACTGGAATAGTGTCAATAGTGTATCTGGATTATTTGCTGGGGGGTAAGGTGTCACCGTTGTTGCGGGTGTGCTAGCGATGTGTTGCTCTAGAGAAGATTGCCCTGGACAGCTTGTGGATCCCGTTGAGCCGACTGCATGCACAAATAGCCACTGCTGCAGATAACGGATCCTGTATGTCTGTCCTTGAAGGTACTGTCGACGTTGATCCAAGGGCGCGGAGCTGTACACAGGAAGAGAAAACTGGCCAACAGTTAGACTGGACATTATAGTTCCCGTAGCGCAAGACACCTTTGCAGACTGACCACCCCTGCAGCTGAGGATCCTTGATTTGCCACTGCATAGGGGAGGGACAACTGATAGGGGTGAAGTGAGTAAGTGACCCCTGTGCTTGCTGGCTATTTTGTAGCCCCCAGGGGCTGAACCAATTAGCCCTCGGGAGGGTGCTGAGAAGTTAGCATTATTTCCCCAACCACCACAATCGTTGGACGGACTGAGAACCCAGGCCCACCCAGTTGTAATGAGTTGCCCAGCGGGGTGGGTGGTATAGCGTCACCAATGTAATGCTGTTGCTCGCTGAGCTAGGGGAGACCCAGTGCCGGATTTAGGCTTCAGGAGACTTGTAGGCACAGATCGTTTTCCGCCTTAAGCTCCACCCGTATTAGCCACACCCACTGTGGGCATCCCATGCGCCCTTTCTCCACCCCAATTAGGCCACATATATTCTATCATCTATCTATCTGCATCTATTGTCTATCTATCATCTGCATCTATCTATCTATCTATCTAAACTGCTATCTCTCTATCTATTCTCTGTCTGTTCTATCTATCTATCTATCTAGTCTCTATCTGTCTGTCTGTCTATCTATCTATCTATATCTATCTATCTATCTGTAGATCTATATGCATCTATCTATCTATCTATCTATCTATCTTTTCTATCTATCTATCTATCATCTAATATCTATCTATCTATCTATCTGTCTATGTCTGTCTGTCTGTCGTCTGTCTGTCTGTCTGTCTGTCTGTCTGTCTGCCTGTCTATTCGATCTCTGTCTGTCTGTCTGTCGTCTATCTATCTATCATCTATCTATCTATCTGTAATCTATCTGCATCTATCTATCTATCTATCTATCTATCTATCTGTCTGTCGGTCTGTCTATCTATCTATCGCTGTCTGCTATCTATCTATTTATCTATCTATCTATCTTTCTGTCTGTGGCTTATCTATCATCTATCTATCTATCTATCTATCTATCTATCTATCTATCTATCTATATATCTGATCTATCACTGTAGATCTATCTGCATCACATCTATCTATCTATCTATCTAATGCTATCTATCATCTATCTTGTCTGTCTCTGTCTCTGTCTATCTATCTACTATCTATCTATCTTTCTTATCCTTCTATCTATCTATCTATCTCATCTGCATCTATCTATCATATCTATCTATCTATCTATCTATCTATCTATACTATCTATCTCTAAGGTGGAAGCAGCCTGGTGGTCTGTCTAATTTATGGCACTCAGGATCCTTTCTCGTCCCCCTCTATTCACAGGCACAGCGCCCTGCTTCTCCGATCTCCACCTCTGCTGCTCTGTGCTCCCGGCCGGCCGGATCGTCTACTGCAGTATTTGAGTGAGAGAGCAGGAGTTTGAATTCCCGCTCTCTCTGCTGCACACACTGATAGGAGAGCGGAGCGCACATGGCTGGCCTGGTTCCGGGAGGTTCGGGGACTTAGTAAAAGATCCGGGGCTACATCACTCTGCGCCTCTATTTCCCCCCGCCTGTAGGCACGGGCCTCGCGTGCCTAGTTAGAAATCCGGCCCTGGGGAGGACCCCTTGCTGGGGGAGATATCTACCCAATTTGGCCCCCCTAATAACATTCCCTGCTTCATTCATTCCCCCCCACCCGAAGGTGTTGCTCCCCAGCAGGGGGTTGTGGGAAAAGCTGCTCCCTGACTCCCCAAACCTAGCTGCTTCTAACTTACACTGGTTGAGTTGTGCACTGGTGGGGGTCCCTAACAGTCTACAGCTCCTCTTATGCTATGAGGGGCTGTAGGCTTTGCCTGTCATTACCCCTGATGGGCCGGGTATTTCTGATAGGTCGGGGAGTCGCAGGCCACAGTAGCTCCCCCTCCTCTCCTTCACTGGCTGCTAGTGCGCTGTGACAGGGCCGTTTACTCTTCCCTGTCGTTGCCGCTCTCCGCGCTTCTTACCCGGCTGCTGTCTTCGTCCGGGGTAGGTGTCGCATTACACCTGCTGCCTCCTCCGACTCTGGTTCCGCCGTTGTGGGCGCGGTACTTTGCTCGAGCTCCCTCAGGCGCTGCATGTCCGCCGACCCTATTTTCACAACCACTCCGAACCTCTGCTGGAATTTCCATTCTTCTTTTTCAATAGCGACCTCTCGGGAGCTTCTCCTGGCTTTTCACTCCTCACCGGTCCTTCCGGTCGCGAGTGTTCGCAGAGGTGGAGATCGGAGAAGCAGGCAGCTGTGCCTGTGAATAGAGAGGGGACGAGAAGAGGATCCTGAGGTGCCATAAATTAGACAGACCACCAGGCTGCTTCCACCTTAGATAGATAGATAAATAGATAGATAGATGCAGATAGATAGATAGATAGATAGATAGATAGATAAATAGATAGATGCAGATAGATAGATAGATAAATAGATGCAGATAGATAGATAAATAGATGTAGATAGATATACAGATAGATAGATAGATAGATAGATAGATAGAAAGATAGATAGATAGATAGACAGACAGACAGACAGACAGACAGACAGACAGATAGATAGATAGATAGATAGCAGTTAGATAGATAGATAGATAGATGCAGATAGATCTACAGATAGATAGATAGATGATAGATAGATAGATAGATAGATAGATAGACAGACAGACAGAGATAGATAGATAGATTAGATAGAAGACGACAGACAGAAGACAGGACAGGACAGACAGATAGATAGATAGATAGAATAGATAGATAGATAGATGCAGATAGATTACAGATAGATAGATAGATGATAGATAGACAGACAGACAGACAGAGATAGAGATCGATAGAAGACAGACAGGACAGACAGACAGACAGACAGACAGACAAGACAGATAGATAGATAGATAGATAGATAGATAGATAGATAGATAGATAGAAGAAAAGATGTAGATAGATAGATAGATGAGATAGCAGTTAGATAGATAGATAGATAGATGCATAGATTACAGATAGATAGATGACGATGAAGATAGACTAGACAGACAGCGACGATAGAGATAGATAGATAGATAGATAGAAGACAGACAGAACGATAGATAGAAGATAGCAGAGATAGATAGAGAGATAGATAGATAGATAGATAGATAGATAGATAGATAGATAGATAGAAAGATAGATAGATAGATGGACGAGCCAACACAATGGGGGCATCCCATGCGCTCGCGTAGCAAATTATTTAGCCACGCCCCTTCTCCACCCCAATTAGCCACTCTATCTATCATCTATCTATAATCTATCTATCTGCATCTATCTTCTACTATCTATACTGCATCTTTATATATCTATCTACTATCTAATGCTATCTATCTATCTATCTATTAACTATCTATCTTTACTATCTATTATCTATTATCTATCTCTGCTATCTATCTATCTATCTGTATGTCTGTCTGTCTATCTATCTATCTATACTATCTCTATCTGTGTCGTTCTGTCTATCTACTATCTATCTATCTATCTATCTTAATCTATCGATCTATTATCTATATACTCATCTAATCTATCTATCTATTACTTCTATCTATTCTATCTATCTATATCTATCTATCTATCTATCTTTGTCTGTCTTGTCTGTCTGTCTGTCTGTTGTTGTTATCTATCTATCTCTGTCTGTCTGTCTGTCTGTCTATCTATCATCTACTATCTATCTGTAGATCTATCTGCATCTATCTATCTCTCATCTATCTTATCTATCTATCTGTCTGTCTTTGTCTGTCTGTCTGTTGTCTGTCTATCTATCTATCTCTGTGTCTCTTCGTCTGTCTATCTACTATATCTATCTATCTATCTATCGTCTGTCTGTCTGTCTATCTATCTATCTCTGTCTGTCTGTCTATCTATCTATCTATCTATCATCTATCATCTATCTATCTATCTTGTAGATCTATCTGCATCTATATCTATCTATCTACTGCATCTATCTATCTATCTATCTCTGTCTGTCGTCTGTCTGTCGTCTATCTATCATCTATCTTCTATCTACTATTATCTATCTATCTATCTGTATATCTATCTACATCTATATCTATCTATCTGATCTATTTATCACTCTATCGCATCTATCTATTTATCATCTATCTATCTATCTATCTTCTATCTATCTATTATCTATTTATCTATATCTAAGGTGGAAGCAGCCTGGTGGTCTGTCTAATTTATGGCACCTCAGGATCCTTTCTCGTCCCCCTCTATTCACAGGCACAGCTGCTGCTTCTCCGATCTCCACCTCTGCTGCTCTGTGCTCCCGGCCGGCCGGATCGTTCTACTGCAGTATTTGAGTGAGAGAGCAGGAGTTTGAATCTCCCGCTCTCTCTGCTGCACACACTGATAGGAGGAGGCACACATGGCTGGCCTGGTTCCGGGAGGTTCGGGGCATTAGTAAAAGATCCGGGGCTCATCACTCTGCGCCTCTATTTCCCCCCGCCCTGTAGGCACGGGCCTCGCGTGCCTAGTTAGAAATCCGGCCCTGGGGAGAACCCCTTGCTGGGGGAGATATCACCCCAATTTGGCTCCCCCTAATAAACATTCCCTGCTTCATTCATTCCCCCCCACCCGAAGGTGTTGCTCCCCCAGCAGGGGGTTGTGGGACAAGCTGCTCCCTGACTCCCCAAACCTATGCTTCTAACTCTACACTGGTTGAGTTGTGCACTGGTGGGGGGTCCCTAAAGTCTACAGCTCTCTTACTGCTATGAGGGGCTGTCGGGCTTTGCCTGTCCATTACCCCTGATGGGGGGTATTTCTGATAGGTCTGGGGAGGTCGCAGGCCACAGTAGCTCCCCCCTCCTCTCCTTCACTGGCTCTGCTAGTGCGTGCTGACAGGGCCGTTTACCTCTCTTCCCTGTCGTTGCCGCTCTCCTGCGCTTCTTACCCGGCTGGCTGTCTTCGTCCTGGGGTAGGTGTCGCAATTACACCTGCTGCCTCCTCCGACTCTGGTTCCGCAGTTGTGGGCCGCGGTACTTTGCTCGAGCTCCCTCAGGCGCTGCAGTCCGCCGACCCTATTTTCACTAACCAACTCCGAACCTCTGCTGGAATTTCCATTCTTCTTTTTCAATAGCACCTCTCGGGAGCTTCTCCTGGCTTCTTCACTCCTCACCGGTCCTTCGGTCGCGAGTGTTCCCACCGCCTGCAACTGTCCATTGGGCTTCTCTCCTCGTCGCGCCGCCCCCTGATGATCTACTGGCTCCCCCAGGGATGGTCAGCCCCCTTACTATGACCGCTGCCCAGGTAAGTCTGTCCGCATTCCAATCTACACTTTATGTACATATACAACCTATCAGTATGTCTTTATCATTGTGGGGGAAACCGGAGTGCCTGGAAAGACAAAGCTGGGAACACCAGTTTAGCGGAGAGCTCATTATGCAGAAGGATTCTAATTGGAGAAGCTGTTGCATAATAGATTTAAACAACAACTCAAACTACATTATCACCGAAGAAACATTTTCATACATTAAAATCTGGACTAATATGGATATATTTAAAAATAACCTACAAACCAACGTTATTCTATCCACACAAGGTCAAATAGCAAAGAACTGCTGCGATCTTATCTTTCGATTATCTCCGCGCTGCAGGGAGCCATTGCCATGCACGGGGAAATGTAAAAGATGGCCATGCCGCAGTTTTCACGTTCTTCTGTTCTATATTAATTGTGGCTCCCGCTGAGTTTATTTTGTAAATCAAAGTTAACGTTTCACTACTGATTGTGCTAAGATGTGTTGATATTCTCTATAATGAAATAGACTGTGGGTGTGGCTAATACTGGGTGGAGCTTAAGGCGGAAAACGATCTGTGCCTACAAGCTCCTGAAGCCTAAATCCGGCACTGGGTCTCCCCTAGCTCAGCGAGCAACAGCATTACATGTGGTGACGCTATTACCCACCCCGCTGGGCAACTCATTACAACTGGGTGGGCCTGGGTTCTCAGTCCAGCCCAACGATTGTGGTGGTTGGGGAAATAATGCTAACTTCTCAGCACCTCCCCGAGGGCTAATTGGTTCAGCCCCTGGGGGCTACAAAATAGCCAGCAAGCAACAGGGGTCACTTACTCACTTCACCCCTATCAGTTGTCCCTCCCCTATGCAGTGGCAAATCAAGGATCCTCAGCTGCAGGGGTGGTCAGTCTGCAAAGGTGTCTTGCGCTACGGGAACTATAATGTCCAGTTCTAACTGTTGGCCAGTTTTCTCTTCCTGTGTAGCAGCTCCGGCGCCCTTGGATCAACGTCGACAGTACCTTCAATGACAGACATACAGGATCCGTTATCTGCAGCAGTGGCTATGTTGTGCATGCAGTCGGCTCAACGGGATCCACAAGCTGTCCAGGGCAATCTTCTCTAGAGCAACACATCGCTAGGCATCACCCAGCCAACAACGGTGACACCTTTACCCCCCAGCAATAATCCAGATACCCTTATTGACACTATTCCAGTTCTAAAAGATTGTATCTCACGGTATGTGGCTAGCTTAACATTGACCGCTGCTTCAGCGGGGGGAGGAGGGTCCACAGGGTTCCCAGCCCCCTCAGTATCTCAGTCAGCAGTACTAAATGTAAGCCAAGGCTCAGCCCCAGAGTCAGATAAGAGTGTGGGGGTGGTGGGACCTCAACAGGCCCCCCAATTAGTAATAGCGTAGGGACACCATTAGGCAGTTCGGGAGGCACTGAAGGGGGGGTCCATGAATCGAATTTCAAGGACATACTTACCTGTGCGGGAACTCCACTGGGGCTACACTTATCTAAGGCAGTCAGGGAGAAAATAGAGAACGGGGAATACGTAGACATATTGTCGTTGTTGCCGGCAGCGAAGGAAGGGTCAAAGAAGGACAGGAAACCTCAGGGTGAAGAGGAAAGGAAGCGCCCCCCTGTGGCCAGGAACTTCAACAACTGGCTGCAGGCATTCTGTATATATGCCAACATCATGGCCACAAAGAACCCCTCTAAGGCCCCCGGGCTGTTTAAACACCTAGACATAGTGACAGAGGCATTTAAATCATTTGGCGGACTGTCGTGGTATATCTACGATTCTGTCAAAAAATGTCTGTCCACAAAGAAATGTGTTGGGGTACGAAAGATACGACAGTACCATGATTTCATCCAAGAAAGGGGGGAAGCCCCAGGCCCCCTCTTCCGCCACAAGGATGGCTCACACTTGTCACAATTCCAGTTCCGTAGGGTCCTCCAAATGTGTCTTAGGCAGTTGGGTCTGGATTGGCAGAACTATAATAGTCATTCATTCAGGATAGGTACGGCCACCCATGCCTTTCAGCATGGTTTCCCAGTCTCTGAGCTAAAACGCCTGGGAAGGTGGGATTCTAACCGTTTTAGATCTTACATCAGTCCAGAACTACCCAAGGTAGTTTAATATCTCCCCGCCTCCCCCCCTCTTTCTTTACCCAGGTCATAAGCAACTACGTGTCTGGATTATCGGTAGAGATGTCCAAACTTCGCAAAATCCGGTCCTCTCTAGGATCCGCGAATTTTCGAAAAAATCCGAAAATTCAAAAATCCACGAGCGGACCCATCAAATTACGGGGTTTTGCGTATTTTCGAAAATTTTCGATAATACGAGAAAACTAGTATTTTCGAAAATATGTATTTATGGAAATAAGATAAATCCTTGTATTTTCGAAAATTTTCGAAATTACGAAAAATCCGCGAATCGGAAGTTCAGAAGGCGGAAAATCCGGAAAAATCCGCCGTCCGCGAACGGGATAAATCCGCGGCGGATCCGGGTTCGGATCCGCGAACCGGCCATCCCTAATTATCGGACATTCCTTTATCTTTTGGGCAAGCCGATGGGCCTCGGTGAGGAAATTAGGTGACAATCTATGCTTCCCTGAGAGTGTCCTTAAGGTCCAGTGGGTCGGTAGGAGGGACGCTCGTTGGAATGACTTATTTCCTTTAGTAGCCAGATTAAGGAATGAACGGGGCTATCCTGAACTGATCAGAATGGTACGAAGGGTCCTGGCCCAGTTACACTTTATGTTACCAGATTGCGTGTTCGGTTGGTCGGAGGTGGCACCAAGACTAAAGTGGCTTTCTGACCCTAAGGTGAGAGCCCTGGACAAGTGCAGGAAAAAATTAAACTTAGGGGTAGCAAAATTGGCCAAAGATCTTGAAATTTTGACATACCGACACATAGATTTAGAAGGTGGCGATAAGGGCCTCTATAGAAATGACGGTGTCCACCTTTCAGACGTGGGCTTGGACATCTTTAACGTAGGATTACAGAACCTGTTGGAGCGTTGCCTGCTAAGTTGGAGGTTGGGCATGGACTTTTGCTAATAAGAAGGGGGGGGAAGTCCATACCATGGTGGCCAACTGGAATGCAGCCAACTGTGCTCTTGCGAGACAGACATGATTTGGGCTCTTTATATAGGAGGCTCGAAAGATAGAGCTGGCTAGTTTAAGTTGAAGATTATATGCTAATGCTGAAGTAATAAGTTTATGATGTTATAATCCAATAAAGAAATAAAGCTGCGACCCATTACTCCAACTAAATCTGTGTCTGTATTCTTGTATAGTGTTATTCTGGATAATTAACAAAGTGTCGCTTGCCACTACCATGGAAGCTCTTCGGGGCAGGGCCTGATGTGAATTGAGTAAATAATTGTAAAGCGCTGTGGAATATGTAGCGCTATATAAGAAATAGAATACACACATACTACTGGGACTGGCGTGCCCACCATTTCTTGTGGACAGGAAGAAAACATTTAGTCGCTCTGCAGATCTAAACTGAACCCACGGGTGAGGAACTAGCGGTTCCTAAAGTTTGGTTCGTTTTGGAAGGTTTGAATAGTAAAAGTTCTATAGTTTGACAATAAGTTAATGGGGACAAATAAAATGCGGTTAAAATAACAATGGTAACGTACTGTAAATGGCTGCGGGACCTGGGAAATGGTCTGGGGAACGAGTACATATCACCAAAACTTCTTTAAACACTAAGGGGGAGATGAAATATATTTCGCTATGGCAACCTACATGCACTCCTTTCCGCAAAGTATTAACCACTTTGCGACCGTTCATACATTGCGGAAACGTTAGCAGTAAGTTGCGACCTTTTGCGCATATTTTAAAGACGCCATTGTAGAGGCGTTAATTATCGCGCAAAAACCGGTCCAAAATTTTTTAAAAATTTCCAACGTAAAAAGTGTTTGAAATCTCCCAATAATACGAAACTGAACCCGTCTGATATTGAACAAGTTACAACACACAGAGAAGAATGAGAAATAACTTCATTCCTGCACACAGGGCGTAGGCCGGGCCCTGTGTTTATTATAAATAATATCTGTTCATTTTGTTTCCTGTGTAGCAATATTTATTGTAAATATGGTTCTTGGTACCTTCTTTGTAATTGTGTTTCCAGGAATAACCTGGATGGAACATCATTTCTCTTTGTTTTTGCTGGTGAGATATTTACAGGGAGATGTAAACAAATGTAAATAAGCTAAATCACGCTAACGTATGTACTAACGTCTTAGCGAAGGGTTTGCACTGCCTGCGCCATGTCGCAATTTTTTTTCTTTGCGCAGTGCAATGCGATATGATAAATTTTGTGCCGTTTTTTGTGCGACAATTAACGCCTCTTCAATGGTGTCTTTAAAATATGCGCGAAAGATCGCAACTTACCGCGTTTTCGCAATGTATTAACGGTCGCAAAGTGATTAATACGTTGCTATAGTGAAATATATTGCATCTCCCCCTTATTGTCTTATTTAGAACACTGGGGGGATGCAGCTCGTTAGTTAATAAACAGTCCGTTAATAAGACCTTATTCGGGTTAATAGATCAGGGGAAATCTAAGGACAATGGGCAGGTCACACAGTGCCTGGGAGGAGATTTAAAGGCAACATAAGCTTGTTATACTTTCACAGATTTATCTGATCACATCTCCTGTAGAAATCAATTTCCCAAGCTGGAAAATGAAATAAAATGATAATATTGACACTGGTTGTGTCATTCAAAATGACCTTGAGCTAGAGACCGAAGCAGTGAACAGTCAGAGGATGTGGGGACCCCTGTGATCTGGTAATTGTATGTTACGTTAGGGTGGCCCCCCCACCCTAACGTAACACTGCCGTGTCTCATTCATTGCAGGTTGAATAATCCAGATTTGGTTATTTCCATGTCTAGAGAAATGTAAAATAAAGGTTAAAGGGAAATACTGATATTGTAGAATTGTACAATGGATATTCTTACATCCCGTGGGGTAACTAGAATACACCAGGCCTACCATCAAAATTAAAATAGGCCCCCTCCTTGTCTGTATCTGTGGGAAGAAGAAGAGGTTGGGTCACCCATGGTCACTGGGCCCTGTGGTCACAGTGGTTACTCCCCCCGTAGATACTGCTCACATATCATGATGTAATTGTATACATGTGTCTCGATTACACCAGATCTCCAGACATACCAAGACTAGTGATGATGAACTCGAATTATCTGAACTCTATCCAAACTAGTTCGGTTTTCCAAACTCGTGGAGTTATTTTCCATAATTTTCAAAAATATTAGATATTTATCGAATTCTCGATTAGGTAAACCTTGAATGTATCCTTTGATTTTGGTAACCCTCAAATGTATTCTTTGGTAACCCTCAAATGTATTGGCCTATTTCGGTAACCTTCGAATCTAGCCTTGAATTTCCATAAACCTTGAATGTAGCCTTCGGTTTCGGTAACCCTAGAATGTAGTGGTTGATTTCAGTTACCCTTGAATGTAGCTTTCAGTTTCAGTAACCCTTGAATGTATTGTTCAGTTACCCTTGAATGTAGCTTTCGGTTTTGCTAACCCTCGAATGTAGCGGTCGATTTCGGATAACCCTCAAATTTTTCGTTCAGTAACCCTTAAATGTAGCAGCCAGTTTTGATAATCCTCATATGTAGCAGTCAATTTCAGTAACCCTCGAATGTATCGTTCTGTAACCCTCGAATATAGCGGTCGATTTCGTTAACCCTCGGATGTATTGTTCTGTTACCCTCAAAAGTATCATTAAGTAACCCTCGAATTGGCCGTAACCCTCAAATGTATCGTTTAATAGTCCTTGAATGTAGCCTTCCTTTTCAGTAACCCTCAAATGTATCATTCAGTAACCCTTGAATTGCCCATAACCCTCGAATGTAGGGTGCAAAAATTCAACAATTGCCTGATCATGGGGAAAGAAGTGTTTAAATGAGTAGGTGCATGTTCCCCAGACCATTTCCCAGGTGCCACAGCCATTTACAGAAAGTTACCATTACTATTTTATCTGTAGTTAATCCGAACTTTTCAAACTATTTCTCCCCAACAACTTTAATGTAACCCCTCTAATCACAACGACAACCAGAATGGGGTGTAACCCCTCTAACCACAATGACAACCGGAATGGGGTGTAACCCCTCTAACCACAATGACAACCAAAATGGTGTGTAACCTCTCTAACCACAATGACAACTGAAATGGGGTGTAGCCTCTCTAACCACAATGACAACTGAAATAGGGTGTAACCTCTCTAACCACAATGACAGCCAAAATGGGGTGTAACCTCTCTAACCACAATGAAAACCGGAATGGGGTGTAACCTCTCTAACCAAAATGACAGCCAAAATGGGGTGCAACCTCTCTAACCACAATGACAACTGGAAAGGGGTGTAACCTCTCTAACCACAATGACAGCCAAAATGGGGTGCAACCTCTCTAACCACAATGACAACCGGAAAGGGGTGTAACCTCTCTAACCACAATGACAGCCAAAATGGGGTGCAAC
>CM033472.1:24870603-24925649 GCA_019447015.1 Hymenochirus boettgeri | reverse complement strand
CTGTATTAAAGGGCACAGTGTATAGACAGTCAGGGTGTCTCTGTATTAAAGGGCACAGTGTATAGACAGTCAGGGTGTCTCTATATGAAAAGGAACAGTGTATAGACAGTCAGTGTGTCTCTGTAATAAAGGGCACAGTGTATAGACAGTTAGACAGTCAGGGTGTCTCTGTATTAAAGGGCACAGTGTATAGACAGTCAGGGTGTATCTATACTAGGGGGCACAGTGTATAGACAGTCAGATTGTCTCTATTAAAGGGCACAGTGTATAGACAGTCAGGGTGTCTCTATATTAAAGGGCACAGTGTATAGACAGTCAGGGTGTCTCTATATTAAAGGGCACAGTGTATAGACAGTCAGGGTGTATCAATACTACAGGACACAGTGTATAGACAGTCAGGGTGTCTCTGTATTAAAGGGCACAGTGTATAGACAGTCAGGGTGTCAGTCAGGGTGTCTCTGTATTAAAGAGCACAGTGTATAGACAGTCAGGGTGTCTCTGTATTAAAGAGCACAGTGTATAGACGGTCAGGGTGTCTCTGTATTACAGTGTTAGATAGATAGATAGATAGATAGATAGATGGCAGATAGATCTACGATAGATAGATAGATGATAGATAGATAGATAGATAGAAGATAGATAGATAGAAGATAGATAGATAGATAGATAGACAGACAGACAGAACCGATAGATAGATAGATAGATAGATAGATAGACAGACAGAGATAGATAGTAGACAGAAAGACAGACAGATAGATAGATAGGATAGATAGATAGATAGATGCAGATAGATCTACAGATAGATAGATAGATGATAGATAGATAGACAGACAGACAGACAGACAGAGATAGATAGACAGACAGACAGACAGACAGAACAGAAAGACAGCAGACAGACAGACAGACAGACCACAGGACAGATAAGATAGATTAGTAGCTAGATAGATAGATAGATAGATAGAAAGAAAGATTAGGATAGATAGATAGATAGATAGAGATGCAGATAGATCTACAGATAGATAGATAGATGATAGATAGATAGATAGACAGACAGACAGATAGTAGAGATAGATAGATAGATAGATTAGACAGACAGACAGATAGATAGATAGATAGCAGTAGATAGATAGATAGATAGATGCAGGATAGATAGATAGACAGCAGATAGATGCGATAGATAGATGATAGATAGATGTGGCCTTAATTTGGGGGGTGGAGAAGAAATGAGGAAGGGGCGCATGGGGGTATGCCCAAGGGGTGTGGCTAATACTGGGTGGAGCTTCAGGCGAGAAAACGATCTGTGCCTACAAGCTCCTGAAGCCTCAATCAGGCACTGGGTCTCCATAGCTCAGCGAGCAACAGCATTACATGTGGTGACGCTATTACCCCATCCCCGGCTGGGCAACTCATTACAAACGGGGTGGGCCTGGGTTCTCAGTCAGTCCCAACGATTGGGATTGTGGTGGTTGGGAATGGAAAATAATGCAACTTTACAGCACCTCCCCGGAGGGCTAATTGGTTCAGCCCCTGGGGGCTACAAAATAGCCAGGCAAGCAACAGGGGTCACTTACTCACTTACCCCTATCAGTTGTCCCTCCCCTATGCAGTGCAAAAATCAAGGATCCTCAGCTTGCAGGGGGTGGTCAGTCCATGCAAAGGTGTCTTGCGCTACGGGAATATTAATGTCCAGTTCTAACTGTTGGCAGTTCTCTCCTGTTGTTGTAGCAGCTCCGGCGCCTTGGATCAACGTCGACAGTACCTTCATGGACAGCAGACATAAGGAATCGTAATTCTGCAGCAGTGGGAATAGTTGTGCATGCATGTCGGCCTCACGGGCATCCACAAGCTGTCCAGGGCAATCTTCTCTAGAGAAACACATCGCAGGCATCACCCAGCCAACAACGTGACACCTTTACCCACCAGCAATAATCCAGATAAGATACACTTATTGCCCCACGATTCCAGTTCTAAAGATTGTTATCTCACGGTATTGTGGCTTAGCTTAACATTGACCGCTGCTTCAGCGGGGGGGAGGAGGGGTCCACAGGGTTCCCAGCCCCCTCAGTTATCAGTCAGCAGTCACAAATGTAAGCCAAGGCCTCAGCCCCAGAGTCAGATAAGAGTGTGGGGGAGTGGTGGGACCTCAACAGGCCCCCCAATTAGTAATAGCGTTAGGGACACCATTAGGCAGTTCGGGGAAGCATGACTGAAGGGGGGTCCATGAATCGAATTTCAAAGGACATACTTACCTGGCGGGGGAACTCCACTGGGGCGGGCTACAATTATCGAAGGCAGCAGGGAGTGAGGAAAATAGAGAAAGGGAGAATTACGTGAAATATTGTCGTTGTTTGTTGCCGGCCAGCGAAGGGAAGGGTTCAAAGAAGGACAGGAAACCTCAGGGTTGAAGAGGGGAAAGGAAGCGCCCCCCTGTGGCCAGGAACTTCAACAAACTGGCTGCAGGCATTTCTGGATATATGCCAACATCATGGCCACAAAGAACCCTATAAGCTAAGGCCCCCGGGCTGTTTTTAAACATAGACATAGTGACAGAGGCATTGTTTTTTTTAAATCATTTGGCGGACTTCGTGGTATATATCTACGATTTGTCAAAAAAAAAGTCTGTCCACAAAGAAAGGTGTTGGGGTACGAAAGATACGACAGACCATGATTTATCCCAAGGAAAGGGGGGAAAGCCCCAGGCCCCCTCTTCGCCACAAGGTTGGCGCACACTTGTCACAATTCCAGTTTCCGTTAGGGTCCCCAATGTGTCTTAGGCAGTTTGGGTCGGATTGGACAGAAAACTATTAATAGTCATTCATTCAGGATAGATAGGGTACGGGCCACCCATGCCTTTCAGCATGGTTTCCCAGTCTCTGAGCTTTCTAAAAACGCCTGGGACAGGTGGGATTCTAACCGTTTAGTGTAGATCTTACATCGTCCAGAACTACCAAAGGGTAGTTTAAATCGCCCCGCCTCCACCCCTCTTCTTTACCCAGGTCAAAGAAACTACGTTGTCTGGTTAATTTATCGGGTTGTTAGAGAGTCCCAAACTTCGCAAAATCCTGGTGGTCTCTCAGGATCCGGCGAATTTCGAAAAAAATCCGAAAATTCAAAAATCACGAGACGGACCATCAAATTACGGGGTTGGTTTTGCGTATTTCGAAATTTTCGAAATACGAGGAAGGGAAGGAGAAGGGGGGGAGGGGGGGAAAACTAGTATTTTCGAAAATATGTAATTTATGGAAATAAGATAAATCCTTGTATTTCGAAAAATTTTCGAAATTACGAAAAAATCCACGAATCGGAAGTTCAGAAGGCCGGAAATCCGGGGAAAAAATCCGACGTCCCGTGGCGAACGGGATTAAATCCGCGGCGGATCCGGGTTCGGATACGCGAACGGCCCATTCCCTAATTATCGGACAGTCCTTTAGTCTTTGGGCAAGCGATGGGCCCCCGGGGGGGAGGAAGGAAGGAAATTAGGGAAATCTATGCTCCCTGAGAGTGTCCTTAAGGGTCCACGTGGTCGGTGGTTTTAGGAGGGCGCTCGTTGGAAGGAATTATTTCCTTTAGTAGCCAGATTAAGGAATGAACGGGGCTCTATCCTGAAAAACTGATCAGAATGGTAACTGACGAAGGGTCCTGGGCCCAGTTTACACTTTATGTTAAAAGATTTGCGGTTCGGTTGGTCGGAGTCGGTTGGCACCAAGGACTAAAGTGGCGTTCTGACCCTAGGTGACGAGGCCCTGGACAAGTTTGCAGTGGAAAAAAATTATTTAATTAGGGTAGCAAAATTGGCAAAGATCTGAATTGTACATACCGACACATAGATTTAGAACGGTGGCGTGATAAGGGCCTCTATAGACAGGACGGTGTCACCTTCAGACGTGGGGTTGGACATCTTTAACGTAGGATACAGCACCTGTTGGAGACGGTTGCCTGCTAAGTTGGAGGGGGGCATGGGACTTTGCGATAAGAAGGGGGAGGAAGGCCATACCATGGTGGCCAACTGGAATGCAGCCAACTGTGCTCTTGCGAGACGCAGAGCAGGACATGTGATTTGGGCTCTTTAGATAGGAGCTCCGGGAAAAGATAGAGCTGCTAGTTTAAGTTGAGAGAGATGCTAAGGCGGAAAGGAATAAGTTTTATGATGTTATAAATCCATTAAAGAAATAAAGCTGCGACCCATTACTCAAACTAAATTCTGTGTCTGTTATCTTGTATAGTGTTATCTGGATAATTACAAAGTAGTGTCGCTTGCCACTACAGGAAGCTCTTGGGGGCAGGGCCTTATGTGAAGTGAGTAATAAATTGTAAAGCGCTGTGGGAATATGTGTAGCGTATTAATAAGAATAGAATACCACACATACTACTGGGAAATGGAGTTGCCACCATTTCTTGAGGACAGGAAGAAAGGGAGAAAGAAAACATTTGTCGGCTCTGCCAGATCTAAATGAAAACCACGGGTGTGCGGAACTAGCGGTTCCTAAAAGTTTGGTTCGTTTGGAAGGTTTTTGAATAGTAAAAGTCTATAGTTTGACAAAAGGTTAATGGGGACAAATTAAAAATGCGGGTGTTTTTAAAATAACAAGGGTAACGACTTGTAAATGGCTTGCGGGACCTGGGAAAATGGTCTGGGGACACGAGTAAGTACAATCACCAAAACTTCTTAAAACACTAAGGGGGAGATGAAATATATTTCGCTCTTTATGGCAACCTACATGCAATCCTGTCCGCAAACGTATATTAACCACTTTGCGACCGTTCATACATTGCGGAAACGTAGCAGTAGTAAGTGCGAACTTTTGAGCATATTTTAAAGACGCACAGTGTAGAGGCGTTAATTATCGCGCAAAAACCGGTCCAAAAAGTTTTAAAACAAATTCCAACGTAAAAAAAGTGTTTTTTTGGAATGCTGGAAATCTCCCAATAATACGAAATAACCCGTTCTGGGATATGGAACAAGTTTACAACACCACAGAGGAAGAATGAGAAATCACTTCATTCCTGCACACAGGGCGTAGGCCGGGCCCTGTGTTTATTATAAACTAATTCTGGTCATGTTGTTTCCTGTTGGTTGTAGCAATAATGTTGTAAATATGGTTATTGGTACTTCTTGTAATTGTGTTTACCGGAATACCTGGGATTGGAAACATATTTCTCTGTTTTTGCTGGTGAGAGATTTAAAGGGAGAGTAAACAAAGTAAAAAGCTAATCCACGCTAAAGTATATGTATAAAGTATTTAGCGAAGGGTGTTGCACTGCTGCGCCATGTCGCATTGTTTTCTTTGCGCGTCTGCAATGCGAGTTATGATAAATTTGTGCCGTTTTTGGTTTTTTGTCTGCGACAATTTAACGGCCTCTTCAATGGTGTCTTTATAAAATATGCGCGAAAGGATCGCAAATTACCGGTTTTCGCAATGTATAAACGGTCGCAAAGTGATTAATACGTTGCTATAGTGAAATATATTGCAATCTCCCCATTATTGTCTTATTAGAAACACTGGGGGTGCAGCTCAGCTGTTAGTTAATAAACAGTCCGTAAATAAGACCTTTCGGGTTAATTAGATAGGGGAAAATCTATAAAGGTACAATGGGCAGGTCACACAGTGCTTGGGAGGAGATTTTAAAGGCAACATAAGCTGTTATACTTTCACAGATGGATCTGTCACATCTCCGGTTAGAAATCAATTTCCCAAGCTGGAAAAGAAATAAATGATAATATTGACACTGGTTGTGTCATTCAAAATGACTTGAGCTAGAGAGGATAGCGTATAGGACAGAAGCGCAAACGTGAACAAGTCAGGGAGATGTGGGGAGACCCCTTGGAATCTGTAATTGTATGTTACGTTAGGGTGCCCCCCCACCCTAGTAACACGGCCGTTGTCTCATTCATGCAGGCTTGAATAATCCAGATTTGTTTATTTCCAGTCTAGAGAAATGTTAAATAAAGGTTAAGAGGGAAATATTATATGGTTAGAATTGTACAATGGATATTCTTACATCCCGTGGGGGGGTGGTAACTAGAATTACACCAGGCCTACCCTCAAATTAAATAGGCCCCCTCATTGCTGTATCTGTGGGAAGACGAAGAGGTTGGGTCACCCATTGGTCACGGGCCCTGTGGTCACAGTGGTTACTCCCCCGTAGATAGATATGTCCTCAGATATCATGATTGTCCAATTGTATACATGTGTTCGATTACACCAGATCTCCAGAGGGGACTACCAAGACTCGTGTGATGAACTCGAATTATCGAACTCATCCCAAACTAGTTCGGTTTTCCAAACTCGTGGAGTTATTTTTCCCATAATTTTCAAAAATATTAGATATTTATCGAATTCTCGATAGGTAACCTTGATGTACCTTTGATTTTGGTAAACCTCAAATGTTATTCTTTGGTAACCCTCAAATGTTATTGGCCTATTCGGTAACCTTACGAATCTAGCTTGATTTCCCATAAATAAACCTTGAATGTAGCTTCGGGTTTGCGGTTTTTCGGTACCCTTAGGACTTTTAGTGGTTGATGTCAGTTACCCGTGAATGTAGCTTTCGGTTTTCAGTAAACCCTGAAGTATTGTTCAGTTACCTGAATGTAGCTTCGGTTTTTGCTAACCCTCGAAGGAAATATGTATCGGTCGATTTCGGATATAACCCTCAAATTTTCGTCAGTAACCCTTAAATGTAGCAGCAGTTGTTGGATTAATTCCTCATATGTAGCAGTAATTTCAGGAACCCGAATGTGGTATCGTTCTGAACCCTCGAATTATAGCGGTTCGGATTTCGTTAACACTCGGATGTATTGTTCTGTTACCTCAAAAAGTATCATAAGTAACCTCGAATTGCGTTAACCCTCAAATGTATCGTTTAATAGTCCTTGCATGTAGCCTCCTTTCGGTACCCTCAAATGTATCATTCAAGTAACCCTTGAATTGCCCATAACCCTTGGAATGTATGGGTGGCGCAAAAAATCAACAATTGCATGCCTGATCATGGGGAAGAAAGAAGTGTGTTTTTTTTTTTTTAAATGAGTAGGTGCATGTTTCAACAGGACCATTTCCCAGGTGCACAGCCATTACAGAAGTTACCATTCTATTTTATCTGAGTAGTTATCCGAATCCGAACTTTTCAAACTATTTCTCCCCCAATAACTTTACTGTTTGTAACCCCTCTAATCACAACGACAACAAGAAGGGGGTTTTGTTGTTAACCCCTCTAACCACAATGTGACAACCAAAATGGGGTTGGTGTAACCCTCTCTAACCACAATGACAACCAAAATTGTGTTGTTGTAAACATCTCTAACACAATGACACCTGAAATGGGGTGGGTGGGTTGTGTAGCCTCTATAACCACATGACAACTAAATAGGGTGTAACTGGTTTGTAACACTCTAAACACAATGACAACTGAAATGAGGGTGTGTAACCTCTCTAACCACACATTGACAGCCAAATGGGGTGGTGTGTAACCTCTCTCAACCACAATGCAACCGGAATGGGGTGTAACCTCTCAACCACAATGACAGCCAAAATGGGGGGGTTGCAACCTCTCTAACCAACAATGACAACTGGAAAGGGGGTGTAACCTCTCTAACCACATTGACAGCCCAAAATGAAAATGGGGAGTTGTGCGTTGCAACTCTCTAACCACAATAATGACAACCGGAGGAAGGAAAAGGGGTTGTGTAACCGCTCTAACCACAATGACAGCCAAAATGGGGTTGCAACCTCCTAACCACAATGACAACCAAAATGGGTGTACCCCTCTACCACAATGACAAACAGACAGTTGGTAACCTCTCTAACTACAATATCAAAATCCGAACAGGTTTGTACCTTTAACCACAATGGCAGGCAGAATGGAGTGTTCTAGACAGTCAGGGTGTCTCTTTTATTAAAGGGTACAGTGTACGGACATCAAGGGGTGACTGAATTTTTAAAGGCACAGATATAGACAGTCAGGGGTGTCTCGTATTTAAAGGGCACAGGTTTATAGACCAGTCAGGACAGGGTTTGTATCCACCTATACTAGGGGGCACAGGTATAGACAGTCAGTCAGATTGTCTCTATAAAGGCACAGTGTATATAGACAGTCAGGGTTGTCTCTATTCTAAAGGGCACAGTGTATTGTATTAGACAGTCAGTGTTTGGTGTTTCTCTATATAAAAGGAAACAGTGGATTATAGACCGCAGTCAGTGTGTTTAAGTGTGTCTCTGTAATAAAGGGCACAGTGTTGTATCGATAGTCCACAGTGTGTCTCTGTTTTTTTAAAAGGGCACAGTGTTTATATAGGCCAGTCAGGGTTTTGTCTCTGTATTATTAAAGGGCACAGTGTTTTATAGACAGTAAGGGTGTTTCTGTTTTGTTGTCTATGTATGAAAAGGAACAGTGTATAGACAGGTCAGTGTTTGTCTCTATATTAAGGCACAGTGTTTATGACAGTCAGGGGTCTCTATGTTTAAAGGGCACAGTGTTTATAGACCGTCCGGTGTTCTTTGTATTAAAAGGCCAGGGGTTTAGTTGTAATAGGAAAGTCAGGGTTTTCTATATTATGAAAAGAACAGTGTATAGACAGTCAGTGTGTCTCTGTCAATAAAGTGCACAGGTATAGATAGTCAGGGGGTTGTCTCTTACTAAAGAGCAAGTGTTATAGGACAGTCAGGGGGTTCTCTGTTTTAAGGGCACAGTTGTTTTATAGACAGTCAGGGTTCTTGTCTCTGAGAAAAGGGAACATTGTATAGACAGTCGGGTTGTCTCTATATGAAAAGGAACAGTTTGTTATAGACAGTCAGGGTTGTCTCTGTTAAAAGGGACAGTTGTTTGTTTAGACAGTTAGACAGTCAGGGGTCTCTGTATTTTAAAGGGCACAGGTATAGACAGTCAGGGGTCTCCTATATGAAAAGGAAAACAGTGTATTTGTATAGACAGTCAGTGTTGTATCGGTAATAAAGGGCACGTATGTAAGACAGTTAGACAGTAAGGGTTGTCTCGTATTAAAGGCACAGTTGTATCTGACAGTCAGGGTGTATCTGTATTAGAGAGCAAGTATAGCCGGTCAGGGTGTCTCCTCTTATTAAAGGCACAGTGTTATAGACGGTCAGGCTGGCTCTTGTATTAAAAAAAGAGCAACAGTGTATAGACAGTCAGGGTGTTGTCTCTGTAATTAAAGGGCACAGTGTTATAGATGGTTCAGGTAATTTGTCTCTGTTTAAAAGGGCAAGTGTATAGACAGCAGGGTTTCTCTGTATTAAAGAGCACAGTGTATAGACAGTCAGGCTGTTCTGTATTAAAAGGGCACAGTTGTATAGACAGTCAGGGTGTCTTGTATTAAAGAGCACAGTGTAAGGACGGTCAGGTAGTCTCGTAATAAAGAGCACAGTGTATAGACAGTCAGGCTTGCTCTGTATATTAAAGGGCACGTGTTATAGCGGTCGGGTGTCTCTGTTTAAGGGCACAGTGTATAGCTAGTCAGGTGTACTCTGTTTTTTTTTAAAAGGGCCACCGTTGTTTGTATAGCCAATCAGGGGTCTCTGTAGTAAAGGGCACAGTGTATAGACAGTCAGGGTGTCTGTTTCTCTATGGAAAGGAACAGTTGTATAGACAGTCTCCAGGTGTCTCTATATTAAAGGCACAGTGTTAGAGACAGTCAGGGTGTCTCTATGTTCAAGGCACAGTTGTATAGACAGCCAGGGTGGTTTTGTATTAAAGGGCCCACAGTGTTAGATGTAAGGGTTGTCTCTGTTATAAAGAGCACAGTGTATAGATAGACAGGTCAGGGGTGTCTCTGTTTAAGGGCACAGTGTATCGAAGACAGTCAGGGTTGGGTTGTCTCTGTTATTAAAGGGCACATTGTATAGACAGTAGGGTTGTTCTATATATGAAAAGAACAGTTGTTTATAGACAGTCAGGGTGTCTCTGTAATAAAGCGGCACAGTGTATAGACAGTTTAGACAGTCTGGGTTGTCTCTGTATTGAAAGGGCACAGTTGTATAGACAGTCAGTGGTGGTGTTCTTATATGAAAAGGGAACAGGTATAGGAAACAGTTGTATAGACGTCAGTGTTCGTGTCTCTGTAATATAAAAGGGCACAGTGTTATAGACAGTTAGGACAGTCAGGGTGTCTCTGTTATTAAAGGGCACAGTGTATAGACAGTCAGGGTGTCTCTGTAATTAGAGAGCACAGTGTAGTGTATAGACGGTCAGGCTTTGTCCGGTATTAAAGAGCCACGTGTATTGTATAGACGCGTCAGGCTGTCTCGGTTGTAATTAAAGGCACAGTGTATAGACCAAGTAAGTGGGTTGTCTCTGTATTAAAGGCACCAAGTGTATAGATGGTTCAGGGGGGTGCTTGTTCTGGTTTTTAAAGGGCACAGTGTTATAGACAGACAGGGTGTCTCTGTATTAAAGAGCACAGTGTATAATAGACAGTAAGGCTGTCTCTGTATGAAAGGGCCACAGTGTATAGACAGTCAGGGTTCTTTGTATATTTTAAAGAGATTAAGAGCACAGTGTATAGACGGTCCGGGTGTCTCTGTATTAAAGAGCACAGTGTTATCAGGTCAGGCTTGTCTCTGTATATATATTTAAAGGGCACAGGGTATAGGACGGTCAGGGTTTTCTTGTTGTCTCTGTATATTAAAGGGCACAGTGTATAGACAATCAGGGGTTTCCTGTGTATAAAGGGCACAGTGTATAGAACAGTCAGGGTGTTTCTCGATTAAAGAGCACAGTGTATAGACAGGTCAGGGTGTTCTGTATTAAAGAGCACGTGTTATAGACAAGTCAGGGTGTGTCGCTGTATTAAAGAGCACAGTGTATAGACAGTCAGGGGTCTCTGTATTAAAGAGCACAGTGTAGAGACATCCAGGGTATGTCTCTGTATTTAAAGGAGCACAGTTGTATAGACAGTCAGGAGTTTTGTCTCGTATTAAAAGCACAGTTGTATAGACACTCAGGGTTGTTGTTTCTGTTATATTTAAAGGGCACAGGTTGTATAGACAGTCAGGGTGTTTCTGTAAATATTATTAAAGAGCACAGGGTATAGACAGTCGGGTGTCTCTGTTATTAAAGAGCACAAGTGTATAGACAGGCAGGGTGTCTCTGTATTTAAAGAGCACAGTGTATAGACAGTTCAGGGGTCTCTGTAATTAAAGAGCAACAGTGTATAGACACCTCAGGGTGTTCTGTATTAATGCACAGTGTATAGACAGAGGGTGTTTCTGATATTAAAGCGCACAGTGTATAGACAGTCAGGGTGTCTCTGGTTAAAGAGCACAGTGTATAGACAGTCAGGGTTTGTCTCTGTATTAAAGGCACAGGTTTTAGACAGTCAGTGGTTTTTGTCCTGTATTACAGAAAGCACAGTTGTATAAGACAGTCCAGGGTTGTCTCTGTATTTTAAAGAGCACAGTGATAGACAGTCAGGAGGTGGTCTCTGTAATTAAAGAGCCCAGTGTATAGACAGTCAGGGTGTTTCTGTATTTTTAAAGGCACAGTAGGGTATAGACAGTCAGGGGGACTCCCTTATATAATGTTCTCCGTTCCTCTGCCAGGCTGGATTATTGTATTTGATTTTTTATGAGTGATGAACAAGACACGGCACAATTCCAACGCTTGGACGGGAATAGATTTTCTGGTCATTATTACAGTTATCGAATTATTATTTCACAGCTCTGGAATTCAAATTATTACCATGGAAACGAAAAGTTTCTGGAATGGGTAGAAAGAATACGAAATGAAAAAGGAATTATAAGGCCTCATAAAATCTGTCATCAATCTGTTAAATAAACAGGGGAATTCTCACCACCAATGCGGATATTGGATTATATACATTATAAAGGTAGGGACTTAGAATCGGGAGGTGCAGTGGTTCGTAAATCCTATGTACGTCACTCATGAATGTCCGCCCTGTATTCAATGCACTTCCACCTGTTTCTCCCCCTCCCTGTATTAGTCATTTATATAGGAAGCCTTTTTTTTAAGTATATAAATAGTTAAATTCCACTGCTGTCTCTCCCTCTCCCTGTCTCTCCCTCTACCTGTCTCTCCCCGCTTCCTGTCTCTCCCCGCTCCCTGTCTCTCCCCACTCCCTGTCTCTCCCCACTCCCTGTCTCTCCCCTCCCCATGTCTCTCCCTCTCCCTGTCTCTCCACTATCCCTCTCTCGCCCCTCTCCCTCCATCTCCCTGTCTATCTCCCCTCCCTGTCTCTCCCCTCTCCCTGTCTCTCGCCTCTCCCTGTTTCTCCCCTCTCCCTGTCTCTCGCCTCTCCCTGTCTCTCCCCTCTCCCTGTCTCTCGCCTCTCCCTGTCTCTCCCCTCTCCCTGTCTCTCCCCTCTCCCTGTCTCTCCCCGTCTCTTTCCCTCCCCGTATTAGTAATTTATAGAGGAAGATGTCTTTTTAGTATATAAATAGTTAATTGCTGTTCCTATTGGAAAGTAAAGGAAGGACAAAGCATTGTCTCTCTCTCCCTGTCCTGTACATTTCACTGGTTATGATGAAGATAAGGAGGAGCGGGCAGCCCAAGTCAATTCTTTGACTCACAGGAATGCGCCCGCTCCTCATTATAACTAACGTCCTCACAGTGTCAGTCCGACATAAAACTGTACCAACCTACCTAACGTGCCTCAATAAACAACGTCCTCACAGTGTCAGTCCGATATAAAAGTACCAACCTACCTAACGACGCTCAATAACAACGTCCTCACAGTGTCTGTCCGATATAAACTGAACCAACCTACCTACGCGTCAATAAACAAGTCCGTCACAGGGTCTGTCCCGATATAAACTGTAAACCAACTACAGAACGGTCGCTCACTAAACAACGTCCTTCACAGTGTAAAGTCCGAATTAAAAAACACCTTAACAACGTGCTCAATAAACAACGTCCTCCCCGTGTCAGGCCGATATAAACTGTAACCAACCTACCTAACGCGCTCAAGTAAACAAGTCCTCACAGGTCAGCCGAAAACGTAACAACCTACCTAACGTCGCTCAATAAACAACGTCTCACAGTGTTTCAGTCCGATATAAACTGTAACCAACCTACCTAACGTCGCTCATAAACAAACGTCCTCACAGTGTCAGTCCGAATAAAACGTAAATCCAACCTACCTAACGTCGACTCAATAAACAACGTCCTCACATGTCAGCCGACATAAAACTGTAAACCACCTACTCGAACGTCGCTCACTAAAACACGTCATCACAGTGTCAGTCGGAAATAAAACTGTAACCAACCTACTAACGTCGCTCAATAACAACGTCCTCACAGTGTCAGTCCGAAGAAACTGTAACCAACTACTAACGCGCGCAATAAACAACGTCCACACGTGTCGGTTCGACATAAACTGTAAAACCAACCTACCAACGTCGCTCCTCCACAAACGTCCTACCAGTGTCAGTCCGACATTAAACTGTAACCAACTAACCTAACGTGTCAATAAAACAACGTCTCACAGTGTCCAGTCGATATAACACTGTACACACCTGACCAACGTCGCGCAATAAAACGTCCTCAACAGTGTCAGTCCGGAACATAAACTGTAACCAACCTACTAACGTCGCTCAATAAACAACGTCCTCACAGTGTCAGTCCGAATAAAACTGAACCAACCTACATACGGTACGCTCAATAAAAAACGGTCTCACAGTGTCGTCCGATATAAAACTGATTACCCTAACCTACCTAACGTGCGTCAATAACAAGGTCCTCACAGTGTAGCCGAATATAAACTGTAAACCACCTACCTAAGTCGCTGCAATAAACAACGTCCTCAAAGTGTCAGTCCTATATAAACTGTAACCAACCTACCAACGCGCTCAATAAACAACATCCTCCACCAGTGTCGTCCGAATAAACTGTCATCCAACCTACTAACGTCGCTCAATAAACAACGTCCTCACAGTGTCGGGTCCGACATAAACTGTAACAACCTTACCTAACGCCGCTCAATAAACAACGTCATAACAGTGTCAGTCCGACATAAATGTAACAAACCTACCTAAGCCACTCAATAAACAACGTCCTCGGCAGTGTCAGTCGACTAAACTGTAACCAACCTACCTAACGTCAATCAATAAAAACAACGTTCCTCACCAAGTGTCAGTCCGCTAAACGTAAACCACCTACCTAACGTCACCAATAAACAAACGTCTCGCACGTGTCCAGTCCGACATAAACTGTAACCACAATACTGACACTGTGATGATGTTGTTATGAGCGACGTTAGGGAGGTTGGTTACAGTTGTATAGACTAACTGGAGACTGTACAGCTAGAGGTGGTGTATCGCTGCACGAGACGTTGTTTATTAGCGACGTTAGGTAGGTTGGTTACAGTTTAATATCGGACTGCACTGGGCGACGGTTTATTGAGCAGACGTTAGGTAGGTGGTTACAGTTATATCGGACTGACACGGACAGTTGTGAGACGTTAGTAGTAGTGGAGTATCGATGCAGTAGTGTTTATTGACGGTTAGTAGGTGGTTACAGTTAATCAGGACTGACATGTGAGGACGTGTATTTGAGCGACGTTAGGTAGGTTGGTTACAGTTATGTCGGACGATGCACTGTGAGGGATGGTTGGTTTATTGAGCGACGTAGTAGGTTGGATTCAGTGTTAATGGGATGGACACTGTGAGGACGAGTTTATGGATCGAGTTATGTAGGGTGGTTACAGTTTATATCCGGACTGAGACCACTGTGGAGGACGTTGGTTTTGAGCGGACGTTAGGTAGGTTGGTTACTTAGTTATGTCGGACTGCACACTGCGAGGATCGTTGTTGATTGAGCGACGTTAGGTAGGTTGGTTACAGTTTATATGAGGACACATGGCGGAGGTACGTTGTTTATTGAGCGGGGTTCAGGTAGGGTTGGTACAGTTTATATCGGACTGACACTGCGGAGGACGTGTTTATTGAGCGACGTTAGGTAGGTTGGTTACGTTTATATGGACTGACTAAGTGAGGAACGATTTTATTGAGCGACGTTTAGGTAGGTTGGTTAAGTTTTGCGGAACTGACACTGTGAGGCAGTTGTTATTGAGCGGTCTTAGGTAGGTTGTTTAGTACAGTTTATAGCGGGACTGACACGTGTTGAGGACGTGTTTATTGAGGGCGTTAGGTTAGGTTGGTTACAGTTTATAGCGGACTGACACTCGTGAGGACGTTGTTTTATTGAGCGGTTAGTATGGTGTGGTTACAGATTTAGTGGAATTGACACTTGGACGTTTTATTGAGCGCGTTAGGTAGGTGTATGGTTCGGTAAGTTATACGGAATGACACTGTGGAGGACGTTGTGTTATTGGCGATGTTAGGTAGGTTGGTACAGTTAGATCGGACTGCACGTGAGGACGTGTTTATGAGTGGCCGTAGGTAGGTGGTTACAGGTTATATCGGTACTGACACTGTGATGACGTTAGTTATGAGCGACTGTTGGAGGTGGTTGGTTACAGTTTTTGCGAGACTGACACTGGGATTGTTATTGAGGACGGGATTGTTTACTTGTGGCTGTACTGTGAGGACGTGTATAGCGGAGTTTAGGTAGGTTGGTACATGGTTAGAGTCGGCCTGGATACTGTGAGGACGTTGTTTATTGAGCGAACGTTAGAGGCTTGAGTTACAGGTATTCTGTGGAACTGAAAACGTGAGGGACGTGTTATTGAAGCGAGTTTAGGTAGGTTGGTTACAGTTTATATCGGACTGGACACGTGAGGACGTGTTATTGCGACTTGGTAGTGACGTTATATGAGCATGTGACGTGTGATTGACGTAAGTGGTTACATTTATATCGAGCTGACACGGTGAGGGACGTTGTTTATTGAGCAAAGTTAGGTAGGTTGGTTAACAAGTTTTATGTCGGAACTGGACACTGCAGGAGGACGTTGTTTATGAGGACGTTAGGTAGGTTGGTTTTAAGTAGTTCGGACTGACACTGTGAGGACGTGTTTAGTTGAGCGGTTAGGTAGGTTGGTTTACAGTTTCTATCGGAAATGACACTGCGAGGGACGGTTATTGGCGACGTTAGTAGAGTTGGGTTACAGTTTAATCGGACCGACCACTGTGAGACGTTTGTTTATGGCGACGTTAGGTAGGTTGGTTACAGTTTATGTCGGACTGACACTGCGAGGACGGTGGTATTGAGCGAGTTAGGTAGGTTGTTACAGTGTCAATCGGATGACACGTGAGGACGTTGTGTTATTGAGCGATTGCTTAGGTAGGTTGGTTACCTAGTTTAGATCGGACTGGACACTGTGAGGGACGTGTGTTATGAGCGATGTTAGGTAGGTTGGTTACGGTATATCGGGACTGACCTGTGACGGACGTGTTTATTGAGTTGGCGTTAGGTAGTGGTACAGGTTATATCGGAGAACACTGTGATGACGTTGTTTATTGAGCGACGTTAAGGTAGGTTGGTTACAGTGTATATCGGCCATGATACTGTGAGGAGGTGTTTATTGGCGACGTTAGTGTAGGTAGTTGGTTACAGTTTTGTCGGACTGACACTGTGAGGACGTTTGTTATTTGAGCGACGTAGGTAGTTGGTTGCCCGTTGTATCGGACGACACTGAGGACGTGTGTTTATTGAGCGACGTTAGGTAGGTGGTTACAGTTTATAGTGGACTGACACTGTGAGGAACGTTTTGTATAGCGGACGTTAGGGTAGGTTGGTTACAGTTTTATCGGCCACTGACACTGTGAGGACCGTGTGTTATGAGCAAGAGTTAGGTTTGGTACAGGTTAGGTCGGGACTGACACGCGAGGGACATGGACATTTATTGAGCGACGTTTAGGTAAGTTGGTTACAGTTATATCGGACTGACAATGTGAAGGATGTGTGTATTGACGCGTGGCTTAGGTAGGTTGGTTACAGTTTTATATCGGGACGACATGCTGGGACGTTGGTTATTGGCGAAGTTAGGTAGTTGGTTACAGTTTATATCGCGAATGACACTGGTGAGGAGTGTTTTTATGGCGCGGGCGTGTAGGTAGGTTGGTACGTTATATCGGACTGACTGTGAGGACGTGTTTATTGAGCGACGGTTTAGGTAGGTTGGTTACAGTTTTATACGGACTGACATGTGAGGACGTGTTACTTGCCAGCGGCGTTAGGTAGGTGGTTACAGATATCGGACTCGACACTGTGGCGGACGTTTTATGAGCGACGTTAGGTTTAGGAGGGTTGGTTACAGTTATATCGGAGACTGACACTGTGAGGACGTTGTTGGATTGAGCAGACGTTAGTATGTTTTGTGTGTGGTTATAGTTGATATCGGTCAGAACGACACTGGAAGGTACTGTTTATGAGCGGCGCTGAGGTAAGTTGGTACAGTGTATATCGGGACGACATGTAACGTTGGAGACGGGTTATGAGCGACGGTAGGTGGTTATGTTATATCGGCTGACCATGTGAGGACGTTGTATTGAGCGAAGTGGTTAGGTAGGATGGACAGTTAATCGACTGACCACTGTCGAGGACTTTGTTTTTGATGTGGCAGTTAGGTAGGTTGGTTACAGTTTATATACGACATTGGACACTGTGATGCGGTTTGTTTATGAGTGACTTAGGTAGTTGGTTAACAGGTTTATATCGGACTGCCACGTGGAGGCGTTGTTGTATTGAGTGGCGTTTTAGGTAGTGGTTACAGTTTATATCGGACTGACACTGTTGAGGATGTTGTTTATGAGGCGTTAGGTTAGGTGGTTACAGTTTATCATCGGCCTGACTACTGTGAGGACGTTGTTTATGAGCGACGTTAGGTAGGTGGGTCTACAGTTATCGTCGGAACTGACACTGTGAGAGACGTGGTTTATTGAGCGAAGTTAGGTAGGTTGGTTACCAGTTATGTCGGACAGACAATGTGAGGGAGTTTGTTATTGACGACGTTAGGTAGGTTGGTACGTTTATATCGGACTGACACGTGAGACGTTGTTATGAGCAGGTCGTTTAGGTAGGTTGGCTCAAGTGTTTATGTCGGACGACACTGTGAGGGACGGTTGTTTATTGAGCGACGTTTAGGTAGGTTGGTTACAGTTTCGACGACTGACACTGTGAGGACGTTGTTTATTGAGCAACGTTAGGTAGGTTGGTCACAGTAGATCGGAACTGACACTGTGAGGAGTATTAGTTTATTTGAGCGGCGTTTAGGTAGGTGGTACAGTTAGATCGGACGGGACATGTGAGGACGGTTGTTTATGAGCGTACGTTAGGTTAGGTTGGTTACAGTATATCGGATGACACTGGGATGACGTGGTTTATTGAGCGACGTTAGTAGGTTGGTACTAGTTAATGAGACATGACACTGTGGAGGCAGTTCTTTATGAGCGACAGTTAGAGTTAGGTAGGTGGTTACAGTTTGTCGGCCTATTGATACTTTGAGGACGGTGTTTATTGAGCGACGTTAGGTAGGTGGTTACAGTTATAGTCGGGAGACACTGTGAGGACGTGTGTTTATTGAGCGACTGTTTAGGTGTAGTGGTGTTACAGTTATACGGACTGCACTGTGAGGACGTTGTTTATCTGAGCGAGAGTTAGGGTGTTACAGTTTATATGGGACTGACACTGAGGCCGTTGTTGATTGAGCGACGTTAGTAGGTGGGTACAGTTTTTATATCGGACTGACACTGTGGGACGTTGTTCATTGAGCTGACGTAGGTAGGTTGGTTACAGTGTTATGTCGGGACGACACGCGAGGACGTTGTCTTATGAGCGACGTTTAGGTAGCGTTGTGGTTACAGTTTATATCGGCACTGGACAGTGAGGAAGGGTTTGTATTATTGAGCGCGTTAGGTAGATGGTTACAGTTTATTATCGGAGGGACATGCGAGGACGTGGTTTATTGGCGCGTTCGGTAGGTTGGTTACAGTTATACGGACTGACACTCTGTGAGGCGTGTTTATTGAGTCGTAGTAGGTAGCGTTGGTATCCGTTTGATGTCGTGACGGACACTGCCGCGGACGTGTTATTGAGACGAGTTAGTTAGGGTGTTTTTACATTATTATAATGGACTGACACTGTTGACGGACGGTGTTTTATTTGAGTGGCGTTTAGGTAGGTTCGGTACAGTATATCGGGATGAACGTGAGGGGGACGGTTGTTCATGAGCGACTTAGTAGGTTGGTTGACAAGTTTTTATATCGGACTGGACACTGTGGGACGTTGTTTTATGAGCGACGTAGGTAGGTTGGTGACAGTTGTATATCGGACTGACGACACTGTGGGACGTTGTTTATTGAGCGACGTGTAGGTAGGTTGGTCCAGTTTATATCGGAACAGACACTGTGAGAGTTTGTTTATGGCGACGTTAATGGTAGGTTGGTTATAGTGTTATACGGATCGACACTGTGAGGTACGTTGTTTATGAGCGATGTGTTAGGTAGGTTGGTTCAGGTTTATATCGGACTGACACATGTGGAGGGCGTTGTTGATTGCAGTGGCGTAGAGTAGGTTGGTGGCTTACAGTTTATATCGGACGACACTGTGATGACGTGTGTTATTGCTGCGACGTTCAGTAGGTTGGTTACAGTTTATATGAGGACTGACACTGTGAGGATGTTTTTATTGAGCGACGTTAGGTAGGTGGTTACAGTTTATATCGGCCTGATGAATGTGCAGGACTGTTGTTATGAGCGAGCTGTAGGTAGGTTGTTTACAAGTTTTATGTCGGACTGACACGTGAGGACGTGGTGTTATTGGCTGCGTTAGGCAGGTGTTACAGTTTATATCGGACTGGACACGTCGAGGACGTTGTGTTGTATTGAGGCGAGTGTTTAGGAAGGTGGGTTCATTAGATTGGGACTGACACTGGTGAGGATGTTGTTATAGAGGACGTAGGTAGGTGGTTACAGTTTATATCGGACGGACACTGTGAGGACGTGTATGGCAAGAGCTGGGCGTTAGGTAGGTGGTTCAGGTATATCGGACTGACATGCGAGGGACATATGTTTATGAGCGACGTTAGTTAGGTAGGTTGGTTACAGTTATATCGGACTGACATCTGTGATGGACGTTTTTATTGAGCGACGTTGTAGGTAGGTTGTTAAGTTTTTAGTCGGACTGACACTGCGAGAGGAGTTGTTATGAGCGACGTTAGGTAGGTTGGTTACAGTTTGATATCGGAATGACACTCGTGAGTGACGGTTGTATTGAGTGGCGATTAGGTAGGTGAGGTACAGTTATCATCGCGGCTGACACTGGAGGACGTTGTTTATTGAAGCGACTAAGGTAGGTTGGGTTAACAGTGTACTAGTCGGATGACCTGTGGAGGACGTTGTACTGAGCGACGTTAGGAGGTGGTTACAGTTTATGTCGGGACTGACACTTGAGGACGTTGTTATTGGCGACGTAGGCAGGTTGGGTTTACAGTTTTACTATCGGACTGCACTGTGAGGGACGTTGTTATGGAGCGACGTTTTACGGTAGGTTGTGTTACATTTATATGGGACTGACACTGTGGAGGACGTTGTTGTTATAAGCGACGTTAGTAGGTAGGTGGTTACGTTTATTCGGACTGATCACTGTGAGGACGTTGTTATATGGAGTGGCGTTAGGTAGGCTTGGTTACAGTTATATCGGGCTTGACATCGAGGACGTTGTTTATTGAGCGACGTAGGTAGTTGGTTACAGTTTATATCGGAACTGAGACTGTGCGGATGTTTTATTGAGCGGACAGGTAGTAGCGTGGTTTACAGTTTATGTCGGCACTGACACTGTGAGGAGTTGTTTATTGAGCGACGTAGGTAGGTGGTTACAGTTTATATCGGACTGACACTGTGAGGACGTTGTTATTTGAGCGGGCGTTAGGTAGGTTGGTACAGTTTATATCGGATGCACACTGTGAGGAGTTGTATATGAGCGACGAGGTTAGGTGGGATCAGTTATATCGGCTGACACCTGTGAGACGTTGTTATGAGACGGCGAAGGTAGGTTGTACAGTTTATACGGACAGACACTGTGAGGAACGTTTTATTGAGCGACGTTAGGTAGGTTTGTTAGTGTTATATCGGGACTGCATGTGAGGAACGTTGTTATTGAGCGATGTTAGGTAAGGTTGGTTACAGTTTATATCGGACTGAACTGTGAGGACGTTGTTATTGAGTGCGTTAGGTAGGTGGTTACAGTTTATAGGACGACGTGTGATGACGTGTGTATTGAGCGACGTAGGTAGGTTGGTACAGTTTATATCGGACTGACCACTGTGGAGGATTGTTATGAGCGACGTTAGGAGGGTTGGTCAGTTTATATCGGCTGATTACTGTGAGGACGTTGTTTATTGAGCGACGTTAGGTAGGTGGTTACCGTTATTGTCGGATTGAACACTAGGGGAGTTGTTATGAGCGACGTTAGGTAGGTTGGTTACAGTTTATATCTGACGACACTGTGATGACTGTGTTATTGAGCGACGTTAGGTAGGTTGGTTACAGAGTATATCGGCCGCTGGATCATACTGTGAGGACGTTGTTTATTGAGCGACGTTAGGTACGGTTGGTTACAGTTGATTAGCGGATGAACTGTGAGGACGTTGTTTATTGAGCGGCTGTGGTAGGTAGGTGGTCACGTTTATGTCGGACAGACACTGCGAAGGACGTGTGTTATTGAGCGGACGTTAGGTAGGTCGGTTACAGTTATATCGGAAGACACTGGTGAGGACGTTGTTAGTTTGAGCGAGTTAGGTAGGTGGTTACAGTTTATATCGGACTGCACGTGGACTTGGTATTGAGCGGGTAGTTCAAAGTTTGTCTGCATATGGAGGACTTAAAATGGACGTTAGGTAGTTTGGTCTACAGTGATAGTCGGACGGACTGCCAATTGAGGGACGTTGTTGCATTGAGCGACGTTAGGTAGGTTGGTCAGGTATATCGGATGACACTGTGAGGACGTTGTGTTTATTGAGCGAAGTTAGTCACTCGGTAGGTGGTTCACAGTTTATGAATAGACTGAACGTTGAGGAAGGTTGTTATTGAGCGACGTTAGTAGGTGCGTTACAGTTATATCGAGACTGACACTGGATGGACGTGTATATGAGCGGCACGTTAGGTAGTTTACTAGTTTATATCGGACTGACACTGTGAGGACGTTGTTATTGAGCGGGACGTCTAGGTAGGTGGTTAAGTGTATATCGGACTGAGGACACTGTTGAGGACTTCTTTTATATGAGCGCATAGGTGGTTGGTGACTAGTTTATATCGACTGACACTGTGAGGACGTTGTTTATTGAGCGACGTGTAGGTAGGTTGGTATAGTTTAATCGGATGGAACTGTGAGGACGTTGTTTATTGAGGATGGGTTAGGTAGGTTGGTTACAGTTTAGTATCGGATTGGACACTGTGAGTGACGTTGTTATTAGCGGAGTTTAGGTAGGTTGTGTTACAGTTTAATCGGAATGACACTGGATGGACTGTTGTTTATGAGCGACGTAGGTAGGTGGTTACAGTATGATCGGACCTGACTATGTGAGGAGTTGTTATTGTTTTGAGCGAGTTAGTAGGTGGTCAAGTTATTAGGTGACACTGTGAGGACGTTTGTTTATGGAGCGACGTTGGGTTAGGTTGGTTACAGTTTATATCTGACTGACACGTGAGTGACGTTGTTATTGAGCGACGTGGTAGGTTCGTGGTTCAGTTATATTCTGACGCTAACTGTGGAGGACGTTGCTTATGAGCGACGTTAGGTAAGTAGTGGGTTACAGTTCCTAATATCGGGCTGGATACTGTGAGGACGTGTTATTGAGCGGCGTTAGGAGGTTGTCAAGTTATATTCGGGAAGAGCACTGTGAGGACGTGTTATGTAGCGTAGAGCGTTAGGTAGGCTGGTTACAGTTTATATCGGACAGGCACTGTGGAGTGACGTTTTTATTGAGCGACGTTAGGTAGGTTGGTTACAGTTTATATCGGACGACACGTGAGGACGTTTGTTATTGAGCACGTGTAGGTCAGTATGTCGGTGTGAGAGTGTGACGTTGGTAGTTACAGTTATATCGGACTGACGCTATGTGAGGACGTTGTTATTGAGCGAACGTAGGTAGGTGGTCACAGTTTATCGGACTGACACTGGAGGACTGTATTATTGAGCGGACGTTAGGTACGGTTGGTTACCGTTTATATCAGGACTGACATGGGAGACGTTTTATATGAGCGACGTTAGGTAGGTTGCTTACAGTTTATATCGGGAACTGACACTGTGAGGACGTAGTTATTGGCGCGTAGGTAGCGTGGTTACAGTTTATATCGGAACTGGACACTGTGAGGACTGTTTATGAGCGACGTTAGCGGAGGTTGGTACAGTTATATCGGAGCTGACCATGTGAGGCGACGTTGTGATGAGCGGACGTTAGGTAGGTTGGTTACAGTTTATATACTCTTGGGAAGTGATTGGCAACTTGGAGGGTTCACAGTTTGTATCGACTGACCGTGAGACTTAGACGCGTTAGGGGGGTTTTTAGGTTGGGTGTACAGTTATAGCGGACTGAACTGTGAGGATGTTGTAGTGATGAGCAACGGTAGTGGTTGAGTTACAGTTTATACGGACGACACGTGAGATCGTATGTTCATGAGCGGCGTTAGTAGGTTGGTACAGTTTATGATCGGACTGACACGTTGAGGACGTGTTTGATTGAGTGACGTTAGGTTAGGTTGGTACAGTTTATATCGGGGACTGAACGAAGACACACTGTGAGGGACGTGTTTATTGAGGAGTTAGGAGGTTGGATTACAGTTTATATCGGAACTGACATGTGAGGACGTGTTTATTGAGCTGACGTTAGGTAGGTTGGTTTACGTTTATATCGCTGACACTGTGGAGGACGTCTGTTTATTGAGTGACGTAGTAAGGTTGGTTTGACAGTTAGTATCGGATGACACACTGTGAGGACGTGTTTATGCGGACGTTGGTTAGGTTGGTTACAGTTTTTATTCGGACGGACACTGTGAGGGAGTGTTTATGAGGACGTTAGGTAGGTTGGTTACATTAACGACGACATGTAAGTTTATCGAGTGACGAGGTGGTTACCTTAATAGTATGGTGAGTATGTTATTGAGGACGTTGAGGTGGTGGTACAGTTATATAGGACTGAAATTGTGAGGACGTTGTTTATTGAGCGAGCTTAGGTAGTTGGTTACAGTTTATATCAGTTATATAATCCCCCAAGTGACGTTCGAACCTCAAATTCACGGTCCGAAACACTGACAATGAAGTGGAGAAAATCGCCGTTTGCGATTACGACGTCTTCCACAGACCATTCCCAGGTTGTCCAGAGCCATGTACAGTCTGGTCCTGCTCAAGTTACCAACGGTATTTATTCAGAACGTTGGAACTATTTGACATTTAATGTGTCTATTTTGAATATTGTTCTGATAAACACTTGTACTGAAGTTCTAAAAATGCGAAAACGAACGAACTTTAGAGGGGGGGAGGTTCAGCCATTCTGATTATTTAACGCGGAGGAGTACGTTCCGATCGCGGTGTACGGGGTCAGTTTCGGAACATATCGACACTTAACTTGAAGTTGGAAATTCGAAAAGGAACTGAACGTTTAAGAAGTTCTTCAATCTACTAATCCAGGTGGGGGTGGAAAAAATTGGGATGGAATGTAGCCATGCCTTACAGGATTAAGAGTGGACAATTCAAGGAAATCACGGACAATGAGATTGGCTGACTTTACTACACCATTGCAGGATGGGGGGATTGTTGTAACGTGTTATTCTCTGTGACAGTATATTGACCCCCACCTTCAGTCCTCTTGAATTTCCATGATATGATAACTGTGTTTATGGATCCACGCAGACCCCATACTAACCAACCTTCCCGGGCCCAGGAGATGTAATGTTTCGATTTTCCTATTTACAGATAGAGAATATCAACACATCTTAGCACAATCAGTAAGGAAACGTAACTTGATACAAAATAAAATCAGCGGGAGCCACAATTAATATAGAAAAGAAGAACGTGAAAACTGAGGACATGGCCATCTTTTACATTGTTCCCGTGCATGCAATGGATCCCTGCAGCGCGGGGGAGAGGAGAGATATCAAAGATAAGATCGCAGCAGTACTTTGTATTGACTTGTGCTGGGAGAATGAACGTTGGTTGTAGGTATTTTAAATAATCCATATTCGTCCAGATTTTAATGTATGAAAAGTTTTGGAGTGATAATGTAGTTTGATGTTGTTATAATCTATTATGCAACAGAAGCTGTCTCACAAGTTAGAATCTATCGTGCATAATGAGCTCTCCGATAAACTGGTTTCCCAGCTTTTTTTGTTTTTTTGTCTTCCAGGCACCCCGGTTCCCCACACAATGATAAAGGAACTAGATAGGTGGGATAGGATACATAAAGGATAGATTGAAGATGGACAGACTACCTGCGGCAGCGGTATAGTAGGGGTCTGACCATCCTGGGGGGAGCCATGTAGATCTCAGGGGGCGGCGCGACGAGCGGAAGAGAAGCCAATGACAGTTGCAGGCGGGGGGAACATCGCGACCGAGACCGGTGGAGGAGTGAAGAAGCCAGGAAAGACAGACTCCGAGAGGCGGCTATGAAAAAGCAGAATGGAAATTCCAGCAGAGGTTAGGGGAGGTGGTAGTGTGAAAATAGGGTCGGCGGAATGCAGCACGCCTGAGGGAGCCGACAAAGTACCGCGGCCACAAATGGCGGAACCGAGGTCGGAGGAGGCAGCAGGTGTAATGCAACCTACCACAGACGAAGACAGCAGCCGGGTGTAGGGTAAGAAGCGCAGGAGAGCGGCACGCGGGCAGGGTATGAGGTAGTAAACGCCCTGTTCGCAGGCGACTAGCAGAGCCAGTGAAGGAAGGAGGGGGAGCTACTGTGGCCTGCGACTCCCCAGACCATCAGAATACCGGCCATCAGGGGTAATGGACAGGCAAAGCCTGACAGCCCCTCATAGCAGTAAGAGGAGCTGTAGACTGTTAGGGACCCCCACCAGTGCACAAATCAAACCAGGAGGTAGATTAGAAGAGCTAGTTGGGGGGAGTCAGGAGGCTTTGTCCCACAACCACATGTGGGGGGAGCAACACCTTCGGGATGGGGGGGATGAGGAATGAAATGAGCAGGGAATGTTTTAGGGCGGAGCCAAATTGGGGTAGAATCTCCCCCCAGCAAGGGGTCCCAGGGCCGGATTTCTAACTAGGCACGCGAGGACCGTGCCTACAGGAGGGGGGAAATTAGAGGCGCAGAGTGATGATGAGCCCGGATCTTGTATACTAAGGCCCGAAACCTCGCGAACAGGCCAGCATATGTGGCGCTCCCGCTCTCCTATCAGTGTGTGGCAGCAAGAGAGCGGGATGATTCAAACTCCTGCTCTCTCACTCAAATACTGACAGTAGGAACGATCCGGCCGTGCCGGGAGCACAGAAGCAGCACGGGTGGAGATCGGAGAAGAAGAGGAGAGTGCCTAGTGAATAGAGAGGGGGACGAGAAGAGGATCCTGAGAGTGCATAATGAGACAGACCACCAGGCTGCTCCACCTAGAGATAGATAGTAAGGATAGATAGTGAGATAGATGAGATAGATAGAAGCTGCAGATAGATAGATAGATAATAGAAGGATAAGAAAAGATAGATAGGATAGATAGATAGATAGACAGGAACAGCAGACAGCTAGATAGATAGATAGCAGTTAGATAGATGAGATAGATAGGTAGTAGATGCAGATAGATCACAGATAGATTAGATAGATGTAGAGAGATAGCTAGATAGATAGATAGATAGAACGATAGATAGATAGATAGATAGATAGCCGACAGACAGGAACGATAGAGTAGTAGATCGATGATAGATAGCAGGAACAGCGATAGATAGATAGACCAGACAGACAGACAGACTTAGATAGATAGAATAGATAGATAGATAGAGGCAGATAGTTAAGATAGATAGATAGATGATAGTAGATAGAAGGACAGACACGACGACAGAGATAGATAGACAGGCAGACAGACAGGACAGACCGACTAGACAGAAGACAACGGGGGGGACAGACCCAGACAAGTAAGTAAAGTTGAATAGTGACAGAATAGATAGGTATTAATTAGATACGATTTATTTTTCAGAAGACATTAATAGATAAGAAGTTAATAAGTAGATAGATAGATAAGATGATAAACGAGATAGATAGATGCAGATAGATCTACAGATAGATAGATAGATGAAGATCGATAGATAGACAGACAGACAGATGAGGAAGATAGATAGTAGATAACAACACAGATAGAAGCAGCAGTTAGATGAGTAGCAGTTAGTTATAGATAGGATAGATAAGATAGATAGATAGACAGAGTGAGATAGATAGATAGATAGATGTGGCCTAAGGGGGTGGAGGAAGGGGCCGCATGGGATGCCCAAGTGGGTGTGGCTTAATAAGGGTGGAGCTTAAGGCGGAAACAGATCTGTGCCTACAAGTCTGAAGCTAATCCGGACACTGGGCTCTCCCCACTAGCTCAGCGAGCAACAGCATTAATGTGTTGACGCTATACCCACCCCGGGCAACCTCATTAAAACATGGGTGGGCCTGGGTCTCAGTCCAGTCCACACGATTGTGGTGGTGGGGAAATATGTAACTTTTCTCAGCACCTCCCGAGGGCTAATTGTCAGCCCTGGGGCACAAAAATGCCAGCAAGCAACAGGGGTCACGTACTCACTTCACCGAATCAGTTTGTCCTCCTATGCAAGTGGCAAATCCAAGGATCCGTCAGCGGCAGGGTGGTGGTCAGTTGCAAAGGTTGTTCTTGCGATACGGGAACTATTAATGTCAGTTCTAATGTTGGACAGTTTTCTCTCCGTGTTGTAGCAGCTCAGGCGCCTTGCGGATCAACGTCGAAGACCTTCAATGACAGACATCAGGACTCCGTATCGCAGAGTGGCTATGTGTGCATGCAGTCGGCTCAACGGATCCACAAGGCTGTCCAGGTCAACTTCTCTAGAGCAACCACATCGCAGGCACACCCAGCCAAACAACGGTGCACCTTTACCCCCCAAGCAATATCCAGATACACTTATTGACACTATTCCAGTTCTAAAAGATTGATCTCACGGTATGTGGACTAGCTAACATGACCGCCTGCTTCAGCGGCGGGGAGGAGGTCAACAGGGTCCCAGCCCCTCAGTATCTCAGTCAGCAGTACTAATGGTAAGCCAAGGTCAGCGCCCAAGAGTCAGATAAGAGTGTGGGGGTGGGGGACCTCCAACAGGCCCCCAAATATAATAGGTAGGGCCACCATAGGCAGTTCGGAGGCATCGAAGGGGGGGTCACATGAAGCATTTGCAAGGACAACTTACTGGCGGGAACCCACTGGGTACACCTATCTAAGGCAGTCAGGGAAACATAGAGAGAACGGGGTACGTATTAGACATATTGTGCGTGTGCCGGCGCGAAGGGAAGGGTCAAAGAAAGGACAGGAAACCTCAGGCGTGAAGAAGGAAGCGCCCCCCTGTGGCACAGGAACTTCAACAACTGGCGCAGGCCATTCTGTTATTATAGCCAACATCATGGCACACAAGAACCCTCTAGGCCCGGATGTTTTAAAACCTAGACATAGGACAGAGGCATTTAAATCATTTGGCGGAGATGTGTCGGGATAGTATATTGATTTGTCAAAAAATGTGTCCACAAAAGAAATGTGTTGGGGTACGAAAGATACGACAAGTACCGTAGTCATCCAGAAAGGGGGGAAGCCCAGCCCCCTCTCCGCCACAAGGAGGCTATCACACTTGTCACATTCCAGTTCCGTAGGGTCCTCCAAATGTGGTTCTTAGGCAGTGGGTCTGGATTGCGGAGAACTATAATAGTCATTCATTCAGGATAGGTACGGCCACCCATGCCTTTCAGCCTGGTTTCCCAGTCTCGAGCTAAAACGCCTGGGAAGGTGGGATTCTAACAACGTTTTGATCTTACACAGTCCAGAACTACCCAAGGTAGTTTAATATCTCCCCGCCCTCCCCCTCTTTCTTTACCAGGTCATAAGCAACTACGTGTTCTGGTTATCGGTAGAGATGTCCAAACTTCGCAAAATCCGGTCCTCTCTAGGATCGCGAATTTTCGAAAAAATCCGAAAATTCAAAAATCCACGAGCGGACCATCAAATTACGGGTTTTTGCGTATTTTCGAAATTTCGATAATACGAGAAAAAACTAGTATTTTCGAAAATATTGTTTATGGAAATAAGATAAATCCTTTGTTTTTCGAAAATTTTCGAAATTACGAAAAATCCACGAATCGGAGTTCAAACGGCGGAAAATCCGGAAAAATCGCCGTCCGCGAACGGGATAATCCGCGGCGGATCCGGGGTTCGGATCCGCGACCGGCCATCCCTAATTATCGGACATTCATTTATCTTGGGCAAGCCGATGAGGCTCGGTGAGGAAATTAGGTGACAATCTATGCGTCCCTGAGAGTGTCCTTAAGGTCCAGTGGGTCGGTAGGAGGGGAAGCTCGTTGGAATGACTTATTTCCGTTAGTAGCCAGATTAAGGAATGAACGGGCTATCTGAACTGATCAGAATGGTACGAAGGGTCCTGGCCGTACACTTATGTTACCAGATTGCGTGTTCGGTTGGTCGGAGGTGGCACCAAGACTAAAGTGCTTTCTGACCTAAGGTGAGCCCTGGACAAGTGCAGGAAAAAAAATTAAACTTAGGGTAGTAAAATGGCCAAAGATCTTGAAATTTTGACATACCGACACTAATTTAGAAGGTGGCGATAAGGGCCTCTATAGAAATGACGGTGTCCACCTTTCAGACGTGGGCTGGACATTCTTAACGTAGGATTACACACATGTTGGAGCGTTGCCTGCGCAGTTTGGAGGTTGGGCATGGACTTTGCTATAAGAAGGGGGGGGAAGTCCATACACATGGTGGCCAACTGGAATGAGCCAAACTGTGCTCTGCGAGACAGACAGATTTGGGCTCTTTTATATACGGAGGCTCGAAAGAAGAGCTGGCAGTTAAGTGAAGATTATATGCTAATGTGAAGTAATAAGTTTATGAGTTATAATCCAATAAAGAAATAAAGCTGGACCCATTACTCCACTAAATCTGTTGTCTGTATTCTTGTATAGTGTTATTCTGGATAATTTAACAAAGTGTCGCTTGCCACTACCATGGAAGCTTCGGGGCAGGGCCTGAGGATGATTGAGTAAATAATTGTAAAGCGCTGTGGAATATGTTAGCGCTATATAAGAAATGAATACACAACAACTTACTGGGACTGGCGGTGCCCACCATTTGCGGACAGGAAGAAAACATTTAGTCGCTCTGAGATCGAACGGAACCCACGGGTGAGGAACTAGCGGTTCCTAAAGTTTGGTTCGTTTGGAAGGTTGAATAGTAAAAGTCTATAGTTTGACAATAGTTAATGGGACAAATAAAATGCGGTTAAATAAACAATGGTTAACGTACTGTAAATGGCTGCGGGACCTGGGAAATGGTCTGGGAACGAGTACATATCACCAAAACTCTTTAAACACTAAGGGGGAGATGAAATATATTTGCGCTATGGCAACCTTCATGCACTCCTTTCCGCAACGTATTAACCACTTGCGACCGTTCATACATTGCGGAAACGTTAGCAGTAAGTTGCGACCTTTTGCGCATATTTTAAAGACGCCCTTGTAGAGGCGTTAATTATCGCGCAAAAACCGGTCAAAATTTTTAAAAATTTCCAACGTAAAAAGTGTTTGAATCTCCCAATAATACGAAACTTACCGTGGATATTGAACAAGTTACAACACACACAGAGAAGAATGAGAATAACTTCATTCCTGCACACAGGGCGAGGCCGGGCCCTGTGTTTATTATAAATAATATCTTGTCATTGTTTCCTGTGTAGCAATATTATTTGTAAATATGGTTTTGGTACCTTCTGTAATGTTGTTTCAGGAATAACCTGGATGGAACATCATTTCTTTGTTTTGCTGGTGTGAGATATTTACAGGGAGATTGTAAACAAATGTAAATAGCTAAATCACGCTAACGTATTGTACTCAACGCGTTAGGCAAGGGTTGGAACTGCCTGCGCCATGTCGAATTTTTTCTTTGCGCAGTTGCAATGCGATATGATAAATTTTGTGCCGTGTTTTTGTGCGACAATTAACGCCTCTTCAATGGTTGTCTTTAAAATATGCGCGAAGATCGCAAATTACCGCGTTTTCGCAATGTATGAACGGTCGCAAAGTGATTAATACGTTGTATAGGTAAAATATTTGCATCTCCCCCTTATTGTCTTATTAGAACACTGGGGGATGCAGCTCGTTAGTTAATAAACAGTCCGTTAATAAGACCTTATTCGGGTATAGATCAGGGAAATCTAAGGACAATGGGCAGGTCACACAGTGCTGGGAGGAGATTTAAAGGCAACATAAGCTTGTTACTTTCACAGATTTATCTGATCACATCTCCGTGAGAAATCAATTTCCCAAGCTGGAAAATGAAATAAAATTAAATATTGACACTGGTTGTGTCATTCAAAAGACCTGTAGCTAGAGACGAGAAGTTGAACAGTAGAGGATGTGGGGGACCCCGTGATCTGGTAATTGTATGTTACGTTAGGGTGGCCCCCCCACCCAACCGTAACACTGCCGTGTCTCATCATGCAGGTTGAATAATCCAGCATTTGGGTTTTCCATCATGTTCTAGAGAAATGTAATAAAGAGTTAAGGGAAATACTGATATATGTGAATTGTCAATGGATATTCTTACATCCCGTGGGGTAACTAGAATACACCAGGCCTACCTAAAATTAAATAGGCCCCTCCTGTCGTATCTGTGGGAAAGAAAAGAGTTGGGTACCAGGGTCACTGGGCCCTTGGGTCACGTGGTTTACCCCCCCTGAGATACTGCTCACATATCATGATGTAATTGGACATGTGTCTCGATAAACCAGATCTCCAGACATACACAAGACTATGGATGATGAACTCGAATTATCTGAATCTATCCAAACTAGTTCGGTTTTCAAACTCGTGGAGTTATTTTCCATAATTCAAAATATTAGATTTTTATCGAATTCTCGATTAGGTAAACCTTGAATGTATCCTTTGATGTTGGTAACCCTCAAATGTCTCTTGGTAACCTCAAATGTATTGGCCTATTTCGGTAACCTTCGAATCTAGCCTTGAATTCCATAACCTTGAATGTAGCCTTCGGTTTCGGTAACCCTAGAATGTAGTGGTTGATTTCAGTTACCTTGAATGAAGATTCGGTTTCAGAACCCTTGATGTATTGTTCAGTTCCCTTGAATGTAGCTTTCGGTTTTGCTAACCCTCGAATGTAGCGGTCGATTTCGGATAACCCTCAAATTTTCGTTCAGTAACCCTTAAATGTAGCAGCCAGTTTTGATAATCTCATAGTAGCAGTCAATTTCAGTAACCCTCGACAGTATCGTTCTGTAACCCTCGAATATGCGGTCGATTTCGGAACCCTCGGATGTATTGTTCTGTTACCCTCAAAAGTATCATTAAGTAACCCTCGAATGGCCGTAACCCTCAAAAGTCATGTTTAATAGTCCTGAATGTAGCCCTTCCTTTTCGGTAACCTCAAATGGATCATCAGTAACCCTTGAATGCCCATAACCCTCGGGAATGTAGGGTGCAAAAATCAACAAATGCCTGATCATGGGGGAAAGAAGTGTTTAAATGAGTAGGTGCATGTTTCCCCAGACCATTTCCCGGTGCCACAGCCATTTACAGAAAGTTACCATTACTATTTTATCTGTAGGTTAATCCGAACTTTCAAACTATTTCTCCCCAATTTAAACTTAATGTAACCCCTCTAATCACAACGAAAACCAGAATGGGTGTAACCCCTAACCACAAGAAACCACAGGGGTGTGTAACCCCTCTAACCACAATGACAAACCAAAATGGGGTGTAACCTCTCTAACCACAATGACAATGAAATGGGTTGAGCCTCTCTAACCACAATGACAATGAATAGGGTGTAACCACTCTAACCACAATGACAACTGAAATAGGGTGTAACCTCTCTAACCACAATGACAGCCAAAAGGGGTGTAACTCTCTAACCACAAGGCAACCGGAATGGGGGTAACCTCTCTAACCACAATGACAGCCAAAAGTGGGTGCAACCTTCTACCCACAATGGACAATGGAAAGGGTGTAAACCTCTCTAACACAATGACAGCCAAAATGGGTGCAACCCTCTACCACAATGACAACGCGGAAAGGGGGGTGTAACCTCTCTAACCACATGACAGCCAAAATGGGGTTGCAACCTCTTCTAACCACAATGACAACCAAAATGGGGGTAACCCCTCTAACCACAATGACAAACAGAATAGTTTGTACCTCTCAAACTAAATAAAAATCCGAACAGGTTGTACCTTTACCACAATGGCAGTCAGAATGAGTGTCTAGACAGTCAGGGTGTTCTCTTTATTAAAGGGTACAGGTAAGGACAGTCAAGGTGACTGATTTAAAGGGCACAGTATATAGACAGTCCAGGGGGTCTCTGTATTAAGGGCCCAGTGTATAGACAGTCAGGGTGTACTATACTAGGGGGGCACAGGTATAGACAGTCAGATTGTCTCTATTAAGGGCACAGTGTATAGACAGTCAGGGTTGTCTCTATTAAAGGGCACAGATGTTATAGACAGTCAGGGTGTCTCTTATGAAAAGAGACAGTGTATAGACAGTCAGTGGTGTCTCTGTTAAAGGGCACAGTTGATAGATAGTCAGGTGTCTCTGTTAAAGGCACAGTGTATAGACAGTCATGGTGTCTCTGTATAAATGGGACAGTGTATAGACAGTCAGGGTGTTTCTATATGAAAAAGGAAACAGTGTAAGACAGTCGTGTGTCTCGATATAAAGGGCACAGTGTATAGACAGTCAGGGTGTCCTACTGTGTTAAAGGGCACAGTGTATAGACAGTCGGGTGTCTTTGTATTAAAGGCACAGTGTATAGACAGTCAGTGTTTCTATATGAAAAGGAAACAGTGTATGACAGTCAGGTGTCTCTGTAATAAAGTGCAACAGTGATAGATAGTCAGGGTGTCTCTGTACTAAAGAGCACCGTGTATAGACAGTCAGGGTGTCTCTGTTTAAGGGCACAGTGTATAGACGTCACAGGGTGTCTCTGTATTAAAGGGCACATGTATAGACAGTCAGGGTGTCTCTATAGAAAAGGAACAGTGTAGAGACGTCAGGGTGTCTCTGTAATAAAGGCACGTGACGACAGTTAGACAGTCAGGTGTCTCGTATTAAAGGGCACAGTGTATAGACAGTCAGGGTGTCTCTATAGAAAAGGAACAGTGTATAGACCAGTCAGGTGTCTCTGTAATAAAGGGCACAGTGTATAGACAGTTTAGACAGTCAGGGTGTTCCTGGTATAAAGGGCACAGTGTACGACAGTCAGGGTGTCTCTGTATTAAGAGCACAGTGATAGACGGTCAGGGTGTCTCTGTATTAAAGAGCACAGGTATAGACGGTCAGGCTGTTCTGTATTAAAGAGCACAGTGTATAGACAGTCAGGTGTTCTGTATTAAAGGGCACCGTGTATATGATGGTCAGGGTGTCTCTGTTTTAAAGGGCACAGTGTATAGACAGTCAGGGTGTCTCTGTATTAAAGAGCACAGTGTATAGAACAGTCAGGCTGTCTTGTATAAAGGGCACAGTGTATAGACAGTCAGGGTGTCTTGTGTATTAAAGGCACAGTATAAGACGGTCAGGGTGTCTCTTATTAAAGAGCACAGGGTATAGACAGTCAGGGGCTCTCGATTAAAGGGGCACGTGTATAGAGGTCGGGTTGTCTCTGTATTAAAGGGCACAGTGTATTAGAAGTAGGTAGTGTGTCTCTGGTTATAAGGGCACCGTGTATTAGACAATCAGGTGTGTCTCTGTATTAAAGGGCACAGTGTATAGACAGTCAGTGGATGTTTCTATATGAAAAGAACAGTGCTATGACAGTCAGTGTGTTCTATAATTAAAGGGCACAGTGTATAGACAGTCAGGGTGTCTCTATGTTTAAAGGGCACAGGTATAGACAGTCATGGGTGTCTTTGTATTAAAGGGCACAGTGTATAGATAGTCAGGGTGTCTCTGTACTAAAGAGAACAGTGTATAGACAGTCAGGGTGTCTGCGTTTAAAGGGCACAGTGTATAGGACAGTCAGGGTTGTCTCTGTATTAAAGGCACCATTGTATAGACAGTCAGGGTTGCTGTCTCATATGAAAAGGAACAGTGTATAGACAGTCATGGTGTCTCGTAATAAAGGGCACAGTGTATAGACAGTATGACAGGTGGGTTGTCTCTGTATTAAAGGCACAGTGTATAGACAGTCAGGGTTTTCTTATATGAAAAGGAACAGTGTTATAGACAGTCAGTGTGTGTGTCTGTATAAATAAAAGGGACAGTGTATAGACACGTAGACAGTAGGGTTGTCTCTGTATTAAGGGCACAGTGTGTATAGAAAGTCAGGGGTCTGGATTAGAGAGCACAGTGTATAGACGGTCAGGTGTCTCTGTATGAAAGAGCACAGTGTATAGACGGTTCAGGCTTTCTCTGTATTAAAGAGCAACAGTGATTAGACAGTCAGGGTGTTCTCCTGTATTAAAGGGCACAGTGTATAGATGGTCAGGGTGTCTCTGTTTTAAAGGGGCACAGGTATAGACAGTCGGGTGTCCTGTATTAAAGAGCAACAGTGTATAGACAGTCAGGCTGTCTCTGTATTAAAGGGCACAGTTGTATAGACAGTCAGGGTGCTTTGTATTAAAGAGCAACTGTATAGGACGGTCAGGTGTCTCGTATTAAGAGCACAGTGTATGACAGTCAGGGCTGTCCTGTAATTAAAGGCACAGTGTATAGACGGTCAGGTGTCTCTTGTATTAAAGGGCACGTGTATAGACACTCGGGGTTCTGTATAAAGGGCACAGTGTATAGACAGTCAGGGTGTTTCTGTATTAAAGAGCACAGTGTATAGACAGTCAGGTGTGTCTCTGTATTAAAGGCACAGTGTATAGCAGTAGGGTGTCTCTGTATTAAGAGAGCACAGTGTTATTAGACATTAGGGTGTCTATATTAAAGAGCACAGTGTATAGACAGGCAGGGTGTCCTCTGTATTAAAGAGCACAGTTAGACAGTCAGGGTGTGCTGTATAAAGAGCACAGTGTATAGACATCTAGGTGTGTTTCTGTAGTAAAGGGCACAGTGTATAGACAGTCAGGTGTGTTTCTGTATTAAAGAGCACAGTTATAGACCAGTCAGGGTTGTCTCTGTATTAAAGAGCACAGTGTGATAGTACAGTCAGGGTGTCTCTGTATTTAAAGAGCACAGTGTATATAGACAGTCAGGGTTTCTCTGTATTAAAGAGCACAGTGATAGACACTCAGGGTGTTTCTGTATTAAATGGCACAGTGTATAGACAGTCAGGGTGTGTTTCTGTATAAAGAGCACAGTGTATGACAGTCAGGGGGTCTCTGTATTAAAGAGCACAGTGTATAGACAGTCAGGGTGTCCGTATTAAAGAGCACAGTGTTTAGACGTCAGGGGTGCTCTGTATTAAGAGCAACAGGTATAGACAGTCAGGTGTCCTCTGTGATTAAAGGCACAGTGTTATCGACCAGCAGGGTGTCTCTGATTAAAGGCACAGTGTATAGACAGTCAGGGTTTTTTTCTGGTATTAAAGAGACACAGTGTAATAGACAGTCAGGGGGCTCCTTAAATATAAACTGTTCTCCGTTTCCTCTGCCAGGCTGGATTATTAGTATTTGAACTTTTTTATGAAGTGAACCAGACCGTCACAATTCCTAACGCTTGCTGGAATAGATTCTCTGTTTCTTACCTCTACAGTTATCGAATTTTCACAAGCTCTGGGATTCAAATTATTTACCATGAAACGAAGTTCTGGAATGGGTAGAAACTGAAAAAGACTATAAGGACTCAGTAAATCTGTCAATCAATTGTTAAATAAACAGGAATTCTCACCACCAAATGCAGGGATTGATTATAATACATAAAGGTAGGGATTTAGAATCGGGAGGTGCAGTGGTGTAAATCTTTACAGTCACTCAGTGATGTCACGCTCCTGTATTCCACTGCAATTCACACTGTTTTCTCACCCTCCCTGGAGTAGTCATTATATAGGAAGCCTTTTTTTTAAGATTATATAGTTTAAATTCCACCTGCTGTCTCTCCCTTCCCTGTTCTTCCCTCTGACCTGTCTCTCCCACGCTTCCTGTCTCTCCCCGCGTCCCCCCATGTCTCTCCCCACTCCCTGTTTCTCTCCAACTCCCCAGTCTGCTGGCCCCTCCTGGTCTCCCCTCCCATGTCTCTCCCCTCTCCCCTCTCCTTCCCTCGTCCTCTCCCTCCATCTCCCTGTCTATCTACCCCCTCCCTGTCTCTCCCTCTCCCTGTCTCTCCCCTCTTCCTGCTGTCTCTACGCCTCTCCCGTCTCCCCCTCTCCCTGTCTCTCCCCTCTCCCTGTCTCTCCCCTCTCCCCTTTCCCTGTCCCCTCTCCCCGTCTCTCCTCTCTCCCTGTCTCTCCCCTATCCCTGTATTAGTAATTTATAGTGGAAGACGTCTTTTCAGTATTTGAATACTTAATTGCTGTTCCTATTGGAAAGTAAAGGAAGGACAAAGCATTGTCTCTCTCTCCCTGTCCTGTACATTTCACTGGTTATGATGAAGATAAGGAGGAGCGGGCAGCCCAAGTCAATTCTTTGACTCACAGGAATGCGCCCGCTCCTCATTACCTACATCGTAACTCAATCAGTGAAATGTACAAGACAGAGAGAGAGAGAGACAATGCTCTGTCCTTCCTTTACTTTCCAATAGGAACAGCAATTAACTATTCAAATACTGAAAAGACGTCTTCCACTATAAATTACTAATACAGGGATAGGGGAGAGACAGGGAGAGAGGAGAGACGGGGAGAGGGGACAGGGAAAGGGGAGAGGGGAGAGACAGGGAGAGGGGAGAGACAGGGAGAGGAGAGAGATGGGGAGAGGGAGAGACAGGGAGAGGAGAGATGGGGAGAGGGAGAGACAGGGAGAGACGGGGAGAGGGAGAGATGGGGGGAGGGAGAGATGGGGGAGGGAGAGACGGGGAGAGACAGGGAGAGGGGAGAGACAGGGAGAGGGGAGAGACAGGGAGAGGGGAGAGACAGGGAGGGAGAGAGACAGGGAGAGGGGAGAGACAGCAGTAGGGTAGGGGAGAGAGTCTGCTGGGTTTTTTTTGGCTGGCCTTATGTATTGTCCTGTCTATACTAAAAGACCGGCATAAAGGACAATGATCATGGACGCAGAAGCTTGAGTGCCGCATCATGAACCCTCCTCCCACTGTCCGCGTGCCGTTGGATAAGCCGACCCCTACTGGAGCGCACATGATGATGTTGCAGCGCTCACGCACGTGCACCCGAGACGAGAAGAGAGATAGAGAAGGGGGGAGGGGGGATTCTTTTAAGAATCTGGGGTTTGCTGGTATGAAATAATACGCTACCTACAGTGTAATATAAGGTAGGTAGCGTATTATCACTGTTTGCTGGCGTTAATATCCTGCGCTAAAACAAGCGCAAACGTGATATTGAATCGCAACCGTTGGACGCGCAGGTGATTTTGCATACGATGCTAATATGGAGCTAAAGTCGCGCTTACTAGTAGCGAACCGGTTAGCGTGACTTTAACTCCATATATTTACCCAGCGAGTCTGGGTAAATGAGGACCATTGTATGTTCAAATCTGCATGTGTATGGCCATTACCATTCATGTCCCAACATCAGAACCAATCAGAATATTTCCTTTTATACTTTTTGGAAAACAACACAGTTAAAAACCACCTTCTGATTGGTTGACCCCACTGGTAATGTTCGTATGTCAAAATGTAAATGATGAGGAATTCAAATACAATCAAAAGGAGCCCTCCAGCGCCCCACTGTTGGCTTGTATGCCAGACAGGTGAGTAGGTGCAATCCCCCTGGCTCTCCACTCCCAGGGAAAACCGAATCTTCCAACCTTGTATGTGTGGTACCAATAAACTTTTGTGAGGTCACCTTTATGTAGTGTGCTCCCCCATACTTTTCTTGTGTTGAAAATGTTGAGGAATTACAGATCACTGCAATTCTCCTGCAGCCGAACACACTTAAACTCTAAAGCCGGGTACACACCCTCCAATAATAAGATCAAAAGACTGAAAGTGAATCAGTTGATCTGGATGAAACATTGGATGGTTTCCTGGGCTGCCCGTGACCAATGTCCAATCGTTCTTTTGTCTGAATACAGCCAGTCATGCGGCCCTTTATGTAGCGCAAGTTCCGTCGAGGCGAGCTGTTTATTTTCACTTTCCCTATGGCGTTGGTCTTTGTCCCCTTGACCTATCACAAGTTAGAAACCTTTCTCCCTTCTAGGTTTTTTCTTTGCATCGAAGCTTCTGATTCGCCATTCTCAGTTTAAATCTTATGTGCCCTGTATTGGCAGCTTAACCTTGTTTGTCTACTAAATCTCCGTCTTTCCCATCAATGCAGGGTCTTCCTCAGTCACACTTCTAATTAACTGTCTCCCCCCGACATATCTATTCAGAAGGTAACCAAGGAAACAGAAACTACGGAAACCAATGCCAGGGGATATTTTGGGGCGGACGTGGATTCCTATGGTGGGTTTCTTTGCCCAGAGGGGCCCTCAGAACGCACTTGCTGCCAATCAGTTTTGCAAATAATGATATTTCTGTTTATTTAAACATATTTATTGTTCTAATGGAGCAAAGAAACTTTGTTTTCAATGGGTTAAATCCGTGTTTCTCAACCAGGGGTCTGGGGTCTAGGGGTCCCTGAGAGGTTACATGGGGTCCTTGAGAGATTGACACAAACTGTATGAATATATTAATATATTTTATATATTTATCAATGTTCTGTATGAATTACGTGTTTGGCTGTGGTGAATTTGAGTGCATTTTTGTAAATCAAGATATATTTATAGATCCGCCATTTCTATTTATATAAATTATGCATGTTGAGGATTTAGTGACTGAGAAAGATAAATAATAATATATAATCATTATTTTATATAGACACGAAAATTGTTTCAAGGGGTCCCCACAGATAAAAAGGTTGGAAAACACAGGGATAAATCCCTCTTATTATGGGATGTATAATCTATTGATTGCAGGAGCCCTTCAACCAATGGGTGTCCCGATGGTTGTAGAAGATAATAAGTAATAGTCACTTAAGCTGGGGACACACAGCTAAGATAAAATAGAATCTAAACTCACATCCCCCTACACACAGTCCCGAGTGTTCTCCCCATTATAAAGGAAAAGGAGAAAGATTAGGACTGGCACATTTCCTTCAGCCGTGGCCCACTCCATATACTTTAGTACAGGGGGATGACTGCAGGCGCAGGAAGGCTTCAGGAATGCTTGGAACTGCAGTAAACACTTAAACAATAAAGGAGCGATTTAGACTGAACACCCCATTTATGGTTAAAGTCTGTGTCTGGCTTTACATAATGACCGATTGGTCTGGTGCTTTTATAATTATTATTGTTTTTCATATCCACTTGTATGAATCCTCCCAGTGGTACAGACATGCTCAGTGCAATCGTTCCAAGGAAATAGTTAGGGACCATTATTTAGCTACTTTGTATTTCATTCTGAAAATGTAAAGATATTAAGGTGAAATATCCGCAGAACAGCTGTAGTGAATGATTTTGCTGACTTTGCACAGATGTATCTTTTGTTTGGAATCACAACGGGGGTGAACATTTTAATCAAAATTTAAAGGAAAGTAATTTCACATGTCACTACACAATCTGTATTGACTACTTACCTCTGTCTTTGAAAAGATTATCCATATTTGATGAAGTTGATAAGTTCAGGGCAGATAAGTTCATTCTTACCTGATAATGCCATAGCTGTCACTTGTTTCATGTGAAGTTGGACAGAATACCAGTGTGTAACCAGTATGCAAACAGTGCACCCAGTGTGTGATCAGTGTGTAAACCAGTTTATTTAGTGTGAAATCAATGCAATGGGTGTGTAAACAGAGTGTAAACAGTATGTTATCAGCAAGTAACCAGTGCAATCAGTGTGTAACTAGTGAATAATATGTGTAACCAGTGTTACCAGTTTGTAAACAGTGCGCAACCAGTGTGTAACCAATGTGTAACAAGTTTGTAATCAGTGAGTAACCAGGGTGTACATGGTGTGTAACCAAAGTGTAACCAGTGTGTAATCAGTGAGTAACCAGTGTGTACATTGTGTGTAACCAGTATGTAATCAGTGAGTAGTAACCAGTGTGTACATAGTGTATAATGAGTGTGTAATCAGTGAGTAACCAGGGTGTACATAGTGTATAACCAATGTGTAACCAGTGTGTAATCAGTGATTAACCAGTGTGTAAATAGTGTGTAACAACTGTGTAATCAGTAACCAGTGTGTAGATAGTGTATAACCAGTGTGTAATCAGTGAGTAACCAGTGTGTACGTAAAAAAACTGTTTTGTTTCCAATCAAAACCTAGTTGGGCTCAATCGATTCTTTGAGGGGCAATAACTCGATTCACCAACAGGTGGAAGAACAAAGGTCTCACCCCCGATTTACTAAATCAGAAATTCAATTCACCATCAGATGGCAGCACAAAGATCAGATCTTATCCCCATGTACTAAATCGATCATTCAATTCACCATCAGATGGCAGCACAAAGGTCAGATCTTATCCCCAATTAACATAAGGGGGGTCAATAAAGGGGAGCTACAATAAAGCCCAAGACACTAACCTGAAAAAACAAAAGTGTATGAGTAGGAATACTCCCCCAGGGATCTCCAGATTCATCTTGGAACCCATTGATTGTAAAGTTCCACCCAAAGTTCCAAATACAATTTACATTGTTAATATTTTGGCATTTTATTTTAGACCCGACCTTTATTCATCTCCAATGTTCCCCATAAGCAATAAGAAGTTTCAATGCACCATTGAAATCCATAAAACTGCTGACCAATCCCGTTCCTCCCCATGTTATATGCTCCATTAGGAAGCCACATTTGTTGGATTTACTGAATCTCTCGTTCAATAAGCCCAGATGTCTGTGCAGTGGGAGAAGATCTGTCCCAGATTCACACTCGATTTCTAGGTCAAACTAAACACAGCAATTAATCATCCCCTCTATGTAATGCGATAGAGGAACAGAATCATCCGCAAATGCAAAATAGCCAAAGAATTCTCATATCTGGTTCCATTACAAAGCTCATTAAATCTTCTAATTGGAGGAAATTATTCATTCACCTCCCCCAACATCCAACTGCACATTCCAGCCCAGGAATCTCTCTATCTAAATCTATCTATCTATCTATCTATCTATCTACCCATCTATTTATTATCTATCTATTAATATTATATATCTATCTAAATCTATCTATCTCTATTATCTATCTATCTATCTAAATCTATCTATCTATCTATCTCTATTATCTATCTATCTATCTATCTATCTATCTATCTATCTCTATTATCTATCTATCTAAATCTATCTATATATCTATCTATTTAAACCTATCTATCTCTATATACTATTTCTCTATCATCTATCTAAATCAATCTATCTATCTCTATATATACTATATATCTCTCTATCTATGTTTATCTATCATCTATCTATCTAAATCTATCACTCTATATATTATCTATCTATCTATCTATCTCTATATGCTATCTATCTATCTATATATCTATAATCTATATGTTTATCGATCTATCTCTAAATCCTATCTATCTATCTATCTACCTACCCATCTATTTATTATCTTGCTATCAATATTATCTATCTATCTAAATCTATCTATCTATCTAAATCTATCTATCTATCTATCTACCCATCTATTTATTAGCTATCTATCAATATTATCTATCTATCTAAATCTATCTATCTCTATTATCTATCTATCTATCTATCTATCTATCTATGTATTTAAACCTTTCTATCTCTATATACTATTTATCTATCATCTATCTAAATCAATCTATCACTCTCTATATATTACCTATCCATCTATCTCTATATGCTATCTATCTGAATCTATCTATCATCCATATGTTTATCGATCTATGTCTAAATCCTATCTATCTATCTATCTATCTATCTACCCATCTATTTATTATCTTGCTATCAATATTATCTATCTATCTATCTATCTATCTATCTATCTATTTATTATCTTGCTATCAATATTATCTATCTATCTATCTATCCCTATCTATCTCTATATACTATTTCTCTATCATCTATCTAAATCAATCTAGCTATCTCTATATACTATCTATCTATCTATCTTTATCTATCACCTATCTATCATCTATCTATCTATCACTCTCTATTTTATCTATCCTTATTAATCTCTATATACTATCTATCTGAATCTATCTATCTATCATCCATACGTTTATCGATCTATGTCTAAATCCTATCTATCTATCTATCTATCCATATTGCAGAGCATTCACAGGACTTGTGCAGAAGTTCCAACTTTATTTCATGTGCAGTGAAACATATAGCGACGTTTCTGTCTTTGTCTTAGACCTTTCTCAAGCTTGAGAAAGGTCTAAGACACAGACCAAAATGTCGCTATATGTTTCACTGCACATGAAATAAAGTTGGAACTTCTGCACAAGTCCTGTGAGTGCTCGGCAATTTACTTTATGGTTGATATTAAGAATCACAAGCAGCACCCCGGCCTACAAGTATCTGAAGGTAGAGAGTCCACACCTATTTCTTCTATATGTGGTATCTATCTATCTATCTATCTAGTCTCATCTATCTATCTATCTATCTATCTCATCTATCATCTATCTATCATCTATCGTATCTATCCTCTATCTATCTATCTATCATCTATCATCTATCTATATCTATCTATCTATCATCATCTATCTATCTATCTATCTATCTATATCAATCTATCTATCTATCTATCTATCTAATCATCTATCTTCATCTCATCTATCTATCATATCTATCTATCTATCTATCTATCTATCTCTATCTATCTACTATCTATCTAGCATCTATCTACTATCTATCACATCTATCTATCTATCTATCTATCTATCTATCTATCTATCTATCTATCTATCTATCCTATCATCTATCTCTCTATCTATCATCATCTATCTATCTATCTATCTATCTATCATCTTCTATCATCTATCTACTATCTATCTATCTATCATCTATCCATCTATCATCTATCTATCTATCTATCTATCATCTACTATCTATCATCTACTTCTACTATCTTCTATCTATCTATCATCCTATCTTCTATCATCTATCTATTATCTATCTATCATCTATCCTCTATCTACTATCTATCATCTATCTATATATCTATCTATCTATATATCATCTATTTATCTATCAATCATTCATCTATCTATCTATCTATATATCTATCATCTATCAATCATCTATCTATCTATCTATCTATATATCTATCATTTAACTATCTATAAATCATCTATCTATCTATCTATCTATCTTTTCTATCTATCTATCTATCTATCATCTATCTATCTATCTATCTATCTATCTATCTACTATCAATCATCTATCTATCAATCATCTATCTATCTATCTATCTATCTATCTATCTATCTATCATCTATCTATCTATCTATCATCTATCAATCTATCAATCATCTATCTATCTATCTTTCTATATATCTATCTATGATCTATCTATCTATCAATCATCTATCTATCTATCTATCAATCATCTATCTATCTATATATACTGTATACATATACTGTATAGTATAGTATTTGAGGTTGAATAAAGACATACGTCCATCCAGTCCAACCCATCAGCAATATCCTCATTTCCTGTCCTAACTGTTGATCCAAGGAAGGCAAAAAAACCCCCAAATTTATTGAAGGGGAAAAATTCCTTCCTGACTCCAGTGGCAATCGGAATTTCCCTGGATCAACCTACTTTATGTATCAATACCAGTAACTTGTAACATTCCTTGTTTGCAAACCATCCTAGCTTTTTTTTGAAAATGATCCAATGAACCTGCCATAACACGTCCACTGAAGACATTTCCATAGCTTTACCGTTCTCACAGTGACAAACCCTTTCCGAGCTTGAGCCTAAACTTTTTTCTCAAGTCTTACTGGATTGTCCTCGTGTCCTTTGACATGTTCTATTGTTGAACAATGCCCCAGATAGTTTATTGTATGGCCCGTTAATGTATTTACCCCCTACCCACAATGACCACCGGAAGGGGTGTAAAAAACCCCCCCCTTCTCTACCACAATGCATCCAAAAGGGGTGCAACCTCTCTAACCACAAGACAACCAAATGGGTGTACCCCTCTAACCACAATGACAAACGCAGAATAGTTTTCCCTCGTCGAAACTACATAAAAATCCCGAACAGTTGTACTTTAAAACCACAAATGGCATTTCTAAGAGTGCTAGACAGTCAGGGTGTCGTCTTTTAAAGGTTACAGTGTAAGGACAGTCCAAAGGTTACTGAATTTTTAAGGGCACATATATAGAAGACAGTCGGGTGTCTCTGTATTAAAGGGCCCAGTGTATGACATTCCGGGTGTATCTATCTAGGGGGACAGTTGAATAGACTCAATTGTCTCTATTAAGGGGCACAGTGTATAGACATTCAGGGTTCTCTATATTAAAGGGCACAAGTGTATAGAACATTCAGGGGTCTCATATGAAAAGGAACAGTGATAGACAGTCAGTGTGTCTCTGTATAAAGGCCACATTGTATAGATAGTCAGTGTGTCTCTGGTTAAAGGCACGTGTATAGACAAAGTCAGGTGTCCTCTGTATTAAAGGGCGACATGTATAGACGCAGGGTGTTTCTATAGAAAGGAACAGTGTAGTAGACAGTCGTGTCTCTATATTAAAGGGCACAGTGTAATAGACGTCCGGTGTCCTCTCATGTTAAAGGGCACAGTGTATAACAGTCAGGGTCTTTGTTATTAAAAAGGGCACAGTGTATCGACAGTCATGGTTCTATATAAAAGGACAGTGTATAGACCGTCCTTGTGTCCCCCCCCTGGAAAAGGCACAGTGTAGAGATAGTCAGGGTGTCCTCTTCTAAATCAGACACAGTTATAGACAGTCCAGGGGTCTCTGTTTAAAGGGCAACAGTGTATAGACATGTCAGGGTTGTCTCTGTATAAAGGGCACATTGGTTATAGACGTCATGGTGTCCTCTATAGAAAAGTGAACATGTATATACGTCATGGTTCTCTGTAATAAAGGGCTACAGTGTATAACATTAGACAGTCATGGTGTCTCTGTATTAAAGGGCAACAGTGTATATAACAGTCGAGTGTCTCTATATGAAAAGTAGACAGTGGATAGACAGTCATGTGATCTCTGTAATAAAGGCACAGTGTATACGAACAGTTAGACAGGTCGCGTGTTCTCTGTATAAAGGTCACCAGTGCTATCGACGTCAGGGTGTCTCTGTATTAGAGAGCACAGTGGTATAGACTGTCAGGGTGTCTCTGTATTCAAAGCCCAGTGGTATGAGACGGTCAGCTGTCTCTGTATTAAGAGCGACGTGTATAGACCATCAGGGGTGGTCCTCATGTATTAAAGGCACAGTGTAATAGATGTCAGGGTCTCTTGTTTGAAAAAAAAGGTGCACAGTGTTATAGACAGTCAGGGTGTCTCTGTATTAAAAGCACCAGTGTATAGACATCAGCTGTTCTCGTTTAAAGGGCACAGTGTAATAACATTCAGGGTGTCTTTGTATTAAAGAGCCCAGTGTATAGACGGTCAGGTGTCCTCTGTAGTTAAAGATGACTGGTATAGACAGTCAGGCTTCCTCTGTATAAGGGCACCGTTATGACGGTCAGGTGTCTCTGTATTAAGGCACAGTGTATAGATATCATTGTGTCTCTCTCGTGTTTAAAGGGCACCGTGTATAGACAATCAGGTGTCTCTGATTAAAGGCACATGTATAGACACCAGGGGTGTTTCATCATGAAAAAACAGTGTATAGACACGTCAGTGTGTCTCTATATTAAAGGGCACAGTGTATAGACAGGTCTGGTGTCCCTCTAATTTAAAGGGCACAGTTTATAGCAGTCCGGGTGTGCTTTGTATTTAAAGGGCACAGTGGATTAGATAGTCAGGGTGTCTTCTGTACTAAGAGCACAGTGTATAACGTCCTAGGGTGTCCTCTGTTTAAAGGGCACAGTGTATAGACAGTCCAGGGTGGTCTTGTATTAAAGGGCACATTGTAAATAGACAGTCGGGTGTCTCTATATGAAAAGGACAGTGGTATAGAAGTCAGGTGTCTCCTGTACTAAGGTGCACAGTGTATCGACAGTTAGACAGTCTGGGTGTCTGTATTAAGGGTCCAGGTATAGACAGTCAGGGTGTCTCTTATGAAAAGGAACAGTTGTAATAGACCGTCATGTGTCTCTGTAATCAAGGGCACAAGTGTAAGACATTTAGACGTCAGGGTGTGCCTGTATTACAGGGCACAGTGTATAGACGTCAGGTTTGCTCCTGTATTAGATGAGACAGTGTATAAGACCGGTCATAGGGTGTCCTCTGTATAAAGAGTCATCAGTGTATAGAGAACGGTCAGGCTCTCTGTATTAATACGACAGTGTATATAGAGGACATCAGGGTGTCTCTGTATTAAACGGGCACAGTGTATAGATGGTCAGGGTGTCCTCTGTTTAAAGAAGTGCACAGTGTAGACAGTCCAGGTGTTCTCTGTATTAAAGAGCACAGTGTATAGACAGTCATGGCGTCTCTGTTTAACGGGCACAGTGTATATACCGTCAGGGTGTCTTGTATTAGAAGCACAGTGTATAGACGGTCAGGGTGTCTCTGTATTAAAAGATGCACAGTGTATATACCAGTCAGTTGTCCTGTCCTGTAATTAAGAGGGCACAGTGTATAACGGTCAGGTGTCCTCGTATTAAAGGGCACAGTAGTCAACACTCCGGGTGTTTCTGTATTAAGGGCACCAGTGTATAGGACAGTCAGGTGTTTCGATTAGAGAGCACAGTGTAATAGACAGTCAGGGTTCCCTGTATTAGAGAGTCCCGTGTATAGCAGTCGGTGTTCTCTGTATTAAGAGCACAGTGTATAACAGTCAGGGTGTCTCTGTATTAAGAGCACAGTGTATGAGCAGTCAGGGTGTCCTCCTGTATTAAATACACAGTTTTATAACAGTCCAGGGTGGTCCTCTGTATTAAAGAGAGCATGTGTATAGGACGCTAGGGTTGTTCTTCTGTATTAAAGGGCAACGTTTTAGACAGTCAGGGTGTTTCTGTAAGTAAAGAGCACTCGTGTATAGACATGTCGGGTGTCTCTGTCATTAAAGAGCCAGGGTATAACAGTCAGGGTGTCCTCTGTATTAAAAGAGCAAGTGTATAGACAGGTTCAGGGTGTCTCTGTATTCAAAGAGCACAGTGGTAAGACACTCAGGGTGTTTCTGTAATTAATGCACAGTGTATAGAAAGTCGGGTGTTTCTCTGTATTAAAAAGGGCACAGTGATAGACAGTCAAGGGTGTCTCTGTATTAAAGAGCACAGTGTATAGACAGTCAGGTGTGTCTCTGTATTAAGAGCAGCAGTGTTTAGACAGTCGGGTGTCTCTGTAGTAAAGAGCACAGTGTATGACGTCGGGTCTCTGTATAAAGAGGCACAGTGGTCTCGACAGTCAGGGTGTCTCTGATAAAGAGCACAGTGTAAGACAGTCGAGGTGTTTTCTGTATTAAGGCACGTGTATAGACAGTCAGGGGGACTCCTTAATATAACTGTTCTCCGTTCCTCCCTGCCAGCTGATTATTAGTATTTGACTTTTTTATAAGTGAACAGACCGTCACAATTCCTAACGCTTGGCTGGAATAGATTTTCCTGTTCATATACCTCTACTTTAAGTCGAATTATTTCACAGCTCTGCATTTCAAATTAATTTACCATGAAACGAAGTTCTTGGAATGGGTAGAACTGAAAAAGACTTATAGGCTCAGTAATAATCTGTCAATCAATTGTTCAAATAAACAGAATTCTCACCACCAATGCAGGGTTGATTATAATCATAAGGTAGGGATTTAGAATCGGGAGTGCAGTGGTGTAATCCTTATACAGTCACTCAGTGATGTCACGCTCCTGTATTCCACTGCACTTCCACCTGTTGCTCCCCCTCCCTGTATTAGTTCTATATAGGAGCCTTTTTTTTAAGTATAATATATAGTAAATATCCACTGCTGTCTCTGTCTCCCCTCCCTGTCCTCTCTCCCTCTCCCCTATCTCTCCCCGCTTCCTGTCCTCCCCCTGTCTCTCTCTCCCCGCTCCCTGTCTCTCTCCCCCTCCCCACTCCCTGTCTCTCCCACTACCCGTCTCCTCCCCTCCCCCATGTCCTCTTCTTCCCTCCTCCCTGTCCTCTCTCCCCTCTCCCCTCTCTCCCCTTCCCTCATCTCCCGTCTCTCCCGCTCCCTTCCGCCCCCTCTCCCTTTCCTCTGCTCCCCTCTCCCTGTCTCTCCCTCGCCCTCTCCCTGCTTCTCCCTCTCCTGTCCTCCCCTCTCCTGGTCCTCTCGCTCTCCCTGTCTCTCTCCACTCTCCGCCTCTGGTCTCTCGCCTCTCCCTGTCTCTGTCTCTTCGCCCCTCCCCTTTCTCTCCCCGTCCTCTTTCCCTGCCCGCTATTATGTAATTTAATAGAGGAAGATGTCCTTTTTAGTATATAAATAGTTTTAATTGCTGTTCCTATGGAAAGTAAAGGAAGGACGAGCTTGTCTCTCTCTCCCTGTCCTGTACATTTCACTGGTTATGATGAAGATAAGGGGAGCGGGCAGCGCCACAGTCAATTCTTTGACTCACAGAATGCGCGCCCTCCTCATTATCTACATCGTAACTCAATCAGTGAAATGTACAGAAGAGAGAGAGAGAGACCAATGCTCTGTCCTTCCTTTTACTTTCCAAGGAACAGCAATTAACTATTCAAATACTGAAAAGACGTCTTCCACTATAATTACTAATACAGGGATAGGGAGACAGGGAGAGAGGAGAGACGGGAGAGGGACAGTGAAAGGGAGAGGGGAGAGACAGGAGAGGGGGAGAGACAGGGAGAGGAGAGAGATGAGAGTGAGAGACGGAGAGGGAGAGAGAGGAGAGGGCAGAGAGAGGGAGAGGGAGATGGGAAGGAGAGAAGGGAGAGCGGGAGAGGGAGGGATGGGGGGGGGAGAGATGGGGAGGGATAACGGGAGAGGACAGTGAGAGCGGGAGAGACAGGGAGGGGTAGAGACAGGGAGAGGGGAGAGACGGGAGGGAGAGAGACAGTAGAGGGAAGACAGGCAGTAGGGTAGGGGAGAGAGTCTGCTGGGTTTTTTTTTTGGCTGGCCTATGTATTGTCCTTTCTATACTAAAAGACCGCATAAGGTGACAATGATCATGGACGCAGAAGCTTGAGTGTCCGCATCATGACCCTCCTTCCCACTGTCCGCGTGCCGTTGGATAAGCCGACCCCTACTGGAGCGCCATGATGATGTTGCAGCCTCACCACGTGCACCCAGCGAGAAGAGAGATAGAGAGGGGGAGATGGGGGATTCTTTTAAGAATCTGGGTTTGCTGGTATGAAATATACGCTACCTACAGTGTAATATAAGGTAGGTAGCGTATTAACACTGTTTGGTCTGGCGTTATCCTGCGCTAAAACAACGCAAACGTGATATTGAACGCAAACCGTTGGAGCGCAGGTTGATTTTGCATACGATGCTAATATGGAGCTAAAGCGCGCTTCCTAGTAGCGAACCGGTTAGCGTGACTTTAACTCCATATATTTACCACGAGTCTGGGTAATGAGGACCATTGTGTTCAAATCTGCATGTGTATGGCCATTACCATTCATGTCCCAACATCAGAACCAATCAGAATATTTCCTTTTATACTTTTTGGGAAAACACACAGTTAAAAACCACCTTCTGATTGGTTGACACCCACTGTAATGTTCGTATGTCAAATGTATGATGAGGAATTCAAATCTCAAAATAGGCCCTCCCCCCCACTGTTGGCTGTAATGCCAACAGGTGAGTAGTTGCAAATCCCCCTGGCTCTCCACTCCCAGAAAAGCCGAATCTTCCACCTTGTATTTGTGGTACCAATAAACTTTTGTGAGGTCACCTTTATGTAGTGTGCTCCCCATACTTTTCTTGTGTTGAAAATGTTGAGGAATTACAGATCACTGCAATTCTCCTGCAGCCGAACACACTTAAGCTCTAAAGCCGGGTACACACCCTCCAATAATAGAATCAAAAGCCTGAAAGTGAATCAGTTGATCTGGATGAAACATTGGATGGTTCCTGGGCTGCCCGTGAACCAATGTCCAATCATGTCTTTTGTCTGAATACAGCCAGTCATGCGGCCCTTTATGTAGCGCACGTTCCGTCGAGGCGAGCTGTTTATTTTCACTTTTCTCCCTATGGCGTTGGTCGTGTCCCCTTCGAACCTATCACAAGTTAGAAACTTTTCTCCCTTCTAGGTTTTTTCTTTGGCATCGAAGCTTCTGATTCGCCGTTCTCAGTTTACATCTTATGTGGCCCTGTAATGGCAGCTTAAAACCTTGTTTGTCTACTAAATCTCCGTCTTTCCCTCAATGCAGGGTCCTTCCTCATTCACACTCTAATTAACTGTCTCCCCCCCCGACATATCTATTCAAGGTAACCAAGGAAACAAAACTACGGAAACCAATGCCAGGGATATTTTGGGGGGGGCGGACGTGGATTCCTCTATGGTGGTTTTCCTTTGCCCCAGAGGGGCCCTCAGAACGCACTTGCTGCCATCCAGTTTGGCAAATATTATATTTCTGTTATTTAAACATATTATTGTTCTAATGGAGCAAAGAAACTGTTTTTCAATGGGTTAAATCCGTGTTTCTCAACCAGGGGTCGGGGGTCTATGGGTCCCTGAGAGGTTACATGGTCCTCCTCGAGAGATTGACACAAACTGTATATATATTAATTATATTTTTATATATTTATCAATGTTCTGTATGAATTACGTGTTTGGCTGTGTGAATTTGAGTGCATTTTGTAAACGATATATTTATGAATCCGCCATTTCTATTATATAAATTATCATGTTTGAGGATTTAGTGACTGAGAAAGATAAAATAATATATTCATTATTTTATATAGAACAACGAAAATTGGTTTCAAGGGGCCCCACAGATAAAAAGGTTGGAAAACACAGGGATAAATCCCTCTTATTATGGGATGTATACTCTATGGATTGCAGGAGCCCTTCACCAATGGTGTCCCGATGGTTGTAGAAGATAATAAGTAATAGTCACTTAAGCTGGGGACACACAGCTAATATAAGATAAGAATCTAAACTCCTCCCCCCACACAACACACAGCCCGGTGTTCTCCCCCTATTCCCTCCCTTTTTCTTCCCATTATAAAGGAAAAGGAGAAGATTAGGACTGGCACATTCCTTCAGCCGTGGCCCACTCCATATACTTTAGTAACAGGGGATGACTGCGGCGCAGGAAGGCTTCAGAATGCTTGGAATACTGCAGTAAACACTTAAACAATAAAGGAGCGATTTAGAGCTGAACACCCCATTTATGGTTAAAGTCCTGTGTCCTGGCTTTACATAATGACCGATTGGTCTGGTGCTTTTATAATTATTATTGTTTTTCATACCACTTGTATGAATCCTCCCATGGTACAGACATCTCAGTGCAATCGTTCCAAGGAAATAGTAGGGACCATTATTTAGCTACTTTGTATTTCATTCTGAAAATTAAAGATTTAAGGTGAATATCCGCAGAACAGCTGTAGTGAATGATTTTGCTGACTTTTGCACAGATGTATCTTTTGTTTGGAATCACCACGGGGTGAACATTTTAATCAAAATTTAAAGGAAGTAATTTCACATGTCACTACACAATCTGTATTGACTACTTACCTCTGTCCTTTGAAAGATTATCCATATTTGATGAAGTGATAAGTTCGGCAGATAAGTTCATTCTTAACCTGATAATGCCATGCTGTCACTTGTTTCATGTGAAGTTGGCAGAATACCATTGTGTAACCAGTATGCAAACAGTGCACCCGTGTGTGATCAGTGTGTACACCATTTTTATTTCAGTGTGAATCAATGCAATGGGTGTGTAACAGAGTGTAAACAGTATGTTATCAGCAAGTAACCAGTGCAATCAGTGGTGAACTATGTGAATAATATGTGTAACCAGTGTTACCTCCATGTCGTAAACAGTGCGCACACCATGTGTAACCAATGTGTAACAAGTTGTCCTCAGTGGTAACCAAGGTGTACTGGTGGTGTTAACCAAAGTGTAACCAGTGTGTACTCAGTGAGTACCCAGTGTGTAGCATTGTGTGTACCAGTATGTAATCACGAGTAGTAACCAGTGTGTACATAGTGTATAATGAGTGTGTAATCAGTGAGTACCCAGGGTGTACATAGTGTATAACCAATGTGTAACCAGTGGTGTAATCAGTGATTAACCATGTGTAAATAGTTGAACAACTGTGTAATCATAACCAGTTGTGTAGAAGTGTATAACCAGGGGTGTAATCAGTGAGTAACCAGTGTGTACGTAAAAAAACTGTTTTGTTTCCAATCAAACCTAGTTGGGCCAATCGATTCTTTGAGGGGCAAACTCGATTCACCAACAGGTGAGAGAACAAAGGTCTCACCCCCGATTTACTAAATCAGAAATTCATTCACCATCAGATTGGACAAGCACAAAGATCAGATCTTATCCCCAATTAACATAAGGGGGGTCATAAAGGGGAGCTACAATAAAGCCCCAAGACACTAACCTGAAAAACAAAGTGTATGATAGGAATCCTCCCCCGGGGATCTCCAGATTCATCTTGGAACCCTTGATTGTAAAGTTCCACCCAAAGTTTCCAATACATTTACAGATTAATATTTGGCATTTTATTTTAGACCCGACCTTTATTCATCTCCAATGTTCCCCATAAGCAATAAGAAGTTTCAATGCCCATTGAAATCCATAAAACTGCTGACCAATCCCTTCCTCCCCTGTTATATGCTCCATTAGGAAGCCACTTTTGTTGGATTTACTGAATCTCTCGTTCAATAAGCCCATAGTCTTTGGGCAGTGGGAGAAGATCTGTCCCAGATTCACACTCGATTTTCTAGGTCAAAAAAACAAACAAGCAATTAATCATCCCCTCTATGTAATGCGATAGAGGAACAAATCACCGCAAATGCAAAATAGCCAAAGAATTCTCAATCTGGTTCCATTACAAAGCTCATTAAATCTTCTAATTGGAGGAATTTTATTCACCCCCCCAACATCCAACTGCACTTCCAGCCCAGTGAATCTCTCTTCTAAATCTACTATCTATCTATCTATCTAGCTAACCCATCTATTTAATTATCTATCTATTAATATTATATTCTATCTCAAATCTATCTCTCTCTATTATCTATCTTCTATCTAAATCTATCTATCTATCTATCTCTATTATCTATCTATCTATCTATCTATCTCTATTATCTCTATCTACTAAATCTATCTAATATCTATCTATTTAAACCTATCTATCTCTATATATATTTCTCTATCAATCTATCTAAATCAAACTATCTATCTCTATATAATTACTAATATCTCTCTCTCTATCTTTATCTATTCATCTATCTATCTAATCTATCACTCTCTATATATTTATCTATCTATCTATCTATCTCTATATGCTATCTATCTACTATATATCTATAATCTATATGTTTATCGATCTATCTTCTAAATCCTATCTATCTATCTATCTACCTACCCATCTATTTATTATCTTGCTATCAATATTCTCTATCTATCTAAATCTATCTATCTATCTAAATCTATCTATCTACTATCCTAACCCATCTTTTATTAGCTATCTATCAATATTATCTATCATCTATCTAAATCTTCGTATCTCTATTATCTACTATCTATCTATCTAGTCTAATCTATCTATCATCTATCTATCTATCTATCTTATCATGTTATTTAACCTTTCTTCTAATCCTATATACATTTATCTATCACTATCTAAATCATCTATCACTCTCTATATAT
>CM033472.1:24860401-24870451 GCA_019447015.1 Hymenochirus boettgeri | reverse complement strand
TACCTATCCATCTATCTCTATATGCTATCTATCTGAATCTATCTATCTATCATCCATATGTTTATCGATCTATGTCTAAATCCTATCTATCTATCTATCTATCTATCTATCTATCTATCTATCTATCTATCATCTACTATCTATCACTCTCTATATATTAATCTATCCTTATAATCTCTATATACTATCTATCTGTAATCTATCTATCTATCACTCCTACGTTTATCGATCTATGTCTAAATCCTATCTATCTACTATCTATCTAATCTAACCATATGCAGAGCATTCACAGGACTTGGCAAGTTCCAAACTTTATTTCAGTGCATTGAAACAATAGTGCGACGTTTCTGTCTTTTGTCTTAGACCGTTCTCAAGCTTGAGAAAGGTCTAAGACACAGACCCCAAATTGTCGCTATATTTCACTGCACATGAAATAAAGTTGGAACTTCTGACAAGTTCCTTGAGTGCTCTGGCAATTTATTACTTTATGGTTGGATAATTAGATCACACAGCACAACCACAGGCCTACAAGTTATCTTCTGAGGAGATGGCACAAAAACTCACACCCCTATGTTGGTATCTATACTACATCTAATCTCAATCTATCATAATCTATCTCGTCATCTATCTATCAATATCTATCTTCTCATCTAACTCATCATCTATCTACATCTATCGTATCATCATATCATCTATCTATCTATCGTATCACTAATCTATCATCTATCTATCTATCCTATTCTATCATCATCATCTTATACTCTATCATCTATCATCATATCTAGTCTCTATCTATCTACTATCTATCTATCATCTACTATCTATCTATCTATCTATCTATCTATCTATCTATCTATCTATCTACCCATCTATTTATTATCTTGCTATCAATATTATCTATCTATCTATCTATCTATCTATCTACCTACCTATCTATTTATTATCTTGCTATCAATATTATCTATCTATCTATCTATCTATCTATCCCTATCTATCTCTATATACTATTTCTCATTATCCATATTCATCTATCATCTATCCTCTATCTATCTATATTCTATCTATCTTCTATCTATCTATCTATCTATCTATCTATCTATATAATCATCTATCTATCTATCATCATTCATCATCTATCTATCTTCTATCTATATATCGATCTCTATCACTCATCTATCTATCTATATCTCTATCTATTTCTATCTATCTATAATCATCATCTACTCTATCTATCTACTCATTATCTATCTATCTAATTCTATCTATCTATAATCATCTATCTATCTATCTATCTATATATCACTCATCTATCTATCTATCTATCAATCATCTATCTATCTATCTATCTATCTATCTATCTATCTATCTATCTATCATCTATCTATCTATCTATCTATCTATCTATCTATCTATCTATCTATCTATCTTCTATCTATCATCTATCACAATCATCTATCTATCTATCTTCTATTATCATCTATCTATCTATCCTATCTATCTATCTATCTATCTATCCAATCATCTATCTATCTATCCTATCAATCAATCACTATCTATCATATATACGTATAACATATCTGTAATATATAGTATTTGAGGTTGATAAAGACATACGTCCATCCAGTCCAACCCATCTACACATATCCTCATTTCCTGCCTAACTGTTGATCAGGAAGGCAAAAAACCCACCAAATTTATTGAAGGGGAAAAATTCCTTCCTGACTCCAAGTGGCAATCGGAAATTTCCCTGGATCAACCTACTTTATGTATCAATACCAGTAACTTGTAACATTCCTTGTTTTCGAAACACTACACCAGCTTTTTTTTGAAAATGACAATGAAACCTGCCATAACACGTCCACTGGAAGACAGTTCCATAGCTTTTACCGTTCTCACAGTGACAAACCCTTTCCGAGCTTGAGCCTAAACCTTTTTTCTTCAAGTCTTACTGGATGTCCTCGGTGTCCTTTGACATGTTCTATTGGTTGAACAATGCCCCAGATAGTTTATTGTATGGCCCGTTAATGTATTTTATCACAGTAATCATATCCCCACGCGAAGCGCCTTTTCTCCAGCGTACATAATTGTAACTTTTCCATCTCCTCTTCATATTCAAGCTCCCCCAATCCCCTTATTATTTAGTTGCCCTTCTCTGAACCCTTTCCATTTCAAGATGTCCCTTTTTGTACACAGGTTCCAAAATTGCACTGCATATTCCAATGAGGCCTTACCAATGCTTTGTAAAGAGGGGAGAATTACTTTTCCTCCCTTGAAATCCATACCTCGCTTTGAATACAAGACAATACCATGCTGGCTCTGGCTGTTGCCGCCTGGCACTGCTTGCTACCTTATAAGTTTGTTATCCACACACAAACTCAACAGTCCCTTCCAACAGGGAGCACGTTAACACAGAGCCATTTATAGTATAATTGCACAAGTATTTTTTTAAGTCCAAAACTGCATCACCTTCCATTTATCAACATTGAATTCCATCTGTTTGCCACTTTACACCATGTGATAATCTATCTAGATCCCCTTGCAACGATTGCACCATCCGGTGAAAGTTTTTAGATGGTCGCAACGTGTTTGTGTCGTCAGCAAACCACAGAAACTTGCCCTGAAAATACCCCACTTCCAAATCTTAATAAATGAGATTAAATAGAGCGGGGCCCCAACACAGACCCTGTGGCAACACCCACTTATCACTTTAGTCCCATAATGATGAAGCCCCATTAACAACTATTCCGTGCACCTATTCCTTAACCATTTTCTAATCCATGTACAAATGTGACTCCCCAGACCAACAGCCTTAGACTTACTTCTAGTCTGCCTATGGGGGATTGTATCAAAAGCCCTTTGCAAAATCCAAGTACACTACATCTACGCTATACCAAGTCATCTAATTTTACTTACTTCCTACTTCCTCATAAAGCCAACAAGTTAGTTTGCAAGTATCTATTCCTCACTTAACATCCTGCTGTTATTACTTATATGTCAGTCCTTGAAACAGACTACTCTAGAACCTGTTCCCTTAATTAAACTTTTCCGGCTTCGCTCCACCACTGAAGTTGAACTTACAGGCCCTGTAATTACCACCCCGCTGTGGAACGACTCCTGTTTTTGAATATTGGAATAACATCAGCCGTTTTCCAATCCCTAGGCACACACCGGACATGAAGGAATCAGCAAAAATAAGAAACAATGGCCTAGATAAAAACTTAAACCTTAGCTCCTTAAGTACCACCCGAGGATGTTATTTTTCTCCTCAGGAGTTTTATTAATATTAAACCTTATTTAGTTTCTTTCTGTACCTATCCTCGGTAAACAAAGTGCACTTGAATCTTGTATACCTGTTATGCTACTATACTCTAGATATCTGTACTTGGATCTCTATAGTGTATACAGTAGGAATAAAAAATATTCAAGACATTTGCTTTAACTCGCATCCTCCCGAAATAGATATCTAATCGAATCTCCTCTATCTTATCTATCCTATATTCTATCATCTTCTACTATCTAGACATCTATCTATCAATCATTACTATCTATCGATCTCCTATCTATCTATCGTATCTATCTATCTATTATATATCATCTATTATCTATCTATATACGATCAATCTACATATCTTATCTAATCCTCATCTAATCTATCATATCTATCTATCTATCTACATCTAGTTATCTAATCTATCTATCTATCTATCTAGATTATCTATCTATCTATCTATCTAGCAATCACTATCTATTTATTTATCTAGTCTATCTATCTAAGCAATCATCTTATCTATCTATCTATATATCTATCATCTATCTATTCTACTATCATAATCGTTCATATCTCCTTTCTTTGGGAAATCCTCACTTCTCTTTCGCTTTCCTTCTTGGGAATCAGATAAATAACATTATACTCTCCCAACCTTTGGTGACATTTCTAACAAAACACATGAACCTATAACAACAGGTTATAAATTCATAATTCAACAGCCTGTTTGGTGATTATGTTGCTCATGCCGGCTGGAGCCTTCAACAGACTCTTAAAAAGACAACAGCTTCACATAGTGAATATTCCCTCAAAAGCCAGTTCACAACGCAGATCCCAACTACCACCCAAATAAAAAAATATACCTACTGGGTGTCATATTTAACAGGTCCGGCTTGGAACTGAGGAGAATGTTCTTTCATCTTCCAACCAACAGAATGCCCTGACTGTGACATAACAAGGAATCAATGGGGCCCCAGCAAAACCAAAATGGGGCCCCCTCTCTTTGCTTCAATCTACAATGGTTTGTCTGGAAGGAGTGCTGCTTTCAACGGGAAAGAGTGAGAATGATGTAGGGTCTGTCCTCCCCTGGTAAGGTGCGTGGTCCCATCATTCTATTGGGGTGTATTTTACATTTTTAACTTTCGTGTATCGTCGTGATCTTAGATGTTTCTTTTGGGCAGATGGCAATCCTCCGACCGTACAACACAATTATCGGAATTCACATCCGAAAAACCACAACAGATCATTCGCAGAACTCTCTATGGATTGCAGCAGCACATCGATCAGGGGCAAACTAACGGACGCAGCTACTTTTGCACAAACCAAGAGTCCTTCGTCCCAGAGACCAAACCGTCGGTTAGGACAAAGGATTGGAAAGGTGGGTGTGGTTTTTCTGAACATCCCTGTTATCTAGTCGGATCTAGAGATTATGCAACATTATCAGATAGTCTATATCAATGAAAACAAACCAAGAGGCTCTTTATGTTCGAATCTTCTGATAATTCCCCAGTGATTTGGGATTTACTGAATGGCACACCGGTTGTCCTGTGCTATTTAAATCAGCTAGGAGAATAAGCACAGCCCACCCTTCCCATTAATCCCTGGATTATTCCGGATGGTGGTTTTGTCCTTTTCGATTAAATATAAGCGCACAGCTGCATTCATTAGGAAAGTGAGCAGCCGCTTCATGTTTTATAAAATCACTTACCACACCCACTAGAGGTCAGAATACTTCCTCTTTCTCAATGGTGTTTATCTCTTGCACATTTGGCACTTTATTTAAAATGTGTGTCCGATGGTGTGACACACCCACCGAAATTGTCCAATAAGACTGGATTGCGCCGTGAACAAATTGTTTACTTCAATGGCACACTTGCGGCATCCCGCACAGTAATGGATATGGACCAGTGACAGAGGAAGTGCGGGCCAGTTAATAATATCTTATCTTTCCAAAATGTTTTACAAAACAATTATATTATCTCTTCCTTTTACGTCAGGGATGAATTTGGATTTCCAATTGTCACTTTACTCATGGGGGTACAGATATAAAATACACTTGACAGTAAACCCAGTAAGTAGCAAGTGCCTCAATATACAGGACATAAGGCAAAGCTTCAGCTGATGATTAGAATAATTACTCTTTATATTTTTATGTATGTATCCCCAGAGGGATTATCAGCAACTTTCCCTAATGAAAATCTCATAATCAAAATGCCTTTGGGTGCTCTCATCCTAGCCCTGCTTGGAACTATTGTAACCTTCTACTAAGCGGCCTTAAAATCAGCCTCCCACTGTCCCTCCTATTCAGTCTACTTACAATTCTGCTGCACAATCCCTCTTTTCTTTGTTCTATTGTTTGGGCCCACGTTAAGCAATAAATCTAAATAGCCTTCAATCCCTACTTTCTTCATTTATTAATGTCCTTTGTCTCCGCCAGGCATACTGAATCCCGTTAATAATGATCAAAGACCCAAATTAATTAAATGTGCCAGGAAGCTCTGTTTATTTCACTGGGGTTTAAAGAAAAATCAGTTTTCTTTTTTGTCCCCCCAGGCATCACATAATATATCAGTGACCAAACAGTTTTAATTTCATTACAGCAGGATTTTTCCAATCAGAAACCTCCTTGCATTATGTCACATCACAGTTTCCCTGGATAGGTGGAGTCCTGAAACACTGTTACCCATATATACTCTCTAGTATAAACCGAGATTTTCCATGCTTTAAAAACAGCCTAAACCGATCCTCGGTTTTATACTCGGGTCAAGCCCTTACCTTTGAATGTAATCTGGCGGCTGAACGCTCTTGCATCCTCTGCACTTCCGGATGACATCACAATTGCTGGCTCTCCACATTCTCTAGTAGTGGAGGGTCATACAGAAGCGCAGAGGATGCGGAAACGACCGACCTCCAGAATTACTGGCATGTAGAAGAAGGCCCTCCAAAAAATATAACAGAAGGGCTGTTCCCAGTACCCAATACTTTCCAATTAGGGTAACAACTGCCTTTATTTTGTGGCATATAAGCAACCAACCGAAAGGTGGGGTTTGTTATATGCACAAATAACGGGGTTTACCCCTATTTCAAGTATTGGAGACTGGACATCCCTTCTTATATTTTTTGGAGTTCCTACAATGGTGCATGAGGTGGGCCACTGGCAGAGGAACTAAAGCATGCTGGAAAGTTGTAGTTTCCAATTTCCAAACACCAGAGTGGCAAGGAATTGGGGTTACTGTGGTGGGAATTTAAAGGGCAACTAACTCTAAACAATACATAATCAGGAGGCATGTATCGATATTGTTAAAGATTGCCTTCTGTTTGTTTGTTTTTAGCTTTATTGCCTTGCAGAATTCCTATCTATCTATCTATCTATCCCTATCTATCTCTATATACTATTTCTCTATCATCTATCTAAATCAATCTAGCTATCTCTATATACTATCTATCTATCTATCTTTATCTATCACCTATCTATCATCTATCTATCTATCACTCTCTATATGTTATCTATCCTTATATCTCTATATACTATCTATCTGAATCTATCTATCTATCATCCATACGTTTATCGATCTATGTCTAAATCCTATCTATCTATCTATCTATCTAGCTATCAATCATCTATCTATCAATCATCTATCTATCTATCTATCTATCTATCTATCTATCTATATCTATCCTATCTATCTTCATCTATCAATCTATCAATCATCTATCTATCTATCTTTCTATTATCTATCTATCATCTATCTATCTAATCAATCTATCTATCTATCTATCTATCTAATCATCTATCTATACTATATATAACTGTATACATATACTGTAATATATATGTATTTGAGGTTGAATAAAGACATACGTCCATCCAGTCCAACCCATCGCAATATCCTCATTTCCTGCCTAACTGTTGATCCAAGGAAGGCAAAAAAACCCACCAAATTTATGAAGGGGAAAAATTCCTTCCTGACTCCAGTGGCAATCGGAAATTTCCCTGGATCAACCTACTTTATGTATCAATACCAGTAACTTGTAACATTCCTTGTTTGCAAACCATCCTAGCTTTTTTTTTGAAAATGATCCAATGAACCTGCCATAACACGTCCACTGAAGACATTCCATAGCTTTTACCGTTCTCACAGTGACAAACCCTTTCCGAGCTTGAAGCCTAAACCTTTTTTCTCAAGTCTTACTGGATTGTCCTCGTGTCCTTTGACATGTTCTATTGGTTGAACAATGCCCCAGATAGTTTATTGTATGGCCCGTTAATGTATTTTACGTTTATCGATCTATGTCTAAATCCTATCTATCTATCTATCTATCTATCTAACCATATTGCAGAGCATTCACAGGACTTGTGCAGAAGTTCCAACTTTATTTCATGTGCAGTGAAACAGATAGCGACGTTTCTGTCTTTGTCTTAGACCTTTCTCAAGCTTGAGAATCGTTCAATAAGCCCATATTTCTTGCAGTGGGGAAGATCTGTCCCAGTTCACCTCGATTTCTAGTCAAGAAAAACTAAACACAGCAATTAATCATCCCCTCTATGTAATCGATAGAGGACACGAATCATGCCGCAAATGCAAAATAGCCAAAGAATTTCTCATATCTGGTTGCCATTTACAAAGCTCATTAAATCCTTCGTAATTGGAGAAATTTATATTCACCTCCCCCAACATCCCAACTGCACCATTCAGCCCGAATCTCTCTATCTAAATCTATCTATCTATCTTCATATCTTCTAACCCATCTATTTAATTATCTTCTATGTATATTATATATCTATCCAATCTATCTATCTCTATCATCGTATCTATCTATCTAAGATCTTATCTATCTATCCTATCTCTATTATCTATCTATCTATCTATCTATCGTATCTCATCTCTTTACTACATAATCTATCTAGTATCTATCTATGTAAACCTCTATCTCTATATATATTTCTCTATCATCTACTAAATCAAACTATCTATCTCTAGATATAATACTATATATCTCTCTCTCTATGCTTTATCTATATCACTATCTATCTAAATCTATCACTCTTATATAGTTATCTATCTATCATATCTATCCTATATCTTCATCTCTCTATGCTATAATCTATAAAGTATAGTTTAGCTCATCTATCTTCTAAATCCTATCTCTCTATCTATCTACCTACCCATCTATTATTATCTTGCTATCAATATTACTCTATCTACTAAATCAATCTATCTATCAAATCTATCTATCTATCTATCCTACCATCTACTTTATTAGCTATCTATCAATATTTTCTATCATTATCTAAATCTTCGTATCTCTTATCTACTATCTATCTATCTAGCTAATCTATCTATCTCTATCTGTTTCTACACTATGTATTTACCTTTCTCTTCTAAGCTTACTATTACATTTATCTATCATCTATCTAAAGTCAATCTATCACTCTCATATATTACCTATCTCTAATCCTATATCTATCTAGCTGAACCATCATATCATCCATATGTTTCTCGATCTATGTTAAATCCTGATCTATCTATCTATCTATCTTATCTTCTCTATCCTACATCTATTGCTAATTATATCTTGCTCTATCAATATTATCTATCTATCTATCTATCTCATCTATCCTACATCTATTTGATAATCTTGCTATCACTATTATCTATCTATCTATCTATCCTATCCTCTCCTATCTATCTCTTGTACTTCCTATCCTCTATCTAAATCAATCTACTATCTCTATATACTCTAATCTTCTATCTGATCTTACCTATACACTATCTAATCAGCTATCTATCTATCACTCTCTATATATTATCTATCCTTATACTCTGATATAACTATCTATCTGAATCGTATATCTATCATCCATACTTTTCGATTATGTCAATCCTATCTATCTATCATCTTTCTAACCATATTGCAGGCTTCACAGGAACTTGTGCAAAGTTCCACTTATTTCATTGCAGTCCGAAACAGATGCGACGTTTCTGTCTTTGTCTTAGAAACCTTTCCTCAAGGCTTATAAGGTCTAAGACACAGACCCCAAAATGTCGCTATATTTTCACTGCACATGAAATAAAGTTGGAACTTCTGCACAAGTTCCTGTGAGTGCCTGGCAATTTATTACTTTATGGTTGGATAATTAGAATCAGACAGCACAACCAACCAGGCCTACAAATATCTTATGAGGTAGAGGTCCACAAAAAACCACCCCCTGATGTTGGTATCTATTATCTACTATCTAATCTCAATCTATCTACTCTATCTGCGATCATCTATCTATCTATCTATCTACTCACTTAACTCACATCTATCATCATCTATCTATCACAATCATCTATCTATCTATCTAACTAATCTATCATCACTATCTATCCTATTCTAGACATCATCTCAATCTTCTATCATCTTATCATCTATCTATCATTATCTATTCTATCTATCTATCATCTAATAGCGACGTTTCTGTCTTTGTCTTAGACCTTTCTCAAGCTTGAGAAAGGTCTAAGACACAGACCAAAATGTCGCTATATGTTTCACTGCACATGAAATAAAGTTGGAACTTCTGCACAAGTCCTGTGAGTGCTCTGCAATTTACTTTATGGTTGGATAATTAAGAATCACAGCAGCACCCAGGCCTACAAAGTATCTGAAGGTAGAGTGCACACTATTTTCTATGTTGGTATCTATCTATCTATCTATCTATCTATCTATCTATCTATCTATCTATCTATCTATCATCTATCTATCATCTATCTATCTATCTATCTATCTATCTATCATCTATC
>CM033472.1:24828966-24860327 GCA_019447015.1 Hymenochirus boettgeri | reverse complement strand
TATCCTCTATCTATCTATCTTCTTCTATCTATCTATCATCTATCTATCTAATCTATCTATCATCTATCCATCTATCTATCTTCATCTATATCCATATATCTATCTATATTTCTATCTCTATCTATTCTACTATCTATCTATCTACATCTAATACGATCATCGATTTATCTAAATCATCATTCCTCTATCTATCTATCTAATATCCATCATCTATCATCATCTATCTATCTATATAATCTAAATCATTTCTCTTCTCTAAATCACTATCTATCTATCTCTATCTATCTATTCTCTTCTATCTATAAATCCTCTATCTATCTATCTATCTATATTCCTCATCTATCTATCTACTATCAATCATCTAGCTATCTATCTATCTATCTATCTATCTATCTTCTATCTACCACACTATCTATCTATCATCTATCTATCTATCTATCTATCTATCTATCATCTATCAATCTTCACAATCCTCATCTATCTAATCTTTCTATATATCTATCTATCGCTATCTATCTATCTATCTATCTCTCATCGTCTATCTACATCAATTTTTCATCTATCTGATCTTCTATCAATCACTATCTATCTATAATACTGTATACAATTACTGTATAGGTATAGTATTTTGGAGTTGAATAAAGACATACGTCCATCCAGTCCAACCCATCTAGCAAATCCTCATTTCCTGCCTAACTGTTGATCCAGAGGAAGCAAAAAAACACCACCAAAATTATGAAGGGGGAAAAAATTCCTTCCTGACTCCAAGTGGCAATCGGAAATTTCCCTGGATCCACTCACTTTAGTTATCAATACCAGTAAACTTGTAACATTCCTGTTTGCAGAAACTCATCCAGCTTTTTTTTGAAATGACCAATGAACCTGCCATAAACAAACGTCCCTGAAGACAGTTCCATAGCTTTACCGTCTCACAGTGGAACAAACCCTTTCCTCGAGCTTGAAGCCTAAACTTTTTTCTTCAAGTCTTATGATGTCTCCGTGTCCTTGACTGTTCTATTGGTGAACAATGCCCCAGATAGTTTATTGTATGGCCCGTAATGTATTTATACACTATATCATATCCCCACGCAAGCGCCTTTTCTCCAGCGTACATAATGTGTACTTTTCCAGTCTCTTCTTCATATTCAAGCTCCCCCAATCCCCTTATTCAATTTAGTTTGCCCTTTCTTACCCTTTCCATTTCAAAGATGTCCTTTTTGTACACAGGGTTCCAAATTGCATGCATATTCCAATGAGGCCTTACCAATGCTTTGTAAGAGGGAGAATTACATTTTCCTCCCTTGAATCCATTACCTCGCTTTATACAAGACATACATGCTGGCTCTGGCTTTTGCCGCCGTGCACTGCTTGCACCTTTAAGTTTGTTATCCACCAAACTCCAAGATCCCTTTCAACAGGATTCACTTAAACAAAGAGCCATTTATAGTATAAGAGCACAAGTATTTTTAAGTCCAAAATGCATCACCTTACATTATCAACATTGAATTTCATCTGCCACTTAGCGCCACCATGTGATAATCTATCTAGATCCCCTTGCAACGATTGCAACATCCTGTGAAGTTTTTTAATGGTCGACAAGTTTTGTTGTCGCACCACACAGAAACCTGCTGACAATACCCCTTCCAAATCAGTTATAAATAGATTAAATAGAAGCGGCCCCACACAGAACCCTGTGCACCCCACTTAGCACTTTAGTCCATAATGATGAAGCCCCATTAACAACTATTCTCTGCTCCTATTCCTTAACCAATTTTCTATCCATGTACAAATGTGACTCCCCAGACCAACAGACCTTAGCTTATTCATTATCGCTATGGGGGATTGTATCAAAAGCCTTGCAAATCCAAGTAAACTACATCTACTGCTATACCAGAGTCTAAATTTCTACTACTTCCTCATAAAAGCCAAGCAAGTTAGTTGACAAGATCTATCCCCTAAATCCATGCTGTTACTACTTATAATGTCAGTCCTTGAAACAACTCTAGACCATGGTCCCTTATTAAACTTTCCAGGATCTTCCCCACCACTGAAGTTAAACTTACAGGCCTGTAATTACCCGGCTGTGAACGACTACCCTGTTTGAATATTGGAATAACATCAGCCTTTTTCCAATCCAGAGGCACACCACCGGACATGAGGGAATCAGCAAAAATAAGAAACAATGGCCTAGATAAAACTGAACTTAGCTCCTTAAGTACCCGAGGATGTATTTTATCCGGTCCAGGAGATTTATTAATATTAACCTTATTTAGTTCTTTCTGTACCATATCCTCGGTTAACCAAAGTGAACTTGAATCTTGTATACCTTTATTGCTACTATACTCTATGATATCTGTACTTGGATCTTCTATAGTGTATACAGAGGAAAAAAAATTATTCAAGACATTTGCTTTATCGCCATCCTCCGTAAATAGATATCTATCTATCGTCTCTATCTATCTATCTATATATCTATCATCTATCTATCTATCTATCATCTATCTATCAATCATTTATCTATCTATCTATCTATCTATCTATCTATCTATCTATCTATCTATCTATATATCATCTATCTATCTATCTATATATCTATCATCTATCAATCATCTATCTATCTATCTCTCTATCTATCTATATATCTATCATCTATCTATCTATCTAGATATCTATCTATCTATCTATCTATCTATCTATCTATCTATCTATCTATCTAGCAATCATCTATCTATTTATTTATCTATCTATCTATCTAGCAATCATCTATCTATCTATCTATATATCTATCATCTATCTATCTATCTATCTATCAAGGTTCATATCTCCTTGTCTTTGGGAAATCTCACTTCTCTTCGCTTTCTTTGAAATCAGATAAATAACATTGATACTCCCAACATGTGTTGACATTTCTAACAAAACACAATGAACCTATAAACAAAGGTTATAAATTCATAATTCAGCCTGTTTGGTGGATATGTTGCTCATGCCGGCTGGAGCCTTCAACAGACTCTTAAAAAGAAACAGATTCACATAGTGAATATTCCCTAAAAAGCCAGTTCAACGCAGATCCCAACTACACCCACACAAATATACACAATACTGGGTTCATATTAACAGGTCCGGCTGGAACTGGAGGAGAAGGTTTCTTTCATCTTCCAACCAAACATGAATGCCCTGAACTGTGACATAACAAGGAATCAATGGGGCCCCCAGCAAAACCAAAATGGGGCCCCTCTCTTTGCTTCATCTACAATGGTTGTCTGGAAGGAGGCTGCTGTCACAGGGAAAGTGAGAAGATGTAGGGTCTGCTCCCCTGGTAGGTGCGTGGTCCTCAATCAGTCTTAATGGGGAGTGTATTTTACATTTTTAACATTTCAGTGTATCGTCGGATATTAGATGGTTTCTTTGGCCAGATGCAGCAATCATCCGACCGGACAAACAAATTATCGGACACATCGAAAAACCACAACAGATCATTCAGTCCTCTATGGATTGCACGCTCGATCAGGGCAAACTAACGGACGCAGCTACTTTTGCCACAACCAAGAGTCCTTCGTCCCAGAGAAGCCACACCGTCGGTTAGGACAAAGGATTGGAAGGTGTGTGTTTCTGAACATCCCTGGTATTATCAGTCAGGAGATCTAGAGATTATTGCACAATTATCAGATATTCTATATCAATGAAAACAAACCAAGAGGCTCTTGAGTTCGAATCTTCTGAGAATTCCCCATGATTTGGGATTTTACTGAATGGCAACACGGTGTCTGTGCTATTTATATCAGCGAGGAGAACTAAGCACAGCCCACCCTTCCCATCATATACCTGGATATTCCATGGTGGCTGGTTGTCCTTTCTGATTAAATATAGCGCAACAGCTGCAGTCATTAGGAAGTGAGCAGCCGCTTCATGTTTAAAAATCACTTACCAACCACTAGAGGTCACTAATACTTCCTCTTTCTCAATGGTGTTTATTCTTGCAATTTGCACTTTATTTAAAATGTTTGTCGGATGGTGTGAGACACACACCGAAATTGTCCAAATAAGACTGGATGTGCGCCGTGAATTGTTTACTTCAATGGCACAACTGCGGCATCCAGCAAGTATGGATATGGACCAGTAAAGAGGAGTGCGGGCAGTTGAATAATATCTTATCTTCATGTTTAAAAAACAATTATATTATCTCTTCCTTTTACTAGGGATGGAATTTGGATTTCCAATTGTCACTTTACTCAATGGAGGGTACAGATATAAAATAACTTGACAGTAAACCCAGTAAGTAGCAAGTGCTCAATATAACAAGAATAAGGCAAAGCTTCAGCTGATGATTAGAATATTATCTTTAATATTTTTATGGATATCCCAAGGATTATCAGCACTTCCTAATGATAAAATCTCAATAATAAAAATGCCTTTGGGTGCTCTCATCCTATCCTGCTTGGACTATTGTAACCTTCTACTAACTGGCCTTTCAGCCTCCCACTGTCCATCTATTCAGTCTACTTAAAATTCTGCTGCAAATCCTCTTTTCTTTCTATTGTTTGGCCCCACGTTAAGCAATATCTAAATAGCCTTGCAATCCCTACATTTCTTCATTTATTAATGTCCTTTGTCTCCGCCAGGCAATACCTGATAACGTTAATAATGATTAAAGACCCCAAATTAATTAAATGTGCAGGAAGCTCTGTTTATTTCATGGGGTTTAAGAAAAAATCAGTTTTCTTTGTCCACAAGGCATCAATAAATATCAGTGACCAAACAGTTAATTCATTACACAGCAGGATTTTCCAATCAGAAACCTCCTGCATTATGTGTCACAAGTTATCCCTGGATATGCTGGAGTCTAAAACACTGTACCCATATATACTCGAGTATAAACCGAGATTTTCATGCTTTAAAAACAGCCTGAAAACCGAGCCTCGGTTTATACTCGGGTCAAGCACTTACCTTGTAAGTAATCTGGCGGCTGAACGCTCTGCATCCTCTGCACTTCCGGATGACATCACATTGCTGGCTCTCACATTCTCTAGTAGTGAGGTCATACAGAAGCGCAGAGGATGCGGAACGAGCAGCCTCCAGATTACTGGCATGGTAGAAGAAGGCCACTCCAAAAAATATAAAGAAGGGCTGTCCAGTACCCAATACTTTCAATTAGGGGTAAAACTTCCTTTATTTGTGCATATAACAAACCAACCGAAAAGGTTGGTTTGTTATATGCACAAATAAAGGAGGTTTTACCCCTATTTTCAAGTATTGGAGACTGGACAGCCCTTCTTTATATTTTTTGGAGTGGCCTACAATGGTGGCAGTGAGGTGGCCACTGCAGAGGAACTAAAGCATGCTGGAAGTTGTAGTTTCCAATTTCCAAACATCCAGAGTGGCAAGGAATTGGGGGTTACTGTGTGGGATTTAAAGGGCAACTAACTCTAAACAATACAGAATCAGGAGGATGGTATCTATTGTTAAAGATTGCCTTCTGATTGTGTATTGTTTTTAGGCTTTAGTTGCCCTTGCAGAATTCCCATACAGTAGTCCCATACAGTAATAGCCATACTGGATTTGGTTATTACTGTATGGGGCTACTGTATGGGAATTCTGCTGTCCATTTAAAGGGAAACTACTGCCTCAAAACAATACAGAATCAGAAGGCAGTAGTGGTCACATTTTCTACCCTCGGTTTGTACTCGAGTCAATCACTTACTCCTTTTTTCAGGTAAAAATAGGTACATCGGTTTATACTTGAGTATATATGGTTTTCCTAATCACGACTATGCTTCATCCATTGAGTACATCACTATGCTCTGAATGGCAATCGGAAAGTATCCCTGTACCAACCAGAACTACAGTATATGAATTAATACCAGTAATTCTCAATATTATATAGTATCCCCGTACCAACCAGAACTGCAGTATATGTATTAATACCAGTAATTCTCAATATTATATAGTATCCCCATACCAACCAGAACTACAGTATATGTATTAATACCAGTAATTCTCAATATTATATAGTATCCCTGTACTAACCAGAACTACAGTATATGCATTAATACCAGTAATTCTCAATATTATATAGTATCCCCATACCAAACAGAACTACAGTATATGTATTATTACCAGTATTTCTCAATATTATATAGTATCCCTGTACCAACCAGAACTACAGTATATGTATTAATACAGTAATTCTCAATATTATATAGTATCCCCGTACAATCAGAACTGCAGTATATTGTATTATACCAGTAATTCTCAATATTATATGGTATCCCTGTACCATATAATATTGACTACAACGTGTAGTCTGACAGGTCCCGACGGACCTTGTCTTCTATGCGCATGCTATCTATGCGCATAGAAGACAAGGTCCGTCGGGACCGGTCAGACTACAGGCCGGGGGAGCGAAGCGGGTAGTTTCTTAACTTTTCTCCTGGCTCCTGTTTGTTCTATTGAAGAACGGACGGTAAGGCACAGCTCCTTTACCCCGTTCTTCAATAGAACTGGATTCCCAAATCTTGAAAATACGAGTGGAGATACCCTTTAACATTTGAAAGCTTCTGATTGGTTGGGGCAAAATTAGCACCATTTATTACCGATAAGAACTTTTATTGAATCTCCCTAATTTTTAGTTTTAGAAACTTATCTAGGCCACTAAAGCTATTCAGTGAACTTGCCATTACCACATCTGCTGGAAGACAGTTCCACAGTTTCACCGTTCTCTCTGTAAAGAAACCTTTCCTAACCTGAAAATGAAACTTCTTTTCTTCTAATCTTAAAGGATGTCCCCGTGTCCTCTAATATGATTTATTAGTGAAAAATGCACCAGAGTTCATTGTATGGCCCATTAATATATTTGTATAAAGTGATCATATCCCCACGCAAACGTCACTTCTCCAATGTAAACAGCCCTAACTTGTCTAATCTGCCTGCATATTCAAGCCCCTTCATTCCCCTTATTATTTTAGTTGCCCTTCTCTGAACACCTGTTCCCATTCAAGAGAGGCCTCTACCAACATGCCTTGTTAAGAGGGAGAATAATATTTTTCTCCTTTGAACCTATTCCTCTCTTATAAAAGATACAAATATCTTGCTAGCTCTAGCCTTTGCTACCTGGCATTGTTTGTACAGCCAAGTCTGTTATCTACCAGAACCCCTAAATCTTTTCCATTACAGATACTTAACACAGAGTTATTTAGGTGTAGGTGGCACAAGGAGTGTTACCCCAAATGCTCTCATCTGCCATTCTGCTGCCCATTGTGATAATTATCTAGGTCTGCTTGCAGCACATTGTACATCATGGAAGTTTCCAAAGCTCTGCATAGTTTAGTGTCATCAGCAAACACAGAGACCTTGCGGGGGGGGGGGGGGGGGGTTGGGGGGGGGGATCTCAATGCCCCCTTCTAAGTCATTTATAAACAGATTAAAAGGAAATGCGAGCTTGTTTTAAGCAAGAATAGCGGCAGTGAGGCAATTGGGTGTGACATCACGTTGCGCCTTTTTTGAGAGCTGCGACCAGAGAGTAGCACAGCAGAGGAAAATTCAGGGGCATCTTTAGAAGTTTCCTATAATGCAAAACTGGGGTTTGAGGGGTAGCTGGACATAGACATATATGCCCCATACACTGAGTGTATCACTATGCTCCGTACACTGAGTGTATCACTATGCTCCGTACACTGAGTCATCTTGTTGTTTTTATCAGTAATTATCTTGTTTATTATCACTGATTAATTATCTTGTTTATTATCACTGATTAATTATACTGTTTATTATCAATGATGAATTACTTGTATATCAGTGGTCAATCATTTTGTTTATTATCAATGATTAATTATCTTGTTTATATTGTGATTAATTATCTTGTTAAATATCAGTGATTAATTATCTTGTTTGTTATAGTGATTAATTTATTGTTTATTATCAGTGATTAATTCTTTGTTAAATTTCAGGGATTAATTATATTGTTTGTATTAGTGATTAATTATTTGTTTATTATCAGTGATTAATATCTGTGTTATCAGTGATTAATTATCGTGTTATTATTAGTGATTAATCACTGATATGAACAAAATGATTGATCACTGATAAGATGATTTGTCACTGATAATAAACAATAAGATGATTAATCACTAATAATAAACAATGGGTAATTAATCACTGTAAATAAACAATGTGATGATTAATCACGGGTAATAACAAGATGATAAATCACCAATAATAAACGAGATGATAATAACTGTTAATAAACAAGTTGTATAATCATTGATAATAAACAATAAGATGATTAATCACTGTTAATAAACTATGAGATACATAATCGCTTATAAACAATAAGATGATTACCCACTGTTTATAAACAATGAGATGATAATAAAGATGATTAATCACTGATAATAAAAGATGATTAAACAAGATAATTAATCACTATAAACAATGAGATGATTAATCACTGATAATAAACTATGAGATAATTAATCGCTAATAAACAATAGGAGGATTAATACGCCCAGTGTATGGAGCATAGAGATACGCTCAGTGTAAGGAGCATAGTGATACGCTCAGTGTAAGGAGCATAGTGATACGCTCAGTGTAAGGAGCATAGTGATACACTCAGTGTACGGAGCATAGTGATACGCTCAATGTAAGGAGCATAGTGATGCGCTCAGTGTACGGAGCATAGTGATACGCTCAGTGTACGGAGCATAGTGATACGCTCAGTGTACAGGGCATAGTGATACGCTCAGTGTAAGGAGCATAGTGATACGCTCAGTGTAAGGAGCATAGTGATGCGCTCAGTGTACGGAGCATAGTGATACGCTCAGTGTACGGAGCATAGTGATACGCTCAGTGTACGGAGCATAGTGATACGCTCAGTGTACAGGGCATAGTGATACGCTCAGTGTAAGGAGCATAGTGATACGCTCAGTGTACGGAGCATAGTGATACGCTCAGTGTACAGGGCATAGTGATACGCTCAGTGTACAGGGCATAGTGATACACTCAGTGTACGGAGCATAGTGATACGCTCAGTGTACGGAGCATAGTGATACGCTCAGTGTACAGGGCATAGTGATACGCTCAGTGTACGGAGCATAGTGATGCGCTCAGTGTACAGGGCATCGTGATATGCTCATCGTACAGGGAATAGGGATATGGCTTGTGTACGGAGCATAGTGATGTGCTCAGGTACAGGGCATAGTGATACGCTCAGTGTAGGAGCATAGTGATGCGCTCAGTTGTACGGAGCATAGTGAAATAGTGATACGCTCAGTGAGTGTACGGAGCATAGTGTGATACGCTCAGTTGTACAGGCGGATAGTGATGCGCTCAGTGTACGGAGCATAGTGATACACTCAGTGTACAGGGCATAGTGATATGTCAGGTAGGATCATAGTGTGATGACGCTCAGTGTAGAAGCATAGTGATACGCTCAGTGTACAGGCATAGTGATACGTCGTGTTCGGAGCATAGTGATACACCTCAGTGTACGGAGCATAGTGATACGCTCAGTGTAAGGACATAGTGTGATACACTCAGTGTACGGGGATAGTGATAAAATAGTGTACGGAAGATAGTGATACGCTCAGTGTATGGATAGAGATACGCTCAGTGTACAAAGCTAGTGATACGCTCAGTGTACGGAGCATAGTGATACGCTCAGTGTACAGGGAATAGTGATATGCTTAGTGTACGGAGCATATTGATACGCTCAGTGTACAGGGCATAGTGATACACTCAGTGTACGGAGCATAGTGATACGCTCAGTGTATGGAGCATAGAGATACGCTCAGTGTACAAAGCATAGTGATACGCTCAGTGTACAGGGAATAGTGATATGCTTAGTATACGGAGCATAGTGATCCGCTCAGTGTACAGGGCATAGTGATATGCTCAGTGTATGGAGCATAGTGATACGCTCAGTGTACAGGGCATAGTGATACGCTCAGTGTACAGGGCATACTGATATGCTCAGTGTACAGGGAATAGTGATATGCTCAGTGTACGGAGCATAGTGATACGCTCAGTGTACAGGGCATAGTGATATGCTCAGTGTACGGAGCATAGTGATACGCTCAGTGTACAGGGCATAGTGATACGCTCAGTGTACAGGGCATAGTGATATGCTCAGTGTACAGGGAATAGTGATATGCTTAGTGTACGGAGCATAGTGATACGCTCAGTGTACAGGGCATAGTGGATGCTCAGTGTACGGAGCATATGGATATGCTCTAGTGTACGGGCTAGTGATACGCTCAGTGTACCAGGGCATAGTGATACGCTCAGTTACAGGGCATAGTGATTGCTAGTGTATGAGCATAGTGATTCGCTCAGTGTACAGGGCATAGTGATATGCTCATGTGTAGTAGCAATGTGATTGCTAGTGTACAGGGCATAGTGATATGCTCAGTGTACAGGACTATGTGTCCTAGTGTACAGGGATAGTGATATGTCAGTGTACAGGGCACCTAGGCATAGTGAAACGTCAGTCTGTACAGGGTATAGTGATGCGTCAGTGTACAGGGATAGTGATACGCTCAGTGCAAGGGTTATAGTGATATGCTCAGTGTATTGAGCATAGTGATCGCTCATGTACCAGGGCATAGTGATCATGCTCAGTTGTACAGGGCATAGTGATTCGCTCAGTGTACAGGGCTAGTGATATGTCAGTGTACGGGCATAGTGAAACGCATGTACAGGTATAGTGATATGCTCAGTGGATGGAGCCCAGGGCATAGTGATACGCTCAGTGTATGGGCTATGATACGCTACATGCTATGGAAGCATCAGCTGATGACGTCCAGTGTAGGAGCAAAGTATGATACCGCAGTACTAGGTCGCTACGTCTGTGCATCATAGTGATACAGCTCAGTGTACGGCAGCACCTAGAGATACGCTAAGCTGTAGAGCAATCAGTGATACGCTCAGTGTAGGAGGATCAGGGATACGCTCAGTGTAAGGAGCTAGTGATACGCTCAGTGTACGGAGCATAGTGATACGCCAGTGTACGGAGCATACCGAGTCTCGATAACGCTCAGTGTACAGCCATAGCCGTCACTCTAAGGATAGCATAGTCGTAAGGCCAGTGCTCAGGGCATAGTATAGCATTAGTGATACTCATGTACGGAGATAGTGATACGCTCAGTGTACGGAGCATAGTGATAGCATCAGTGTAAGGGCATAGCTGATACACTCAAGTGTACGGAGCATAGTGATACCAGCTCCCAGGTAGAGCTACGTGCATAGCTCCAGTGTACGTGATATGATACTCAGTGTCACAGGATAGTCGAGCATAGTGATACACGTAGGGAATAGTACGGAAGCACGTGGAGCATTAGTGATACACTCAGTACGCGCTATGGGGCCATATATGTCTACTGTCCAGCTAACCCTCATAACCCCACGTTATTGCATTATAGGAAACTTCTACAGGATGACCCACCCGAATTTCCTCTGACCCTTGACCTGCTACTCCCTCCCCTGGCGCAGCTCTCATAAAAAAAGGCCGCAACGTGATCTCCTGTCACAACCAATTGCGTCACTTTGCCGCATCCTATTTTTCTGCCTACCACACACCCACACGCTCGCATTTCTTTAATCTGTTTATAAAATGGATTAGAGGGGGGGGCGACTCCCAGGCGGCATTTGCAGAGCAAGGTCTCTGTGTTTGCCTTCGCATGACACTAAACTTATGCAGAGCTTTGGAAACTTCATGATGTACAAGTGCTCGCATAGCAGACCTAGATAGACTTATATCACCATATTCTGCGGGCCTCCAGCAGAAGTGCCAGATGAGAGGCACTTGGGGTTTTAACAATCCTTCTGTGCCCTACACACATGATAATAACTACTGTTGTTATAGTGGAATCTGTAACTGGAAAAGATTTCAGGGGTCTTGGTATGATAAACAGACTTGGCTGTAGCACAACAATGCCAGGTTACGCAAAGGCTTTCAGAGCTAGCAAGATCACTCTGTATTGTTAAAGAGAGGAATCAGGTTCAAAGGAGAAAAACATTATTCTCCCCCCTCCGTTACAACCGGCATTCGGTTAGTAAGGGCACTCATCTTGGACAATGGAAGCAGTCAGAGGAAGGGCAAACTACAAACATAAACTAAGGGGAATGAAGGGGGACTTGACATATGCAGGCAGTTAGACAAGTTAGGGCCGTTTACATTGGAAGAAGTGACGTTGCTGTGGGGTATCATGTCACTTATCTAATAATATATTACCCATGCGGCCAGACAATGTAATCTATGGTTGCAATTTTTTCACTTAATACAACTATTAGCGGACACTTGTTGGACATCCTTTAAGATTAGACAGAAAAAAGAAGTTTCCATTTTCAGGTTACGGAAAGGTTTACTTTTACAAAGTTACGCTGGATGATGATGAATTGACTGAAACTGTCGGATACTGTCTTTGCCAGAAGCACTGTGTTGGTATATGGCAACGTTTCACTGAATAGATTAGTGGCCCTAGATAAGTTTCTAAAAACTAAAATTAATTGGAGATCAATAAAAGTCTTCTTATCGCGTATAATTAACATGGTGCTAATGTGTGCCCCACCCCCAAATCAGAAGACTTTTCACAAATGTTGAAAGGGTTATCCCACACTCGTATTTCAGATTTGGGAATCCCAGTTCTGATTTGAAGAACGGGCAGGTAAGGAGCCCCTTGTCGCCTTACCGTCAGTTTCATCAATCAAAAAAACAGGAGCCAGGAGCAGAAAGTTTCAGAAATACCCCGCTCGCTTCCCCCTGGCTTAGCTGACCGGTCCCGAGGACCTTGGCTTCCTATGCGCATAGAGAGCACTGACGCATACGTAAGAAAGCGTCACGGTCTGGGACTGTAAGACTACACGTTTCGTAGTCAATCTATTATATGGTACAGGTGACTACCACTATAATATTGAGGAACTTCACTGGTAGTATACCTCATACTGCAGTTCTGATTGTACGGGGTACTACCTGCATATTAATATTGAAGAATACTGTTATTAATACATATACTGTAGTTCTGGTCGCGGTTAAAGGCGATACTATACTAATATTGAGAAAACTTGGTAATAATACATATACTGTAGTTCTGTGTTCGGTATGGGCGTTTACTTATATACATATTGAGAATTACTGGTATTAATGCAACTACTGTAGTTCTGGTTAGTACAGGGATACTATATAATATGAGAATCTACTGGTACTAATACATATACTGTAGGTCTGGTTGGATGGGGATACTACTGATATTGAGAATTCCACCCCTGGCTATAATAACACTATACTTTGTCCAGTTCTGGTCTGGTACGGGCCGATCCTATATAAATTGAGTAATGCCACTGGTTATTAATCTTCCTATATGGAGTGTCTGGTTTCCCCCCCCGCGCGACAGTTGATACTTCAGCATGAATCACCCGAGCAAGGGCACGACCCCCAATGGATTGTTTTAAGCATCAGTCGTGATTAGTGGTCATTAGATTTAAACCTATATACTATCACTGATAATAAACAAGATGATAATAAACGAAATGATTAATCACTGATAATAATGATAATTAATCACTGATAACAAACAAGATAATTAATCACTGATAATAAACAAGATAATTAATCATTGATAATAAACAAGATAATTAATCATTGAAAATAAACAAGATAATTAATTAATCATTGTTAATAAACAAGATAATAATCACTGATAATAAACAAGATAATTAATCATTGATAACAAACAAGATAATTAATCACTGATAATAAACAAGATAATAATCACTGATAATAAACAAGATGATCACTGATAATAAACAAGATGATCACTTATAATAAACAAGATGATTAATCACTGATATTAAAGATAATTAGTCACTGAAAACAAACAAGATAAATAATTACTGATAATAAACAAGATGCTTAATCACAAATAGTAAACAAGATAATTATCTTGTTTATTATCAGTGATTAATCAAAACATCTTTTATCATCCGTGATTAATCATCATATTGTTTATCATAAGTGATTAATTATCTTATTTATTATCAGTGATTCATTATCTTATTCATTATCAGTGATCAATTATCTTGTTTATTATCAATGATTAGTCAACTTATTTATTATCAGTGATCAAGCAAAAAATCTTTTTTTAAAGGGCATATCCACCCCCAAAACATAATTCTCCCCCACTACTGGCCCCACTGTGTAGTGTTTAAAAATCCTTACCTTACCTCTCTTCTCCTGTAGTGTCAGCCCAAAGTCCTAGTGAGTTAAGAGTAGGAGCCTGGCTGGAGGGAAAACTTTTTTTCCGCCTCTGAGTTCTCCTCTGAGAGATTTCTGGCTTGTTTAGTGCAGCCCTTTACCCCACTAGTGCAGCCCTAGTGCCCCTAGTGTAAAATCCCTTTTCTGTAGTGTAGGGCTCCCTCTTCCACCCCCAACCACTCTATTAGCTTGTAAAAAAACATCCAAACTCTACTTAAACTGCCGGAAGCCGCGTCTGCGATTCGCTGCCTCTCAGCCATTCACGGATGTGACTCCGGTCTGGCGGCTCCGGTGTGGCCCCCTGCTTGCAGGTTCATGCAACAAGAGAGCCATATCTGAACACCGGGGGAAGAAACGGTGTAAGTAAAGTTCGGGTAAGTTTTTTTACAAGCTAATAGAGCGGTTGGGGGTGGGACAGGGGAGCCCTACACTACAGCAAATTTTCAAAATAGAGGTGGACATGCCCTTTAATCATCTTATTGTTTATTATCAGTGATCAATCATCTTGGATAATATCAGTGATTAATTATGTTTTTATGATCAGTGACCAATCATCTTATTATTAGTTATTTATCATGTTATTTCCTTTTCTTTCTCCCCTTTTTTTCCTACCGCTTATGGTTCCCAAACGGGATTTTAATAAAACACAAATGAACGTCTCAGATGGGAATTGACAGGAGACATCAGAGAAACGTTCAGATCAGCTCAGCGGGTGGAATAAGGAGCAGGGGGAGCAGGAGAACTAATGAGGGGGGACATCCCTCTTCTCTTTATTCCAGATTATTCCAGGAGATTCATTTGAAGAAGAAAAGGCAGCGAAGCAGCGATCAGCATGTGGGAGAGGGGAAAACGCAGCATAGAAGATGAACAATGACCCAAGTCAACTGAAGGAATAAAACATGAGCTGTCTGATTGACAGGGACTTTACTAGTGTTTGCTTATTACTACTGTCACCAGTGTCTTCACAACACCCCCTACATACACTTCCCCTTTAACACTCCTCTCACACTGCCCTTCCCACAACACCCCTCGCACCAGTCAACAATTATTATAATTATTATCATTGCCCCAATTAGTATTTAAAGCTATGAAAGCATTTCTCTATTTTATTGGCAAATTAGACACCAAGGGTCACTGTTCTTTCTTTCTTTCAGTTTACAGATTTGGTTTAACTGGATGGAACAATACGGTAGGTAACCCAGGGACAGGAATTAGAGAGAATCAAAGCTTGTAATGGGGGTTAGTGCTAAAAATAAAGGAGATTTAGTTATCCCATTATTTTGATTGGATAATCACTATAAAGGGTCGATATGTTGATTTACCAATATGGGTCCTTTATAAATACCATCTAATGGGATTTCCAGTCCTGAGGAAGATTAATCGATTTCCCACAAGATGGACAGTGAACCTAATGTAAAGGACAAGTAAACCAATTACTTTCCTCTGGCTCCCTAGTTGTAGTTAGAGCACTACAGGACAGACATGTACACAGTTCCCAATCACTAATCATATAACCTACCTTGTCTGCCTACACTAAGTAACCTCAATTCAGTTCCTTCTAGGGGCGTCGACTCTCTGGGTAAAGATTAGAGATGGCCGAAACTGCCGGGTTTCGTTCCGTTTTCGGGTTTTCAGATCCCGAGATCCAAATACGGAATAGAGAGGAGAGAGAGGAAGGGAGGGAGTGAGAGGAGAGGGGAGGAAGGAGGAGGAAGGGAGAGTAGAGGAGGGGGGACGGGGGGACAGGGGGGGGGGGGAGGGGGGGGGAGACGGGGGGTAGGGGGGGGGGGAGGGGAGGGGAGGGGAGGGCGGGGGGGAGGGGGACGGGGGGAGGGGGGGGGGGGTGGGGCGGGGGGGGGGGGGGGGGGTACGAGGGGGGGGTGACGTGGGGTGGGGAGGGAGGGGGGAGGGGGGGAGGGGGTGGGGACGGGGGGGGGGAAGGGGGAGGTGGGAGGGGGGGGGGGTACAGGGGAGGGGGGTGGGGGGGGGGGACGGGGGTGGGAGACGGGGAGGGGGGGGGGGGGGGGGGGGGGGGGGGGGTGGGGAGGGGGGGGGGGACAGGTACGTGGGGGGGGAGGGGGTACGGGGGGGAGGTGAGGGAGGACAGGGGAGGGGGGGGGGAGGGAGGGTGTGGGGGGGGAGAGGGGGAGGGGGGGGGGGGGGGGGAGGGCGGGGGGAGCACAGGGGAGGGGTAGGGGGGGGGGGACGGGGGGGGGTGGGGAAGAGGAGTGGACAGGGAGGACAGGGGGAGGGGGTGGGGGGGGACTCGGGGGGGGGTACAGGGAAGGTGTGGGGGGGGTGGGGGGAGGGGGAAGGGGGTGGGGGGGGGGGGAGGGGGGGGTGGGGTGGGGGGTGGGGGGGGTGGGGGGGGGGGGAGGGGGGGGGGAGGGGGGGGAGGAACGGGGGGGGAGGGGGGGGGGGGGGGGGGGGGGGAGGGAGGGGGCGGAGAGGACGGGCGGAGGGGGGGGGGAGGGGGGGGAGAGACAGGAGGAGGGAGGGGGGGGCGCACAAGGGGGGGGAGGGAGAGGAGAGGGGGGGAGGGTTGCTGGGGGGGGGTGAGGTGACTGGACAGGGGGGGGCGACGGGGGAGGGGTGGAAGGGGGGGGGGTGGGAGGGGGAGGGACGGGGGGGGGGGGGGGAGGAGTATTTTATTTTTTTGTGTTTTTTAGCTTTTGTTTTACTTTTTATTTTAGTTTTTTTTTACAGTATAGTATAGTATGTATATATTAGTAATGTATAGTATAGTATAGTATAGTATAGTATAGTAATGTATAGTATAGTATAGTAATGTATAGTATAGTACAGTACAGTATAGTATAGTATAGTATAGTATAGTATAGTAATGTATAGTATAGTACAGTATAGTATAGTATAGTAATGTATAGTATAGTATAGTATAGTATAGTATAGTATAGTATAGTAATGTATAGTATAGTATAGTATAGTATAGTATAGTATAGTAAAGTATAGTATAGTATAGTATTTGAGGTTGAATAAAGACATACATACATCCAGTCCAACCCATCTAGCAATATCCTCATTTCCTGCCTAACTGTTGATCCAGAGGAAGGCAAAAAAAACCCACCAAATTTATGAAGGGGGAAAAAATTCCTTCCTGACTCCAAGTGGCAATCGGAAATTTCCCTGGATCAACTCTACTTTATGTATCAATACCAGTAACTTGTAACATTCCTCGTTTGCAGAAACTCATCCAGCTTTTTTTTTAAACTGACCAATGAACCTGCCATAACAACGTCCACTGGAAGACAGTTCCATAGCTTTACCGTTCTCACAGTGAAAAACCCTTTCCGAGCTTGAAGCCTAAACCTTTTTTCTTCAAGTCTTAAGGGATATCCACGTGTCCACTGACATGTTCTATTGGTGAACAATGCCCCATATAGTTTATTGTATGGCCCATTAATGTATTTATACACAGTAATCATATCCCCACTCAAGCGCCTTTTCTCCAGCGTACATAATTGTAACTTTTCCAGTCTCTCTTTGCAATTCAAGATCCCCCAATCCCCTTATTAATTTAGTTGCCCTTCTCTGAACCCTTTACATTTCCAAGATGTCCTTTTTGTACACAGGATTCCAAAATTGCACTGCATATTCCAAATGAGGCCTTACCAATGCTTTGTAAAGAGGGAGAATTAAATTTTTCCTCCCTTGAATCCATACCTCGCTTTATACAAGACAATACCATGCTGGCTCTGGCTGTTTCCGCCTGGCACTTCTTGCTTCCTTTAAGTTTGTTATCCACCAAAACTCCAAGATCCCTTTCCAACAGGGATTCACTTAACACAGAGCCATTTATAGTATAAGCAGCACAAGGATTTTTAAGTCCAAAATGCATCACCTTACATTTATCAACATTGAATCTCATCTGCCACTTAGCAGCCCAATGTGACAATCTATCTAGATCCCCCTGCAAAGATTGCACATCCTGTGAAGTTTTTAATCGTCAACAAATTTGTGTTGTCAGCAAACATAGAAACCTTGCTGACAATACCCACTTCCAAATCATTAATAAATAGATTAAATAGAAGCGGCCCCAACACAGAACCCTGTGGCACCCCACTTAGCACTTTAGTCCATAATGATGAAGCCCCATTAACAACTACTCTCTGCATCCTATTCATTAACCAATTTTCTATCCATGTACAAATGTGATTCCCCAGTCCAACAAACCTTAGCTTATACATTATTCACCTATGGGGGATTGTATCAAAAGCCTTAGTAAAATCCAAGTAAACTACATCTACTGCTATGCCAGAGTCTAAATTTCTACTTACTTCCTCATAAAAGCCAAGCAAGTTAGTTTGACAAGATCTATTCCTCCTAAATCCATGCTGGTTACTACTTATAATGTCAGTCCTTGAAACATACTCTAGAACATGTTCCCTTATTAAACTTTCCAGGATCTTCCCCACCACTGAAGTTAAACTTACAGGCCTGTAATTACCTGGCTGTGAACGACTACCCTTTTTGAATATTGGAATAACATCAGCTTTTTTCCAATCCAGAGGCACACCACCGGACATGAGGGAATCAGCAAAAATAAGAAACAATGGCCTAGATAAAACTGAACTTAGCTCCTTAAGTACCCGAGGATGTATTTTATCCAGTCCAGGAGATTTATTAGTATTAACCTTATTTAGTTCTTTCTGTGCCATATCCTCGGTTAACCAAAGTGCACTGGAATCTTTTATACTATTATTGCTACTATACTCTATGATATCTGTACTTGGATATTCTATAGTGTATACAGAGGGGAAAAAAATATTCAAGACATTTTCTTTATCGCCATCCTCAGTAACTAATTTATCCGCATTAATTAATGGTGCCATATTTTGAGTCCTCATCTTCTTACTATTAATATATATAATATTAATATACTATTAATACATTTTAGGCTTAGTGATGCTTTGTTCAGCTATCCTAACTTCATTATTAATTTTAGCTAGTTTGATTGCTTTCTTACACTCCTTGTTACAGTTTTTATACTCCCTAAAGGCCCTTTCCGTTCCCTCTGACTTAAAGGTTTTAAAAGCATTTTTCTTCCTATCTGTTTGCCTCTTTACATCAGAATTCAGCCACATGGGCGCGGATTTATTTTTTTTACATTTATTTCCCAAGGGTATAAATTTAGATGTGAACTGGCTTAACATCCCCTTGAACACAGTCCACTTCTGTTCAGTACCTTTACCTGATAATACATTATCCCAGTTGACATTCTGAAGAGCTAATTTTAACCTAAAAGCTACTCCCCTAAAACAGCTGCACCGCCATCAGTGAGGTGCAACCCATCCCTACTAAAGAGCCTGAAACCGACACAAAAGTCTGCCCAGTTCCCTATAAACCCAAACCCTTCTTCCTTACACCACCCTCTTAGCCATTAATGCTCCTAAGCTCCCACTGTCTCTCTGGCGTAGCACGTGGCTGCGGTAGTATTTCTGAAAACACTACCCTGGAGGTCCTTGCTTTTATCTTGGCCCCTAGCTCTCGGAAATCATGTTTAAGGACCTCACTTCCAACTCTTAACTTTGTCATTGGCACCAATGTGACCGCCGGGTCACACCTGGCCCCACCCAATAATCTGTCTACATGATCCACCACATGCCGAACCCTAGCACCAGGCAGGCAACACACAGTTCAGCATGTAGAGTCTTGCCGGCAGATTACCCTATCTACCTTCCTTATAATGGAGTCCCCTACCACTACCACCTGCCTAGCATTCCAGATCCTAAGTTTCTCCTCCCTTGTATCAGAGATGGCAGTCCCCTGGGTGCTCAAGGGATTAGCCTGCTCCATACATGCTAATTCCAAGCTGTTATCCTCCACTTCATTACCTAAGGCAGCAAATCTGTTGGGATGGGCAATCTGGGAAGAAGCCACCCTACCCTTCCATCCCCCACTTACCTAGTAACCCTAATAAAACTACCTCCCCCCTCAACCTTCCCCACTTCCACCCACCTCTATACTGACCCCAGCCAGTGCCTGCTGTCCCCCCAGATTTGCCAGTCCTTGCAATGCTACAGTATATGTCCCTATAACATATTGGGAACACTGAGGAGAAAGGCCCAGTTACAGGTAATTAATATTCCCTAATAGACACGTCTACCTGTGTTCTTAATATCTGTGTTATAAACATTCAGGCTTTATTTTCCCTTTGTGATATTGGGAAATAAAATCACGGTAGGGCAGAGAGTTTTAGTTCTGCAGCTTGTCACCGTTTACATTATTCTATGTTCTTACCCTAGTTCCTGGTTATTTAACCTGCACTGGTCCTTTAACCCACTGGTGTCACCACATGGAACTGTCGGTTCATCACAGAGTTAAACTTGTGCTTAGAATCAGTTTATTTGGGGACCAGCAAATTCCTCCACGTGGATCGACCAACAGTGTGTGTGTGTGTGTGTGTGGGGGGGGGCACAGAACCTTTCAGCCATTGATAAGGGCCCCAGTTCCAATACTCAGCACTAACATTCCCGCTGCTTATGGGATTGTTCCAGGAAAAGGGAAATTGATCTTCACACTTCTCAGAACACAGTTCATTCAATACGGAGCACTTACACAGAACATGGGACCCCCAATAGACCACCCTGACTGACTGAACTGGGAGTAGGGGGAATAGGCCAACAGTGGGTTAATGTGAACATTGTTCTATTAATTTGGTACAGTTTATACTGATACTAGTAGGATATACACTATATTTCCCAGCACCCCTTGTGTCTTAACAACTGTCCCCCCATTTGTGGAAACACAGCTTTTACTTACTATTCCTTCATCTGCTCTACTCAGCCAGGACCTGGCTTTAAGTGTTACCAGGGGCCCACAACTTGGGATAACATTTCCAATAAGGTGACTCTTGAGTAATTCCCAATGTAATAAGGGGTAAATATTCCTTACATTTATGTTAAAAAGTCTTATTGCCTTTCTATCTATCTACAGTACTGTAGTTGAGGGAGATACAATATCTGTTTGGAGAATTCCTCCAATTATCTCCCCGTGTAAATCACACTAAGCATGCCTGAGGTCACTGACCTATGGGAGGTGCAGTAACAGCAGTAACTGTGTCTCTGGCTAGGAATACCATAGAAAGACAAGTGATAGGTCATTTTAAACAGAAGCTTCTGCCCGTAAATTAAGGTAGAGAGGTGTTTTGCGGTGGACCGATCATTTAAAGGGCAACTATAGTGAAAAAAAAACTTTGTCTGTATACAATGTATAGATCACTTAGTATAAGCTGCCTTACTTTCATGTTTCTGTGTGGCTTCTTTCTTCACACTGGCAGAAGTTTGTACCAAGCTGTGTAGTCCCCCTCCCCTCTCTGTCTACTCCCCCTCAAGCAGTGACGGGCTGTATACAGAGTCCGAGCATTGTCAGTAGAAAGGACTTTAAATGAAGTGCTGACATCCTGTTGACCCCTCCCTTCCAGAGCTAGACTGCAAGCAGTAGAGAAAGTAGCAATATGCTGAAGGGAGGGGCAGAGGGGGAGAGAGGAGGACAAGTGGTGCTGAGATACTTTACAAGTAAGTTACTGAACTCTGCCTGTTCTCTAACTTTGCTAATTGTTATTTACTTTTTACCTAAAGTTCATATCTCTCCCCTGCTTAGCTGAGATCATAATCACTGAAGAGAGAGTCAGTGTAACAGCAGCTTGTAGTGAGACCTTCACAAACACAGTGACACTGCTTGTTGTCCTGTTACATTTCAGTTGCTTTAGTCTATATATTTCATAGATTGCACTGTGTGTCTTGTTTGGTATATAGTCTGTATTACTGTATTATATATACTGTATTAGTGTTCCATTTGAGTCACTGGTTTTGTATGTATATAAGATTTTTTTTGGGGGGAGGGGCTGTTTTATAGTGTGTTATGCTCATATTGCTGGGTTAATGGTTTATTGATTGTGTTTAGCACTACAGCATTTGACTATATGTTGCACATGGTACATATAGTGTGGGTGAGAGAGTGTGTGACATTACTGCAGGGGAGCTTTGGATCGTGTGGGTGTGTGCCTTTGAGTGACAGATGAGGTGTAGCAGCTCCTACAAATCACAGCATATTCAAAGGCTTATATCTCGGGGACTATGTAGAATTTAAAGAAACTAAAGGTACCCTGGTGGATGGGATGACTTATAGGATACATTAGAAGAAATTAAAAAAAAACAATTTTCTCACTATAATTGCCCTTTAAGGGAATTTAGAAGTTTACAAAGGAATTAAAGAACAAACTTTTTAGCATGAACTTTTTTGTAATTAATGGCACCACTTGTTTTATTGTATCCATCCACCCAGTGTTAAACAGAGAAAGATAGAGAAACATGGCTTTATACAGAGGTAAATAGTGAAATTAGAGTAAATTCAACACACGTAGGTAGATTGATCTTTTTTTAATCTATATACTTGAGTTTTCTCTTTAAGGAAGAACATAACACAGTTTAAACAACAGATTCCATGAGAAATATGTATTTAATCCTCAACAGGTATATTAATCATTTTTTATTTATTTTGATCCCAGGGGTCTGAAATAACTGCAGTTCTTTCTGTTAGATTTCCAGGAATATGGAAAATGATCAAGGTCCCCTCTGTAGAAATCTATATCATTTCCTTGTCTGGAATCTTTATATCACAATGATTTAATCACTATGGAAATAATATAGTTATTTACACACTCAGGATTTTTTTTTTTTAAGGGCAAATAAATTATCAGGAGATGTTTCGAATAACTTGCTGCTGCAGTAATGTTTGAAACCCTAGTAAGTGGCAGTAAGGTTATACAGTGATTGTTATGCCTTGTCCCAATTCGGTCAGTCACATACATGGATCAATTCCATCCCAGGAACTAATGTAAAGTCTCTGCACTAAGTTCTAACAGGAAATTCCACTCTGAAATTTCGATTGGACAGGAATTGATTGAGGGTCTCAATAACCTGTTAGACACTTGAGCCGAACAATCAATGTTCAATTGATTCTACTCTTAATATACATCACTTTGGGCTGTTCAGATGCAAAAAAACAATTGATTCTGAGGATTTTGATGGAGAAGATCTAATGGACTGATCAATTAAATGCAAAAATTATTAACCCGAATGTGGCCACCTAATGGTAACATTTGGTATTGTAGGCTTAGTGACTAATGTCTAGCATCCTGGCCGAAAAGTCTACAGAGAGGACCTTGGCCGGTTCCTGCACTAATGCTCTATGGGGAATATTTATTAGGGACCAAACTAGAAAATAGGTTTACAATACTTACAGATACTCAAGGCTAAAGGGAAAGTAAAGCCTTTAAACAATTTTATTCAGGTGATTTATCCAAATGAAGAGAGAGTAAAAATGTTTAACATGATGTCATCTAATATTTACTGTGAATCCAGGTTTCAAGACCCTTCTTCTGGGCGGCCAATCATCTCTTGGTTATGACACTGACACCATAAATAAGATATTTTTGACCATATGACGTCGCACCATTAGGAATTTCAGTAATTGCATGTGAACAGAATATTAATGTAATAAATGGTCTCAATTTGACCTTTAGTTTTCCCTTCAAACATTGAGTCACCTGATTGCAACTTTTAATTTTCATTTGTCTAAACCGTGACATTACCATTAAAATGCGTAGTGTTGTAAAAACCATGTGAGCTGTCCCTTTAAAAAAAAACGTTTACGTTTTAGTGTTACCTTTCACCCTGTTTAATAATAATCCCAGCTCCGTTAATCCTATTTGGGATTTGCTGAATGTAGTGTAAATCATAAAGTGAAAGGGGAACTCCAGCAGTTTATTTCATTTCTTATTGAAGAATATGGCCGCAGTCAGCGTTTGTTTATACACACTGTTAGATAAACTCTATGAATATTTAAAGAGATCATTTCTATGTAAATGGGGGAAGTAAGAAGCTGGTATTTCATTTGCTTGTACATTTAATAATTGGATGGAGAGGGGTTAAGGGGGACAGTCGAAGGATAGGAATATAATTGTGACATTTCCTAGCTAATAACTGGATTTATATTCGATATACAGTATCCTGGCCCCTGGCAATTTATTGGTGGAACACAGCCACTCTGTAAACATAGCGCCCCCTACTGGGCAACAGGAACAGACCTTTTGATGTATAGTCCCCTACAGAACATTACAGTGGTTTCATTAAAATATCAGTATTTCAACCGGCTCTGGCTTAAACCAAAAGCTCATTAAGGTTTAGTTTGCCTTAACGTGGGCCAAATTTAATTTCTCTGTGGGGGATTTGAGAAGCTTTGACTGGTGGAAAATAAAAGAGAAATGTTATGTAGAAGAAGAAAATCTGAAGCAGAGATGGTCTCATGAAATCCTCACCTAGAGTGTCACAGTGGAACATACCCCAGGTCCTACCTGTTCTATGACATTACCTGTAGCTATGATAATAATACCTTTAGTCCCAGTATGGGATTATTATGCAAGAGGCCTTTATTAATTTGGCTTGAAAAAGCCAAATTCCTGTTCTTTCTATTTCTTCTTTTTCTTCTTCCGTTTTATTCTTCCACTTTTTTGGACTGTATCTCCTCCCACAGTTTTTGAGCTAGAGACATGAAATTCGGTACAGACGTGCGGGGCATATAGGAGAAGTGTCCTATCTTCTAGCTAAGGAATCTGCGGAAGTGTTACAGCGTTATCAGCGAATTTCCGGACATTTTTTCCCATAGACTATAATGGTAACAATCCTCAAATGTGGATATTTCAAAACAGTTTTTTTCATGGTCATAAATACAAATGGTGATACCCCCAACCCCCCACACAGACCCAGGTACACCCACCTACTGACCTACCTTTCCATTCCCATGGAAGCCATACTTAAAGGGGAACTAGTCAAAAAACTAATTTTGATAAATCATCAATGAAAGTTAGTTGTATAGTCATACTGTACATGGAAAAACACATACCCCCCAACCTCATATGGTAGGTACACCCACCTACTGACTTACCCTTCCATTCCTGTGGCAGCCATACTTAAAGGGTAAACAATGGAAAAATAAACTAATTTTGATATATCCTCAATAAAAGTTAGTTTTAAGGTTGAAAACACACACACAAAAAAAAGGGTAACTAAAGGCCAAAAAACTAATTTAGATTTATCCTCAATAAGAGATAGTTTTAAGGTTGTAAACACAAAAAAAGGTTTACTCCCTCAACCACACCCAGGTACACACACCTACTGATCTACTTATCCATTACTGTGGCAGTCATACTAAGTATGACTAAGATAAAATAAAAACAAATTTTGACCAACCATCAAATCATCAAAAAAGTTTGTTTTTTACCTTCCGACCTGATGCAGGTACACACGCCTACTCACTTACCCTTCCATTTTTATGGCAGCCATATTTAAAGGGTAAATAGTCAAAAAAATCAATTTTGACTAATCATCAACAAAGTTTTTTTTTTTTAACCCCCAACCTTACCCAGGTACATACTACTGACCTACCCTTCCATTACTTTGGCAGCCATAATATAATATAATTAAAATTAAAAAAAACTAATTTTGATCAATAATCAAAAAAGTTTATTTTTTTAACTTCCGACCTGACACAGGTACACACACCTACTGAGCTACCCATTCATTCATGTGGCAATCATATTTAAAGGGTAAGTATAGTAAAAAAAAAAACCCACAAATTTTGACAAATCATCAAAAAAGTTAGTCTTTTAGGTTGGGTACACACCAGCCAATATTTTCGGGCCAACTGGCCGATTCCCGGCACTTTGATCGATCGGGCGAAAATATTGGCTGATGTGGGGTGGGCAGCCACGACCGACATCGATCATTCGTTCGGCCAAATCGACCGAACGTGTCTTTAAATTCCGATCGATCGTGCGGTTCCCTATGGGACCGCACGATCAATAGCTCGCAAATTCCTCCGCAGACGAATTTGCTGCGACCGACGGACATTTGTCCCGGCCAAGCGCTCGGTCAGGACAAAAAGTCCCTCCATGTGTACCCAGCCTTATCCCCCAACCTGACACGAGTACACATACCAACTGATCTTCCTTTAATTCATGTGACAGCCATATTTAAAGGGTAAGTAAACACAACAATGTCCTCATCATTGGCATTATTGAGTTTTAAAATCTGCAGCACAAACACACACATTCCCTTCTAAAATGCAGCCTTTCAAACCAAATTCAAAGTTTATACTTTCCCTTTCTAGTTAAAAATACAGGACATGGAAGCAAAATGACCCAATGTGCAGACTGACAAAACCCAAAAAATTCTAATTAAGGCAAAAAGGCACTACGAACAGTAAGTAACGAAACATGTAATCCACTGTACCGGTCTCTCCCGGGATAGACACATAATCCACTGTACCGGTCTCTCCCGGGATAGACACATAATCCACTGTACCGGTCTCCCGGGATAGACACGTAATCCACTTAACGGTCTCTCCCGGGATAGACACGTAATCCACTGTACCGGTCTCTCCCGGGATAGACACATAATCCAGTGTACCGGTCTCTCCCGGATAGACACATAATCAGTGTACCGGTCTCTCCCGGGATAGACAAGTAATCCAATGTAACGGTCTCTCCCGGGATAGACACGTAATCACCTGAACAGTCTCTCCCGGGATAGACACGTAATCCACTGTACCAGTAGACTCCGGGATAGACACATAATCCACTGTACCGGTCTCTCCTGGGATAGACACGTAATCCACTGTACCGGTCTGTCCCGGGATAGACACGTAATCCACTGTACCGGTCTCTCCCGGGATAGACACATAATCCACTGTACCGGTCTCTCCCGGGATAGACACATAATCCAGTGTACCGGTCTCTCCCGGGATAGACACGTAATCCACTGTAACGGTCTCTCCCGGGATAGACACGTAATCCACTGTAACAGTCTCTCCCGGGATAGACACGTAATCCACTGTACCAGTCTCTCCCGGGATAGACACGTAATCCACTAAACCGGTCTCTCCCGGGATAGACACGTAATCCACTGTACCTGTCTCTCTTGGGATAGACACGTAATCCACTGTACTGGTCTCGCCCCGGGATAGACAAGTAATCCACTGTACCGGTCTGTCCCATACTAATAGACACAAATCCACTGCTGTACCGGTCTTCTTGTACTGGGATAGACACGTAATCCCCTGTACTGGTCTCTCCAGGGATAGACACATAATCCCCTGTACCTGTCTCTCCCCAGAATAGGCATGTAACCCACTGTACTGTCTCTCCCAGGATAGACATGTAATCCATTGTACCGTCTCTCCCGGGGATAGACATGTAATCCACTGTACCGTCTGATCCCATAATAGACACAAAATCCACTGTACCGTACCGTCTGTCCTGGGATAGACACTTAATCCCTGTACTGGTCTCTCCAGGATAGACACATAACCCTTCCCCTGTACCTGTCTCTCCCCAGAATAGGCATGTAACCCACTGTACTGTCTCTCCAGGATAGACATGTAATCCATGTACCGCCTCTCCCGGGGATAGACATGTAATCCACTGTACCGTCTCTCCCGGGATTGACATGTCATCCATTTTATTGGTCTCTCCAGGGATAGACACGTAATCCACTGTATTGGTCTGTCCCGGGGATAGACACATAATCCACTGTACCGTCTCTCCCGGGATTGACATGTCATCCATTTTATCGACACGTAATCCACTGTATCGGTCTGTCGGGATAGATACGTAATCCACTGTATCTGTTCTGTCCCAGGATAGCACATAATCCACTGTATCTGTCTGTCCAGGTAGAACATAATCCACTGTACCAGTCTCTCCAGGGATACACACATAATCCATGTACCGGTTCTTCCAGGGATAGACACCTAATCCACTGTACCATCTGTGACGGAACTACAGCTCTCAACCTCAGACAAACGGAGCTTTCCCAGCTCACAGGGTCAAAACCAGGTTGAGGGCTGCCGTCACTTATCATATACCACTTACCAGGTATATAAAAACACTGCCACCACCCACACACTAACGGCTGTGGGAACCGATACCAGTGACGATACCACAACTCTCACCTCAGACCAAACAGAGCTTTCCCAGCTCACCGGGTAAAACCAGGTTGAAGGTTGTCGTCACTAACATTATACCCTTACCAGGTATAATAAACTACTACAATAACCCATTTACTAACGGCCGTGAAACCGATACCAGCCTTAACGGCTCTATAAATGTTAAAATAATACAAAATACCTGTACACTCGCTGCCACACTCAGGCAGGAATGTACCAGATAATACAATTACTACACGTAGCGTCTCAGAGGACAGGATTCTTACTTAGTTCTATTAGAGCACTAGGAGAATCGCTAAAACGATTTTTATAGAATATCGTTAATAAAAGAAAACAAAAACTTGCAATAGAGATTACAAAAATAATTAACAAACAGACATAAATCAAGCAACAGTAAAATAAAGGGATAAAGGGAAAAATACTTATATGGTGGTCACAAGTCCAAGTCCTTAAAGAATAAGTCCATTTGATTGAAAAAGAGTTCCTTGGCTCCAAAAAGGTACCTCGCTGTAATCCACTTTGATGTTTCATAAGATGTAAATCAGGAGCTCCCTTCCAGTAGCGTGTAGCTCCTTATCTACCCCCAGGCAAAAGGAGGGCAAATGATTTACCCCAACCAATCACCAACAGGTATAGGCTGGACTGAGGGTGTGTCAGATATGTGATTACCTAGGAAGACACACCCCGCAGTGACTCATTTTACGAATTCATATCTCTGTGGCCCAAGGTGCTACCAACTGGAAATCACTAATTAGTTATTGTCATGAATTTACCAGTTGATAGACACCCAAACATGACAGTATGGAAAATATAGTTGACCAGGACGACATAAGGTAGGTTTCCAGCCTCTACTAAGACAACATACATGATGGGTTTGGGTTGTACCGACTGGTCTCACCTACCTGGAACCACATTTCATATTGGCCCATCATATTCTATTACATAGGCAGAGTTTTGATAGGTTATGGAAAAGGGGATTGTGCCTTATCATAGTAAACCAAAGGTCACATTCCCAGGTCTGTTCGACCTCCTGCTGAGATCAGGAGACTCAAGTCTACTGTCTTCTTTAGAAGTAAGGTACAGGAATACAATCCTTGGCATCCTGCTGGGTTTCATGACACTTCGGCCAATTGGTACAGAAATACAGAGGGAAAGGGGGAAGACACAAGGTACAATAAAAAACAAATGGGATCCTACTATTACTGACCTTATATAATTAATAACTATACTAGATCTGCTTCAGCACAGGATCCATATCATGACACCATCTCTCCCAGGATGACTGTAATCCACTGTACGGTCTCTCCCGGGAGTAGACACGTAATCCACTGTACGTACCGCCTCTTCCGGGAAAGACACATATCACTTTACCGGTCTGTCACCGGGATAGACACATAATCCACTGTAACGTCTGTCCCAGGATAGGACACCTAATCCACTGTACCCAGTCTGTCCCAGGATAGACATAATCACTGTACCAGTCTGTCAAGGATAGACACCTAATCCATGTACCAGTCTGTCCCAGGATAGACACTAATCCACTGTATTGGTATCTATCGGGATAAGACATGTAATCCACTGTACACTCTCTCCCATGATAGAGATGTAATCCATTGCCACCGTTTCTCCCAGGATTGACATATATAAACCATGGTATCAGTCTCTCCCAGAATAGAAGCATAATTCACTAAACTGGTCACTCCAGACATAGACACCATTTCACTGTACTGGTCTGGATATTCACAAGTTTAGGCTCAGATGAGCCCTTAAAACTTGTGGGTATCCAGACTGGGCCTTTGTCAAAGAAGTAGATGGAAATAAAAGAACGAATATCAACAATGAAGGGGAAAAGACAGGAGAAAGAACAGGGTCATTCCATGTATATCAGTGGTCTCCCAAGAAATAAAGAAGAATTTCAAAAAAAACGTATCCCTGTCTGCATTAAACCAAAGAACACATGAAGCAGCAATTGGTACATCCGAAAGACCCAATACCACCGAAACACAAGAAAGCAACATCATATACACAGTGCAAGTGAAGATTTGTGAACGGTGCTCAGATTTGATCTGGGGGAGACCAAACAGCAACTGCTCCAATGTGGCCCAGCACAGAAGAGCCAATTCCTCGGGTAAGCGTACTCAGCCTTGTACCTGCATCTTAAGGATAAAGGACACACCATTGAAGATTGTAATGTTAACATATTGACAAGGAACGTAACTGGTTCAAGAGAGGTGTCAAGGAGGCCATTTAGTGAAAATAAACCAAGCCTAAATAGAGGTGGGGGGGGGGTTCAACACTGTCTGCCATGTACAATGCTGTTTTGACCCTGGGCGTTGCTATAAACACCTCTTAGCCACTATCCAATCACGCCCTAACACCTGGCTGTGTTGCTATTGGGATTTTCCAGGGTACTACTTGCCACAGATTCTTGTACAAGTCATTTTGAATTGAGAAAGCCAGTCGCGAGACTAGCGAACGTCTTCAAGAACTAAAACTTCCAGCCCAGTTGATCTAATTGAATAAAACAGATAACCAATCAGTGTTATCTTTTTACTGATCTATGGCAGGTACATAAAATCTGGATTGGCTTATTTAGTTTGCACCTCTTAGTACAGATCCCCTGACTTCAGGGTGTGTAACTGCAGCCCCCTCCCACAGATTGAAGGCCGGCCCCTGATCCCTCCGCTCCACAATCTTGCAACCGATCAGACGTTTTAACAGCTGATCGGGTGTATGAAGGAAACATAACACGACCAGCTGTTTTAAAACCATTCTGGTCGCTGCAGGGATTGTGGGGTTGTGGCAGGCCCTACTACTGCCTGCCCCCTCCCTGCGGTTGAGGGGGTGGCAGGGGCGGTAGTTACGCCACTGATGGCGTCTTGTATTGTTGTAATAACTTTTACCCCCTGCATTTTTAAAAAACACAGTGAAAATACCCATTTGGTCTCAACCTTTAGGTGAAGGAGTTCAGCAAGAAAGTAAGGTGAGTACTTTGTTATCAGTTTTGTTGATATTTATTTCTCCTCTGATACAGATGGTCTCTTTCCGTCTGGTGATGTCTGCCTGATTTAAAGTCACCTAGGCTGGAGCTACA
>CM033472.1:24818250-24826280 GCA_019447015.1 Hymenochirus boettgeri | reverse complement strand
TAGTGTGTGAATATACAGTATAGATATACTCACAGAAAACATTGTAAACCCTATATATACACACCACACACACCTAACGTTAATATAGACCCATACACATGAACATTACCTTTATAAACTATATATATAATATATACAACAATACACACACACACAACACCTAATAATAAGACCCACACAGTGAACATTACCCCTTTATAAACTATATATATATATGAATACACACACACACTAACGTAATATAGACCCATACACAGTGAACATACCCTTTATACTATATATATATTATATATATATACACACATAACTACATATACACACACACACACACACACACACACACTAATGTAATATAGACCATACACAGTGAACATTACCGCTTTATAAACTATATATATATATATATATATATATAGAATAGAACACCACACCCACACACACACACACACCCACACACCACTAATGTAATATAGACCCATACACAGTGAACATTACCCCTTTATAACTATATATATATATACACAAACACACACTACACACACACTATATAATATAGACCCCCACAGTGAACATTACCCCTTTTTAACATATTATTATATTAATATATAATATATATATAATATATATATATATATATATATACACCATACACACACACACACACACTAATGTAATATAGACCCATACACGTGAACATTACCTCTTTATAACTATATATATATATACACACACACACATACACACTAATGTAATATAGACCATACAGTGAACATTACCCCTTTATAAACTTATATATATATATATATACACATATACATATACATACACACACACACACTAATGTAATATAGACCCATACACAGTGAACATTACCCCTTTATAAACTATATATATATATATATATATATATACACACACACACACACACACACTAACGTAATAGTAACCCATACACAGTGAACATTACCCCTTTATAAAACTATATATTATATGGATTTTCACACATTTATAGTTCTGCACCACATGTATTGTGTGAATATACAGTATAGATATACTCACAGAAAACATTGTAAACCCTATATATACACACACACACACACTAACGTAATATAGACCCATACACAGTGAACATTACCTCTTTATAAACTATATATATATATATATACACACATACACACACACACACACACTAATATAATATAGACCCACACAGTGAACATTACCCCTTTATAAACTATATATATATATACATACACACACACACACACACACTAATATAATATAGACCCACACAGTGAACATTACCCCTTTATAAACTATATATATATATATATACACACACACACTAACGTAATATAGACCCATACACAGTGAACATTACCCCTTTATAAAAAAACCCACAAATTTTGACAAATCATCAAAAAAAGTTAGTCTTTTAGGTTGGGTACACAACCAGCCAATATTTTCGGGCCCACAACTGGCCGAATCCCGGCACTTGATCGATCGAGCGAAAATATTGGCTGATGTGGGGTGGCAGCCACGACCGACATCGTCATTCGGTCGGCCAATCGACTCCCGAACGTGTCTTTTAAATTCCGAATCGATCGTGCGGTTCCCTATGGGACCGCACGATCAATAGATCGCCAAATTCCTCCGCAGACTAATATTTGCTGCGACCCGCGGCCATTTGTCCCCCCCCGGCAAGCGCTCGGTCAGGACAAAAAAGTCCCTCCATGTGTACCCAGCCTTCTGCCCCCCCTTTTTCCTGCACCCGCAGCATAGTGGCGCATAGTAAGATCCCTGTGACCGCAGATGGTTAAGCGGAGAGAAGGCGCCGCGGCCCTATTTCCACAAGGGGGGGGTAGCCTAGAGCTACTCACCACTCCCAAGGCCACGCCCCACTGTCACCCTTTGGCATTCTTGAGTTTTCAATAATCTGGGGGACGGGCAGCACAACAACAAACACAGCAGTACAGCGGATTGCAAGACACACCACTTACCTTGATAGAATTACACAGCAGCTTTCAAACCAAACTGGTACAGAAACAGGGTAGGAGCCCCCAGGCAAAGAAGTAAGATTTCTTAGGCAATGGAAAGAAGTAGCACCCTAGTCGATGACTACACACCTCGCCCCAAGCAGTATGGACATGGAGAGTTATGGGATGTGAGCAAGGAGGATCCTTGGGAACAGACTGAGGAAGCACGTCAGCCTAGACGCAGGTGAGGACATGGAAGCAAAATGACCCACAATGTGCAGACTGACAAAACCCAAAAAAATTCTAATTAAGGCAAAAAGGCACTACGAACAGTACAGTAACGAAACACTGTAATCCACTGTACCCGGTCTCTCCCGGGGAATAGCACATAATCCACTGACCGTCTCTCCCGGGATAGACACATAATCCACTGTAACGGCTTCCCGGGATAGACACATAATCCACTGTACCGGGTTACCGGGATAGACACGTAATCCACTTGTAACGGTCTCTCCCGGGAAGGACACGTAATCCACTGTACCGGTCTCTCCCGGGATAGACACATAATCCAGTGTACCGGTCTCTCCCGGGTAGACACATAATTCAGTGTACCGGTCTCTCCCGGGATAGACACGTAATCCACTAACGGGTCTCTCCCGGGGATAGACACGTAATCCCATAACGTCTCTCCCGGGAGAGACACGTAATCACTGTACCAGTCTCTCCGGGATGATAGACACGTAATCCATCAAAAACGGTCTCTCCCGGATAGACACGTAATCCACTGTACCTGTCTCTCTTGGGGTAGACACGTAATCCACTGTGTACTGGTCTCGCCCCCGGGATAGACAAGTAATCCACTGTTACCGGTCTGTCCCCAATAGACACAAAATCCACTGTACCGGGTCTGTCCTGGGAAGACACGTAATCCCCTGTAATGGTCTCTCCAGGGATAGACACATAATCCCCTTGTACCTGTCTCTCCCAGAAAGGCATGTAACCCACTGTACTGTCTCTCCCAGGATAGGACATGTAATCAGTACCGTCTCTCACGGGGATAGACATGTAATCCACGTACCGCTCTTCCCGGGATTGACATGTCATCCATTTTATGGTTCTCCCAGGGATAGACACGTAATCACTGTATTGGTCTGTCCCGGGGATAGACACTAATCACATTACCGTCTCTACGGGATTGACATGTCATCCATTTATTGTCTCTCAGGGATAGACACGTAATCCACTGTATTGGTCTTGTCCGGGGATAGACATCAATCCACTGTACCGGTCTCTCCCGGGGATAGACACATAATCCACTGTACCGTCTCTCCCGGGATTGACATGTCATCCGTTTATCGGTCTCTCAAGGGATAGACACATAATCCATGTATCGGTCTGTCCCGGGATAGACACGTAATCCACTGTACCGGGTCTCTCCCAGGGATAGACACATAATCCACTGTACCGTCTCTCCCGGGATTGACATGTCATCCATTTTATCGACACGTAATCCACATGTATCGGTCTGTCCCGGATAGATACGTAATCCACTGTATCTGTCTGTCCCAGGATAGACACATAATCACTGTATCTGTCTGTCCCAGGATAGCACATAATCCACTGTACCAGTCTCTCCAGGGATACCACACATAATCCATTGTACCGGTCTTTCCAGGGATAGACACCTAATCCACTGTACCATCTGTGACGGAAACTACAGCTCCAACCTCAGACCAAAACGGAGCTTTCCCAGCTCACAGGGTCAAAACCAGGTTGAGGGCTGCCGTCACTATCATATACCACTTACCAAGGATATAAAAACCTGCCACACCCACACACTAACGCTGTGGGAACCGATACCAGTGACGATACACAACTCTCAACCTCAGACCAAAACAGAGCTTTCCAGTCACCGGGTCAAAACCAGGTTGAAGGTTTCGTCACTAACATATACCCTAACCAGGTATATAAACTACTACAATAACCCACTACTAACGGCCGTGGAAAACGATACCAGCCTTAACGGCTTATATAAAGTAAATAATACCAAAATACCTGTACACTCGCTGCCACACTCAGGCAGGAATGTACCAGATAATACAATTACTAAACGTAGCGTCTCAGAGGAGACAGGATTCTATTAGTTCTATTAGAGCACTAGGAGAATCAGCTAAAACTATTTGATAGAATATCGTTTAATAAAAGAAAAACAAAAACTGTGCAATAGAGATTACAAAATAATTAACAAACAGACTAAAATCAAGCAACAGTAAAATAAAAACGGGATTAAAAGGGAAAAATACTATTATGGTGGTCACAGTCAAGTCCTTAAAGAAATAAGTCCATTTGATGAAAAAGAGCGTTCCTTGGCTCCAAAAAGGTAACTCGCTGTAATCCACTTTGATGTTTCATAAGATGGTAAATCAGGAGCTCCTTCAGTAGCTGTGTAGCTCCTTATCTACCCCCAGGCAAAGGAGGCAAATGATTTACCCCAACCAATCACCAACAGGTATAGGCTGACTGAGGTGTGTCAGATATGGATTACCTATGGAAGACACACCCGCAGTGACATCATGTTTTACAGAATTCATATCTCTGTGGCCCAAGGTGCATACCAACTGGAAATCACTAAATAGTTTGTCATGAATTTACAGTTGATAGACACCAAACATGACAGATATGGAAAATATAGTGGACCAGGAACGACATAAGGTAGGTTTCCAGCCTACTAAGACCTAATACATGATGGGTTTGGGTTGTGTACCGACGGTTCACCTACCTGGAACCCACATTTCATATTGGCCCATCATATTCTATTACATAGGCAGAGTATGTATAGGTTATGGAAAAAGGGGATTGTGCCTTTATCATAGGTAAACCAAAGGTCACATTCCCAGGTCTGTCGACCTCCTGCTGAGATCAGGGAGACTCAAGTCTACTGTCTTCTTTAGAAGTAAGGTAAGGAATAACAATCCTTGGCATCCGCTTGGGTTCATGACACTTCGGCCAATTGGTACAGAAATACAGAGGGAAAGGGAGGAAGACACAAGGTACAAGTAAATAAACAAATGGGATCCTTATTACTGACTTATATAATTAATAACTATACTAGATCTGCTTACAGCAGGACCATATCATGACACATCTCTCCCAGGATAGACATGTAATCCACGTGACCGGTCTCTCCCGGGGATAGACACGTAATCCATGTAGTACCGCTCTTCCGGGAAAGACACATAATCCACTTTACCGGTCTGTCCCGGGATAGACAACATAATCCACTGTACCTGTTTTGTCCCAGGTAGACATAATCCACTGTACCAGTCTGTTCCAGGATAGGACACTAATCCACTGTCCAGTCTGTCCCGAAGGATAGACACCTAATCCACTGTACCAGTCTGTCCCAGGATAGACACCTAATCCACTGTATTGGTATCTATCGGGATAGACATGTAACCACTGTACCACTTCTCCCATGATAGAGATGTAATCCATTTGCACCGTTTCTCCAGGATTGACATATAAAACATGGTATCAGTCTCTCCCAGAATAGAAGCATAATTCACTAAACTGGTCCACTCCAGACATAGACCACATTTCACTGTACTGGTCTGGATATTCACAAGTTTAGGCTCAGATGAGCCCTTAAAACTTGGGGTATTCCAGACTGGCTTTGTCAAAGAAGTAGAGTAAGGAAATAAAAAAGAACATGAATATCAACAATGAAGGGGAAAAGACAGGAGAAAGAACAGGGTCATTCCATGTATATCAGTGGTCTCCCAAGAAAATAAGAAGAATTTTCAAAAAAAAACGTATCCCTGTCTGATTAAACCAAAGAACACCACTGAAGCAGCAATTGGTACATCCGAAAGACCCAATACCGAAACACAAGAAAGCAACAATCATATACACAGTGCAAGTGAAGATTTGTGAACGGGTCGAGTTGCTCAGATTGTATCTGGGGGAGACCAAACAGCAATGCTCCAATGTATGTGCCCAGCCAGAAGAGCAATTCCTCGGGTAAGGACTCAGCCGTGTGTACCTGCATCTTAAGGATATAAGGGACACACCATTGAAGATTGTAATGTTAACATTATGACAAAGGACGTAAAATGGTTCAAGAGAGGTGTCAAGGAGGCCATTTATGTGAAAATAAACCAAGCCTAAATAGAGGGGGGGGGGGGGTTCAAACACTGTTGCCTGTACATGCTGTTTGACCCTGGGCGTTGCATAACACCTCTTAGCCACTATCCAATCACTGCCCTACCACCTGGCTGTGATATGCTAATTGGATTTCCGGGTAATAATTGCCACAGATTCTTGTACAAGTCATTTTGAACTTGAGAAAGCCAGTCGGATGACTAGCGAAACGTCTTCAAGAACAAACTTCCAGCCATGATCAATTGAAAATAAAAACAGATAAACCAATCAGATGTTATCTTTTTACTGATCTATGGCAGTTACATAAAATCTGATTGGCTATTTTAGTTTGCACCTCTAGTACACAGATCCCATGACTTCAGGGGTGTAACTGGCAGCCCCCTCCCACTAGATGAAGGCCCGGCCCCTGATTCCCTCCGCCCTCCACATCTATGCAACGATCAGACGTTTTTAAACAGTGATCGGGTGTATGAAGGAAACACTACACACGACCAGCTGTTTAAAACCATCGGCGCTGCAGGGATTGTGGGGTTGTGGCAGGCCCTACTACTGCCTGCCCCCTCCCCTGCGTGAGGGGGGGTGGCGGGGCGTAGTGGGTAGTACGCCCACTGCATGGCTTCTTGATGTTGTAATAACTTTACCCCCTGCAATTTTAAAAAAAACACAGTGTGAAAATACCCATTTGGTCTCACCTTTAGGTGAAGGAAGGAGTCAGCAGAAAGGTAAGGTGAGACTTTGTTATCGTTTTGTTGTATTTTATTTCTCCTCTGATACAGATGGTATCTTTTTCAGCTGTGATGTCTGCCTGATTATAAGTCACTAGGCTGGAGCTACATAAAGATTTGGCAAGATGGAAGGCATTACCAGAAGCAGAGGATCTGGGGAAAATAGGAGAAACAGCCAGAAAACAAGAATGTTTTTAGGTGTAGTATTTTATTTTTTTTTTAACTTAAAAGTAGAGCAGCGCTATACACAGACAATCATGAACGTTTAAACTGAAATGAAATTATTAGTTGCTTGTGAGGTTCTCATTCATCCAGGTCATGGTATATCTGAGTATTCAATTAGATAATGGACTTGAAATGTAGTTCTTGAAGACGTTTTCGCTAGTCATTCGACTGGCTTTCTCAATTCAGAATGACTTGTACAAGAATCTGTGGCAATTATGTACCCTGGAAACAAATCCCCATTAGCATATCACAGCCAGGTGTTAAGGGTGTGTGTGATTAGAGTGGCTAAGAGGTGTATAGGAACGCCCAGAGTAAGGGTGTTAAAACAGCATTGTACATGGCAGACATTGATCTAATTGAATACATCAGATATGAAATATTAGTTTTTTTACTAAAAGGTAAATTCTTTAAAGGAATTTTGTGGAAAATAGTCATGGGATTGGTAGCACTATTCTGTGGCAGTCTATGAAATTAAGGGCACACATCAACGTGTGTCAGGTGGGTGGCCACACGGATGTGCTGTGAAAACATATGATTACACAAATGCACAGGACTTTTCACGCACATTGCCGTCCGTCACAGTTGGCTTCAGCACTAAGGATGTACAATAAAACAAAGCAGGTTGTTCCTATTACATTAGTAACGGACAAACACTTATTTCACTCATTACTAGTTCGTAAAAGAAAATTTGTTCAGCGTTGCCCTTAAAAAACAGTTTAACTTACTAGACATCGTCTATGAACAGTGGTTCATCTGTCTGCGCGTTGGTTTGGAAGAATCCGCAGTTGGATACAAGATGGACTTTAATTGCTGCGGTTGAGCCCGAACGGTGGAATGATTGTGTCATGTTTGACATTTGGAGGGAAAGGAATTCGATATTTCGCTCTTAGACAATGGTTTCATGTCATCAAAATTGTAAAGGGCAGAGAAACACAAAGAGGAA